>CM061144.1:7757093-8337093 GCA_030710495.1 Labroides dimidiatus
AATTACAATACTGTTTTTATTCTCCAGGTAATGACCATGCATTAGTCAGGTAATGTGAATGCATTCATGTATAATAGAGCATGACAACTTTGTTATAAGAACATGAGAAATGAAAGAACTACCCTGTGTTGCATCCTCAGAGTTAATAACTAATATCATGCTTTTTATGTGGGTCAGAGAGGAGAAGACGACAGTAAAGGCTCAGTGATGGTAATAGAAAAGTACAACTTATCTATCAAAGTTAACACCACTGTTGAAGATATACGCAAGCTACGGTGGACAGGAATCAAAGCTTGTTTTATGTAAACTCTGATAACGTAATGCACTGAGGCTTGAAATAAACTGTGAAAGTAATTTCCCCTGAAAAATCCCCTCAGCTTCTGCTGTCTCAAAAAGCAGAAAGAGAGAAATTGTCACAGAATGAAAGTAATCACAGTTTTTGTGCATGTGCAGGTGTTTTCGGTTTTTGAGGGGGTGAGTATTGGCCCTATGAGTGAGGGAAATTTCATGCCACTTTACTTTAAATTGATTAAATTATAAGTAAGTAACTGTAGTAAACTGTGTTTAACAGCAGGGCTCCTCCAGGGTGATATTCACAGGGACTAGGAGGAAAATACTAGGTTGATTACCTGAGCTAAACCCCTGCACTTAGCCGCAGATTTAGCAAATGGAAAATCTGCTGACATTTTGTGGGGCCTGTGTACACACTGACGCGGGTAAAAGATGTGTTTTTATTTGATTCAAGGTCATTTGGCTTTGCTCAGGTTGGGGTGACATTTGCTTGTGATCTAATTCTTCATGGAGAGATGCATCAGTGTGGGGCTGGGACTCATTTCTGCATTTTCCTGGCATAAATGACTCCTCGTTCCCAGAAGAGGAACATACTAATGCTCTCTCTCTCTCTCTTTCTGTCTATGCCTCTCTATCGGTCACACACTGACAACATGTGCACACTGACTGCATCTCCACATTGAATGACAGTGTGAATGTACCTCATCAACGAATGAGTCACTCTACTACTCTGCTATTATGATGATTTTTCCCTTCTGTGTATTACATCATGCAGCAGAGGGTTCTGCTCAGATACATTCACCACAATAAACACTGTGGGAGTGCGCTCATTTAGCCCGTGCAGGGGTTTGTTCGCCTAACGCTCATGGAAAACATTACATTGTTGATCTTCCAAATTGCTTTTTATCTTGTTAATTTTCGAAGCATTTGCCAGAAAGTACAATGTTTTGCAAGCTGACAAAGATAAGGATGTCTGAAAACATTAGTGACTCTCTGGGTCTGCTTCCTATAAACATCTCAGGGGTCAGAGGTGAAGGATGAATGCATATTTCACTGTCAGATGGATTCCCGTATACCATTAGGCATGGCTCTAGGAATATGTGTGACTGGGTCTGCTGGCACATCGCAGACATTACATTTACAGCAAACCGTTTTCAGTAAGGGATAGCAGAATACCAATCAATACCAGCGTTCATCTGGCATAATTGCAGAATTTCATGTCAGCGAGGGAGAATATGAGTGCTACTTGAGGCGCACCAATATTCTACGTATAGCAGCTGCAAATTGGTCCCTTGTGCTTTAATCACACAGGCAGTTCAAATCATTGACTTTGCAAATCATTACATCTCACAAGGCATTGTGTTCAAGACTACTGATGTATTGAAAGGATGCTACAAAGACGAGTTACAACATGGATGAGGAAGAATAATTACAGTCCGGTTGCAGGGTTTTTACATTAATCCAAAACAAAAGATTAAATTAAACCCAACTGTTGTATCAGCTTCAGATGTTGAAGGCAGAAAGGAACAATAGGGCTCGTCTTTTCTTCTATAACAGAAGAACACGGTAATTTAATTTATTGGGTGTTTATTTAATAGTTGTTATGTAGGACACAACAATAAGGGAGGGCCTAATTCAATTGCATAAAGAGACATCCTTAGGCCACTTTTCTCGTGTGTGAACACTGTTTTAAGCTCTATTTATGGTGTTCAAATTAAACATCTCAGAGTTGCTGGAAGCTGCTTGTGTTAATGGAAAACCACACAGCGGATTGTGTAGGGAGGAGAGCAGATGAATCTGTATTCCCTGAATGTGTCTGGGTGAAAAAATCAATAAATGCAAGCACAGCTCCTCGCTTCTGACGGCTGTCCCTGTCTTTGCATGCTGGACTAATAGAAAAATAATAATTAAATCCAAATCACCAGATTAATTTGTTTTCCATCAGTCTCAGGAGAGATCCTCTTTTTTCTTGTTTCTTTAGTGGCTCATTATACTTTCTAATCAAGACAAAAAAGTCCCTCTTTTAGACAGACATGCTGTCTCCCTTCCCCCTACTCTTCCCTGTGGTGTGCTTTCTCGCATTGCAGTCATTGTGCTGGCACTTATTATGTTACAAATGACCGAGGTACGGCAGGCATTCTCAGTGTGCATGCAAAGAAGGCCCACCCTTCTATGCTGTTAGTGCCTTCTCCTAATGACGATGCTCCGAGTGCCCCCCGATGCCGCCCCCATGCAGCCCTCTCCCTCCATTCCCGCCCCCATGTGCTCTCTTTAATGAAGATTCTCCAATGCAATTAAAAATCCTTGCTTCTCGCTGCTACTGTATGACAAACACAGCCACCATCATTCCTCACGGCCTGTCATTCCTGCTACAAGAGGCGGAGGAGATGGAGAAATACACCAGGGTGCCAGTGGCTAGAGAGACAGATAGAGAGGATTGTGTATGTATCGTGTGTATCTATGTGTGTCTGTGCGTGTGTGTGTTTGAAGAAGAGCAAAACCCCCCATCTCAACAGGTAATGGAAAGGGGCAGAGAAGAAAATCAATGACCAAAGAACATGGAGAGCAAGCGTATAAAATGGCTTTAACTGCACGCCACAAGCTGAATAAGGGGTTCTGTGTCCACCCTCCAAACTCGGGTGATCATGAATGTTTTATCAGACCCCTACCCCATCACCACCGCCACCTTTCCTGTTCTTTTTCTTTTTTTTCTTACACATGAAAAGGAGTGATTTCTGAGCAACATCTTTGCAATTCTTGCAATCACATCTAAAACATCAGGGTGACACTTTTTGACACAACACCAGAGAAAGGGAGAGGGAAGGGGAGAAAAGTGGATACATTTACGGTCATTTATAATGTTTATGAAGCATTAATATGAATGTGCCCGTAAACTAACACTCCATCAAGCTGCTAACAATGGGTTCATTGTTCGTGTGTGATTTATGAGGTGTCTATAAACCAAACAGTGAACAGTTTGTTAATCCAGTATAATACCTGTTAAAGTAGGGATGTGACATGCAAGAGAGAGAGAGAGAGAGAGAGAGAGAGAGAGAGAGAGAGAGAGAGAGAGAGAGAGAGAGAGAGAGAGAGAAAGAAAGAGAGAGGAGACACACATCAGTAGGCTCTGGCTCTGTGACCCATCCTCATCAGGGTGGGGCATAGAAGAACAGTTGCCCACTCCATCTGCAAAAAAAAAAAAAAAAAAAAAAAACTACCCCCTTTCTACCCCACCCCCTTGTTGTTTTCCAGTTGAATGAAATAATCTTCCCCCGTCTGGAAACCCAGTCTGGGTCAGAGGGCCTGCGTTCAGCCTGTTGCTTATTGTGTGTTCAGAAGAGGAGGTAAAGCATACAATTAGGCACAGATGGCTGTCTTTGCCAGGCAATGTATTGATCCCATCCTGAGGAAGATCTGTCCCATTTCTGTTTTTGTTGGTGCAAATGGCCTCTAATTTAGCGCCCGTGTGAAACGCATTTGTTTTTCTTTGATCATGTATTATCGTTGGAGGGGTCACTGTTTGGTCAGTAAATAGTGAGGCACATAAAGAGTTATTACAGTGAGTCCTTACTGAGGAATTACTGTATAACTTAACATATGACATGAAAATTTTGTTGACTGACGACAGACAGACAGACAAACAGACAGATAGATAGATAGATAGATAGATAGATAGATAGATAGATAGATAGATAGATAGATAGATAGATAGATAGATTGATAGATTGATAGATACATCAATTGGTGGTGGATCAAAGAAAATTCCACCCTGCCAGCTTCACATGTCTACAGTTTCTCTCTTACACAATTACAGGTGAGATGACAAGTTGCATAACTGATTGATAGGAGCCTCTTCAATTACTATTTTGAGGACTATTTGCTTATGTAATGAGCAAAAAAAGACCCACTCTACATGTTATTCATTTAATGTAATCGGATGTTTTCATAAAGGAGCCCCTATAAAAATAAATCAAAAACAAATAAACTCAGGTAGCTCTTTTTTCGCTTGGGAATCTTTGCATGCCTTAGTAAAATTATGTAATTTGACTGGTTCTCTGTCTGTAAGCAAGAAATCCAAATCATAATCAGCATTAAAATGTGTAATATAAGTGTCAAAGTTATATAAAGTTGAAGTTTTTGCATGAAAATAAAAAATAAATAAGTAGGTTTTTTATTTTTCTAATTGTCTTATTTCTGCATAAGCGCTGTTATTTGTTTACACCAGCGGCTGATAACCGCCATGCAGGTCCGTGTGGTTAAGCCTACTTAACAACATCATAAATAAAGTTACCGCTGCATCCTCGCCAGAGCTGTGAAGCAACTGACAAATGTCGCATTTCGACTAACATCGGTCAATAACAGTATCCTTCCTTTACTACGGCCGCTGCACAAATAATAAGTTTTCTTTGTGTGGCAGTAGTGAGCTGACGTCAGGTCGGTTCCTTGAAGTGGAGCTGAATAAACCTTGAGAAGAGTCTCCTTCAATCTGCTGTTAGTAACTAACACACACACTCACACACCGAGACTCAATTACTGCCCAATTCCCTTCTTTATCATTCGTCCCCGACCTCTTTCATAACCAAAAGCGACCAAGGAAAAAAAGAGGCGAGAAGAAGACCAAGCCGAAGTGTTAGTTGAACTAAAAACCCACGTTGGAAATAAGTAAAGTGTCGAAACTAGAAAAAGGTAAGTGTTTTTATTTCACTGACGCTGTTTTCCCCCACATCACAGAACAAGCGATGAGCTGCGTAGAGCTGGCTCCGCTTCTAGTTTCTTCGCTTTTTCCCCAGCTTGTTTGTTTTATAGATAGTTTTGTGGTTTCTGTGACGCTGTAATTCATCCAGTCTGTGTATTCCGTAGTGGTTCATTTGCTTAAATCCGTAAAGTTTTTTTGTCTTAAATAGACGAATGAAGTGTTTTTCCTTCTCTGAGTGGTGACCTGATAGTGAGGATCGTCTTTGTGTCCCTCTCTCGTTTTCTCTCTCGCACCGTTCACTCAGGCTGCTGTATTTGATAACTTGTTTAATCGTTGAAATGGAAACTTTTTAAGGGTTTATGGTGCTTTCTGTGCTATACATGTTAAGTTAATGTGCGTTTGTCGGTTTTGAAGCGTATTTGGACGTTGTTGTTGTAATCGTCAACGTAAAGAGGGTAACTACGAGGCACTGGGCAGCCGCTGGTCCTCGCTGCCCGTCCGTTAAAAATCCATCCAGTTTTAATAGTCCCTCGACGCGAAAATAAAACAATTAGCGACCAATACATAAATATCCCCTTTCGGTTCGGATTAACTTTGACGTATAATATTCTTTTCCTTCTCCTCAACGGGTAAGAGTTTGAGCTTTTTCGTGTTGCTAGTTACTTCGCTGGCCAGCCTGCCGGGGAGCCGCTGCTGCTGCTGCTGCAGCTATCGCGGTCGCTTCCTCAAACCGAGAGGCACGCAGGCAAGCTAGCAGCCGCTTGGCCGAGTTGTTGAAATTTATCCCTTTGTGTATATTACAATATCCTCCATTTTTTCTGCCCCTTCCAAAACAACAAGCCTCTCGCCATCTTGGTTATTTTAAATTCGTCCCCCCTCCCCTCACCACATCAAGCACCCCTACCTTTTCCTCTCTCACACAGACAAACACACAGGCTACTTTAAAAGGAAATGGTTCCACGTTTTTTTTCGCAAGTTTTACAAAAGTTTTAGACTTCTTAGAGAAAATCGACAATCAGGAAAGCGTCATGTGTGTGGTTTTAAACGGAAAAAACACGTGGTTTTCAGATTGTCAGCGATGGTTTGAAGGGAGTTTTGTCGTTAAGTTAAGAGTGGCATTTTGTGTTTGTTGCATTCGCATGAAGAGCAAATAAAAAGTGACGTAGTGATGTTAAAAGTCAGGTTAGTCATACCAAGAGATGCAGGACAACATAATAACACAAATACACAGCTTCAGTTAACCACATGTATTTTAACACTCACTGCTTGTTGAAAAAATGTGATTTATAAGTCTACTCAGTGCTGCTTTGTGTTTATGCTTGCAAGGGAGCATGCATGAATGAATGAAGGGAGGAAGGATAGGAAGGAGGGAAGGAGGGATATTAATTACCAAGAACCCTATCAAGGGAGGAACAGTCAAAATGAAATTAAGCTGGATATCACTGCTAAATAACAGTAAATTACAGTGATTAGACATCCTTTGAATTATGAAGTAGTTTAGAAGATAATTTGATTAAAAAGGATGTAGCCCAACAAACCTTGTATGGCAAATGAGAACGCTACCCTTTTAACACAGGGTTGAACCTGCATGAAAGAGTGACATGCTGAAAACATGCACACTCACATGAATTCTTCATTGTCATTACACGCGCGCACACACACTCACACAAACGCATACACAGTTTGAATCACCCCTTACTGAGCTATAATAGTGGCTTGCAACAGTTCAGACACCGCACTCTTTGCAGAATCACCCTGTGACTTGAAAATGTCATCCATCTTACAAAAAGGTGTTATTTTAGCTGCTCTGCGCATCTGAGCAAAACTTGATCTCACTTTCTTCCCCCATGTCCTGTAAGCAGTTTCAGAAAAGAGGAGGGGGGGAAAGAAAACAAACCGTACAAATGCTTTGAAATGGAAAATCTGATCATTTCACCTCCCACCTCTTTTGTTTGCCCGTTTATTGCTGCAAAGCTGGAGTGCAGAGGAGCAGATGTTTAGCCAAACATGAAGGCGCGGTGCCTCTGTCCTTATGGGGATGGCTCTCCCCTCCTCTCACTGCTGATGCATCGACATGACAGCTGCTTGATTTCATGGAGCTGCTAAGAAGCCATTAGTGGTATCAGTGAATTGAAACGGAACAGTGTCTCTCAGTTTTCCACCACTATTACAACTGTCTATTCTCAGCGTCATTTGTGCAGATTTGCTGGAATATGTGTGTGTTCATGTGTGTGTATGCGCTGCAGCTGAACACACAAACCAACAAGAAGTACTAATATATTTGTGCAGTGTGTTTCCCCGTAATTTGGGAGAGTGAGCAAGAGCAAAAGTGGAAAAAAAAGGGAACAAATCTGTCAGAGTTTGTTTGCCATGTTGCTTTGAAATGAAAGCACACTGTGCTACCTCAAGCACACTCAAATCAGAGATGTCTCTCCTTGCCAGGCCAAGTAAAAAAAGAAATCAACTCTCGGCTGGAGTTTCATTCTCTCTCTTTCTCTCTCTCCCTCTCTCTCTATGCTTCTCTTCCTCTCGCTCAAATTGGAACTGTTGTTTTTGAAGAGATAAAGGAGGACTTCCGCTTGACTTGAACATTCAGGAATTAAGGATAGACATAGTTAAGCCCTATTTGCATGTCTACCAAAGTCACAGCAAACGGTTGCTATTGACTAAGCTGATTAGGTGAAATTAGGTTCACGAGCTCTGTGTCTGGGGGTGCTGAATCTGACAGAACTTGGACAGCTTTTGAGGAGACAATCCCATGAGCACACATGGCTGTATTCTCTGTAATCCTTTACTATTGAATATGGGTCTATCTTTTTATGTGGGAGAAAAGCCATGGTTCTTTTAAAAAGAGGAAGTGAAGTGAGATTTATGAGGGGCGCATGATATATCGATCAAGTCATCAGTAAGAGCGGATCCCTTCAAAGAAACATGTTACTGTATCACTTTGTTCTGTGAGTGATATCATCTAAATGATGTCAGATGTCTTGGGCATGTGAATGATTCATCTGTTAATTACAAGTGAATATGAAGTCTGCACCTTCATTTATTTTACGCCACAACACATTATTTCTGTTTAGTGTGACAAACACTTGGACAAAGCTCCTAAGATTTACTTGTTTATGTTTGAAACTTTTCTGTAAACAAGAGCTGCAGTTCTGCAGTTTGGTATTTACATAAACTTACAGCGACAGCGAGACAGTGACATTTAAGTTTTAACCTGCTCTGATAAGAAATGCAGGGACCATAGATGCTGTTTTAGAATAAACAAAAGTGTTCTCACACCCTGAACAATTGCAGAAACCGTTAGTGTAAAACCGTAGATCAGGATTGAAGTGAATCGTGGAAGCTGGAGTGTCGTGAGGTGTTTGCGTCTTTACCATTGATGTCATAGCGCGGTTCAACAGGTGATCAACAACTGAAAAGAACAACTGCAGTTTCTCTGTATGGAAAAAGAGTGGCTTTAAATGATACCAGATCACAACCTTCGTAAATATTTTGTGACAGCATTTATGATGTATTACATGGCTCACGTTTAAGGCATGACAAGAAGCAACATAATTGATATCGAGAAAATATTTGAACTTTTGTTGTTAGTACACTCTTGAAAATGTAAGCTATTTCCGGGCTACTTTACTGTACGTACTTATGAGTCAGTCAGTGCATAACTTCTAACCCAAATACTTCACGACAACTGATGTAAGAATTTTATATTTAGACCCAGATTAATTAGACCTACAAACAATGGATTGATAATAATAGCCATCTGGGAGCCCTGTCAAAGCTCTGCATGTGTGCACTGACACAGAGCTGTGAAATTTGGAGGGGAAGAAGAGGTCTGCTCTATGTTAACCAAACAATTCAAGATCTGAACACGAGACAGGGTCCTGATCACGTCTCCTAATCCGTTCTTCGGCTGTTTGAATATAATTGGACACATACAGAAAACAATAAAAACAAAAGGACATAATGTACCAAGAATCTGAGGACTCTTTATCAGATTCTTGTGAAGCAAACATTAATCCTATCAGGTCTAATGGTCCTTTGAGTAGAAGTGGCGTTTTAGCAAAATCCCTGAAAGCTTCTAGGCATTAGATTGATAATGCTTCTTATTGTAACAGATGAAATCTGTGTTTCTGTGTATCTGTCCGGGCCCACAGTTTTGTGCTGTGTGTTTATAGGCCCATGCAGGCAGCTCACGTATTGATACGTGTTTACAGGGCCTCGCAGGTTAATGTCCTCTCAGCTGGAAAGTTGGTTAGCTCTCAGATGATCTACCTAACCTTATGTTACCTTACTATTTTGGTGTCACTGCCTGTTCACTGGATGTTCTGATAAGAATCAGGGTACACAATGATTGTCTAAAGTGCATGCTCAGACGGTGACTTTTAAAGTAACCGTGTCACACGTTCTGCTTATCTTTGACCATAAATCTCAGCTTGTGTCTGTATAATGAGACGCACAGCTTCATTTCAGAGGGAAGTTAATGAGAAAGAGCAACATATGCCTCCTGTTGTAGAAACAAATTAACAGACTTAAACTGCTAATAAAGACTAAACAGCCCAACACGCGTAGTTTTCTCTACATTTCTGCTTGGATTTCATATGGTGGATTAATTACCAAACAATATGCAGTGTAAAGTGCATGCAGGTCACCCCGTGTTGACTTTCAGGAGACGGAAGACAGAGCGGCCAAATTTGGGAGGGAAAGGCGATAAGCTGCTTCTTTGCTGCTCATCCCCTGGGCCTCTATTTATCATTCAATGTGAGAATTTCCTTGATGAAAGTCAAGGTTGTTTGTGCATGCTCTGTCTCGTTGGGATGCCTGTTTTTCCACCAGCAAGGTGAAAAGGTTGATTTTCTCCCTCCAAAGAGAGATGCCTTGTTCGGAAAGTCCAGGCTAGTTTCTTTTAATGAAGTCTCAAAAGGTCCTGATGATTTTTCCACTTCAGGGCTGTTTTTGTTTTGTACATTAGCAGGAAGGTGAAAACACAGATGTACTTCTTGTTTTCTTGGAGCCATAGAGCAGCCTGCATACAAGTCTTCATAATTCACTGTTTGTCTCCATCACATATTCATGTGGCAAAGAAGGTTATCGCTTTATGTGAGCTGAAAGCATCCATTTAATCTGGTCTAACATCAGAGCAGAAACATTGCAACAAAATGAATGCAATTCTGCCCTTAAAAGGAAATCTCATTAATGTTATTTACCTACATGAAACAGAGACATTCAGGTTATCTTTAGGGGTTTGGAACAGCATAAATATAATGTGAGGGATTTGTTTGAGAAATCAAAACAAAATGTTCACTGTAATTTTCTCCCCTCCTTCTTCAATCCATATAGGTGTTCATCATTTTATTCCAACAGGAATGAGTTTATGAAAATGACACCAAGGTCTGCAAAACCTGCTATTTAGCTTGATGTTTACCACAGCGTGGCATTCTCAATCTGTAAAGGGGGGGGGGGGCTTTATTTACACTTTTCTCTAGATGCACCTGTAGTGGCTGCACACGCTCAGATGGGGAAAGGATACTGGGAATGGAAAAGAAATAGGAAGAAGGTTTGAGACATGGGAATGGGAATGATATTGGTTTCTCTATTGGCGTGCCTCCTGGGTCAGTGGGGTTCTTGATGATACTATAGAATAGCTTGGAGCAGGCAGGGGAGCTGTGAGCCTAGGTGGGTGTTAGGACGCACGTACACACACACAAACACACATCTACTCTGGCTTACTGTCAGAACACAGGCATTTACGCATAGGGACAGGAGACACACACACACACGCACACAAATGCATGAGATTGCGCCTCGACAGCCCCCATTTATTGATCTTCTCCAGCATTTAAAATCTGGTCACTGCTGCCACAAAGGCTTTTTATTTTAGCTGTGCTGGCAAAGACGGCTCCGAGCTAAGCCAGAATTTTAAATATTGAACTCCTACAGAACGCCATGAGAAATGACAAGGAGGGAGGAAAACAAATAGGAAAGCAGTTTTCGCACAGTGCAATAGCTTTTTGCATATTTGTACTGAGCCATGTTTTATATAAATCACTCTGGTACAATCAGCTCTCACCGTGTCGGCTGTGTAAGCGCTACAGTTTGGAGTTAAAATCTGCATACACAGCAGCCTTCCCTCCATAAAGTCTCCATCTGAAATTCATGGACATTCTTTATTTCTCTCCAGGAAAAGTTACACAAAAGAGATAAGTGTTGACTCGGACTCTTAACTTCAGTCAGCACTGACCTACATGGCCTTACCGTGTTACTATCCCAGGCTAGGCTGCAACGCTAGCAGCCATTGGATTAGTCACTACTGGACCCGGGACAAGCGGCTGTTTTTAGCTTTTTCAGTTTAAAAATGGACACTCATGTGTAGAGGCGACTCAATGATGCTTAATCCACAGAAGCCCAACAGCACGTAGTCATTACCATCCATCTCTCTGTGAGGGTTTCTCTTTCTCCTTTCTCAGCAGACAGAAAATAAGGTAGTAAAAAATTAATTCCCCTTTCTTCTTAGAAAATGTGTTCAGTTAGTCCCAGGTGGGGGAGAGGAAATGATCTGACTGACTCTGGTCAAACTACATTTCCAAATCATTTGTCTTGAAAAGGTCAGAGCACTCTTATGTGATTTGGATACCCTTCTACATGGCAGTGAAGCTGAATGTTAGGTGAGTGTTACTTGTTAGGATCCAAACCAATGGAGTTTCCTCATCCTGTTCAACCCTCTGCTGTTATTCTTCACTTGTCCAGTTACGAAAGCTAAACCTCACTCAGTCTGTGGCATTGTCCTGCTCTCCCTGTCTGTCTGTCTCTCTCTCTCTCTCTCTCTTTCTCTATCTCCCTCGCCTGTGCTCTCTCTTACTGAACGATGACACTGAGAGACAGCTGTAACGTGAGACGCCTCTCGATCCTGGCAGGGGCTTCGAAAAGCCGCGGCAGAAGGGAGGGAGCGGGCCTTTATCTGAGACTGGGGGCGCTGACCTCCCTTCATTCCCCTTCTCTTTTTCTTTTTCCTTTCTCTTGCCTGTCTCTACATCTGCTGGCATATCCTTTCCTCCCCCAACTCGCTGAAGCCAAGACTGCACTATATAACAAGTGTAATGCTGAAGCACTGTCTCCTCAGAGCAGGAACCTGATGAATGAAACAGAGCTGCATGTTGCTTTGAAATTGCGAACATCTCCATATCTTCTTTTTTTTTTCTTTAAAGGACAGAACATACAGCATTATACAGGGGTGACATGTGTTTGTGATCCAGCAGAAGGCCTCTTCTTGTGTGTTTGTGTGTGCATGTGTGTTTGGAAGTCGATGGAAACATTCGCGCACACACACACACCCCCACCCCCGGACTCCAGGCTATGGCTGCTAAATCCTCTGTGAGAGCTCCCGTGTGTAATCCAAACATTTAGAGCTAATTTAAGCATGCAGGCAGGAGCAGCATCCTTTAGGAAACAACAGCTCTCACTCTCTCTCCCTCTTCCTCTCCCTCAGTCCCTCCTCCAGTGTGTGTATATGTGTGTAAGCGTGTGGTTGAACTATATATGTGTCTGCGTTTGCGCGTCTAGTTGTCGCTGCAGGGAAATGAAAGCACTCAATCACTCACCTGTCAGAGTACTTCAGATTCTGTCCATAACACACGCTCACACATACACATGGACACACACTCATGGGCACATATGTGCACACACACTCACCCCTGAGGGTTTGACAGGACTGGCCCTTTATTGACTCCCTTGATCAGGGAGACAGCAGATCCATTTAATAGAAGCTGCACACACACAGAAGCAGGCATTGAAATCAAAGTGGATTCACATCTGCTCTCCACACAGCTCCACTGTAGCATTTTCCGCTCATACAACAGAGCTGGTAGTCATTTAACACTGCGCCTACGGTGGGTGCTGAATTAAAATTTGAAAGCCAACCCTGATAGAAGTCATGATGTGGGGTGAGCCAGCTGTTTTCTTACCACTGTTGCAGTGTACAGTCCTAATTTGGGTCTTTAACACATCTTGTGTTATTGTAAGGAGGGTCAATGAATGTAATCATGATACAAGCCCGGTCGGGGTTATAGGCATGTTCTGTTGGCCTTGGCCCCGGTTCTTCCCCCACTTGGCTGTGTTTTATGCTGAGTGTTTTGGAAGGCCAGTTAGCCAAAAGGGTGCTGGGAGGAGATGTGACAGCTGTGTTGGTCACGGCTACTCTGACCTTCACACGTCATCTTGATGGATCATCAGGGCAATAACGATACTCTGGACCTGTTGTAGAGGCCTGAGCAAGCTTTGATTGTCCACCGGTGATGATCTGGTAGCATAGTGGACTCAAACACTTACTCCAAATTTCATTATTTACTCCTAAATGTTGATTCAGGTGATACTGAGTTTGGATCTCTTTATTTGTATTGCAGATCATAACAAATATGATTTTATACCAAAATATTGCCATATTCCAAAAAGAAAAACACAAACTTGAAGTCTCTCTGACTTTGTGAATTGTATTGATGAATGAGTTCCCTCGACCAAGTCAGTTTTAACTAAAAGATTCAATATCAGCCTTTATTTCAGAACCAAAGCCCAACAAAAGTTATCTCTCAACACTTTGCGTACAGCATGTGTTTTAAGGAATAAATAAAAATATGGTATATAGGAGACTTCTTTGTAACATCTTTTTGTCCCATGTGGTTCTTAGAATATGTACAGGGCTTTGATATTACCAGATTTATTCTGGAGTATAAATCAGACCTGAATACAGGACACAGTCTGTTATTTGGGTTGCTCGAAGGGAAAAAGGTTCAGTTGTCTTTAAAAGTGTTGATTTACATTGCATTTAGCAACATCAACAATGTGCAGTTTCTGTGCAGATGTGTAGCTCTTGTACTTTGTTTTCGTTGTGTCTGTTGAGTTTGCAACCCTTGCAGCTACTGGTACAGTAGTTAAGATCAGCCTATAGTCATGTTACCAACCCACTGTGATTGGATCTCTGATTTTGAGACTCATGTCAGAGTCAGACTCATTTCTGCCGGTTGTTTGTCTTAAATTAGGAAGCAGTTCACTTTAAAAATAATAAAAGTGGTACGAATCTGTTCGTGTTACAAAGAGGAGAAATTTGGGTATCATTTGGCTCTCTTCGGTACAGTAAACATGAATGGATTTGTAACCTAAAAATCAACGCCTAAGCTAAGCTAATGTTAGTAACAGCTCAGTTTGCAGCCCATTTGGATATGCTGTCCACCAGAGCATCTCAGAAACACTTTCTTCTATTTATACGATTACTTATGAGTCACTTTTGATTACATTGCACTATTGTTATGTGCTATAAGTTATCAGACATCAGTTCTACTCTGCTTGTAAACAGTAGTTGCAGCCATAATACATCCATGGTGGTGGCAAAGATCCAATGCATCTTGTCATGAAGGTTGTCGTTTTAGTGAGTTAATTCTTTGCCATAAATTTTTGCATCAAGTTGGTGCTTAGACTGTTGTACTTGCTGTTATGTGATCCCAAATTTTGGACCATATCGGAAGCATTTCCAGAACTTCTATTGGCATGAGCATGGTTTTATATAAAAATACAACACAGGACAGTCCCCATACAACCGGGCCAGATTGACAGCATCTCTGAATGGGGATTTATCTTGTGAAGAAAAACAAGAAAAAGGAAGTGGATTGGCCAATGCAGCAACGGGCTCTCTGCCATTAAGAGAAGTGTTATCATGGCAACACAAAAACATGAGTACATACACAGACAAAAAGACAGATGCACACAATCCTGCCCGGTATTTCATATATATATATATATATATATATATATATATATATTTATATATATATGTTGTACCTCTCACAAATGGATTGCACTAATGTTCTGAGCTTTTCACCAGTCTCAGAGCGCTTTACTTTGTGTGTGTGTGTGTGTGTGTGTGTGTGTGTGTGTGTGTGTGTGTGTGTGTGTGTGTGTGTGTGTGTGTGTGTGTGTGTGTGTGTGTGGTGTAACCCGTTCCCTTGAGATGCCACTTGCTCCATCAAGTCAAGGAAGAAACCATTTAGCGGAATGACAAACACACACACTCACACTCACACACACACACACTCACACACAACACAGCACCAGGAGGCTGGGAGGGATTTGAATTGCACTAACGTTTCTCACACAAAGTTCTTTATTCCTCCACCCGCTCCTTACTTCGCCCTGAACATACACTTACTCACATACAAAGGTACTCGCACAGAGATTCCATTTTGTCAGCTTTCAGCCCCAGATCATGTAACAATAAAAGATGCTGCCCTGCAGTTAAACACTGCCAGTAAATCACAAGGCAAAGAAAGCTGGGAGAAGCACTTATTTTTAAGCAGCACGAGAGACCACACTGGGGGGAAGGGGTTGAGACAGATAGGGTAAGACAGAGAGAGGGAGAGAGAGAGAGAGGGGAAGAGAGAGCTTCTTTGTGCACTGTGTACTGGCATTGTGTGTGATGAAGAGATGAATCACTGCTATTTAGGGATTGGTTTCCTGCAACTGATTGTGTGACGACTCGGTGGCGGACAGACTGTCAAGACTTGCCTGTTTTGTTCTGGGGGCTTCAGGAAAATGTCTGCGGCCAAGTCTCGCTTGCTCACTCCCACAGGGCCCCGTGTGCCAGAGATCAACTGAGACAACAGAGACAAACACCTCACCAGTGTCGCTCTTCTAACAAGGCATCAAATATTCAAAAGCCAGGGATTTTAGGCCAATCTCAAATATGTGTACTTTCAGAGTACACTTGTTTTCTTTGCTCAAATACCAACACAGTTTTTTTTCTTCCTTTTTGTTGAAAAGAAGGCTCATGTGAAACATAGTGTGACCTTTCCCTTCTCTTCTTTCTCCCTTTTCCTTTCCCTTTTGTCTTTCTCTCTGTCACTGGCTGGTGCAAAAGTCCGACTACTGTTTTTAACCCTGTTTAGATGCCTCAGAGCTGCTGTTTGATTCTGAAAGTAAAGTCAACATCTGCGTAGCTGAGGAAAGGGAGTAGATTAGGGAAACCAAACAAGGCAATTCAGAGAGACATCATAACAGTTAGGTTGTACTCTGCCCATGTGTGAGCTTGCCTGGAGTGTAAAAGCAGATAATTATAACTTTGCAGTAGTTCCTGTAGCCCCCCCCCTCTACCTTCTTAGTTTATAATATGGAAATTACTAGTAATGACTGCTATTATGAAAAGGACATTTGATTGTTACAATAAATTAATCATTCATTCACATAACTTAATGTGGGTATCTGTTGTATCACTTCAGATAGCTTCAATTCACTTTTAAAAACAGTTTCTGTCTTTAAAATCAAGCAAACCATACTTTTGCTTTAGTCTTTAAGTGACTTTATTCATGTGACTTTTATTGAACTTTCTCCAGGTGAGAAATTGGCTAGTTAGGTTGCCAGCAGTCAAAATGTGCGATGCAGGGACAACAAACAGCAAAACATGGACCCCAAATGAATGAAACACTGTCAAAGTGACAAGACGCTAGTCTGAATTTGAGGGATCTCAATTCATTCATTGATTCATTCTTTCATTCAAACCTTTATTTATTCTTGCAAAAGACATTAAGGTTTCCCTCATTTTCGATGTCGTCGAGATCACAGACATTATATGAGCAACAATAATAAATAACTCAAATCAGTCAATCACAAGAGCCAAAGAATCATTTAAAACAGTTACAATAAGAGGAACGGTGATCAGTTATCAATATGACAACGGCTGATGTATGAACCTGGAACTGAAAGCCGACATCTCAGACACTCAACAGAGTCCAAGTCTTCAAGAATTATTTTTATCTTAAAAACATCTTCAAACATAACTTCAGTGGAAGTTAGGGTGACATTTAACAGCATCAGACAGAACTTATCAAAATAAAAGGTTCGTTAAAAAGGTAACCATACTCTCTGGTTTGGCAACCAAATGCGCTTACCTGGTTCAAAGCCTGGCAACAAATTTAAAAGCTGGCATCGAGCCCCGCACTACTGGTTGATCGCTGTCCTCTTAAAATCTTGCGTGTGTGCACCTGAAAAGGATGAAGTTTTTAGTTGATCACTTAATTTGTTAATCAATTAACAAGCAACTTTGTGATAATTGACAAACTATTAAGCACATTTTCTTTTATATCAATGAATTTCTTGCCTGTAAGGTAGAAAATGTAATTTTAAGATGTCATGTAAGGCCAGTTTAAAGTCGTTAATGACGTTTGTGTTAATAAATAAGAAGATAATCTTTAAACCTGTGGATGACAACATTAAGTCTAATTGAAGTCACGCTTTCACAAACTGACAGGATTCATCAGGATGTTGCGTTTGAAGAAGAAGGCTACAGACATTATGCGAGGAAAAAAAAGTCATGTTTTGTGATATTTCATCCATCAGCCATTGATGTTGAACTAAGTAGATCTTACAGTAAAATGAGGTTAATAGACTAACAGCCTGATTCCCAGTCAGGCAAATGATGGCAGACAGCACTGGCTTTCTTATCCAGTGTAATTCACCTGCCTCGTGGCTGGCAAATCATTTTCTGTGCTGAAGCCCTATGAGCAGAGATCCTTTAATCATCCACTAATAGGCCTTTATGAAAAAGCTGAAGATGAATTCAGCCTACCTGGCTCTCCGTTATCATTATCACTGCGATGAGTTATCAAAGTATTTGTGTGTGTGTCTGCGGTCTGTGCATGTGTGTGTTTGTCTGTCTGTGTGAGAGTGTAGATAATGAAAGGAACTATTGCAGTTCGATGAGTGTGGGTATTATCAACACTGCCAGTTGAGGTGATTTCTGTCCTGATGTAAAATTGAGCTGTAATGACAGATGTGCATCACATTATGTGTCACAGACTTTGACATGACTGGGGGGCATCTGCAAAGACAAAATCACTTAGGCTCATAAGCCGCAGTATACCCATGTATGTTCTCATTATACTATGACTCATTCCATCTAGTGACATTTAGAACATGAATTACTAAAAAAGCAGCAGAGTAAAGAGGCTCTGAACTAAGATGTAGAGACAGTATCTGATCACATTTGAGCCGACGAGGAGTCCAGCAAACCAGCAAACTTGATTTTTACATTGCTGTTGACCAGATGGATGTGTTTACTGTCAACAAGACCTTGTTAGATAGCTACCCACACATGCAATAACACTGTTTGTGTGTCTGGAAATGCTATAAGAGGCTGCTTCTCTGCGCCTGTGTGCATGTTTGTGAAGAGAACTGTTTTTTTGGGTTTTTTTTTTTTTTGATACCATCTAATCATGCTGACACAAGTTATAACCGAAAGTTGTCACAGAGAACTCTTCTCCAGAGTTCTGCGTGAGTCAGTCATTATTTGTGTTGCAGTAGAAGTCTAAATGAGCATGAATAAAAGCTGTAAAATCTGTTTGTTTTCTGTAGCGTGTTACAGGGTGGCGTCCGTTTTAGTGAGCCGTTTAGATTAGGCTCAGGCTGTAAGAGCGCAGGAGGGCCTTAGAGACAATGCATGAGAGATGGGCGTGAGAAAGCCGGTAAGGCTTGGTTCTCTGCAAGAACTGTCTTGTGTTTGGGGAAAATATCCTCACACTCAAAGCTCCAGTGTCTGGATCCATTTCTAACAAACAGGTTTTGCAAGAAAGGGCTCAGAGAGAAAGAGACTTTTTGTGTGTATGAGTATCTTTCTGTGTGAGTGTGTGAAGGCACAGCTGCGTTTCAGACATCACTGTGTTCTCTTTTTTGTTTGATGTGTTTGAAAATCTTAAAAACTGGGTTTGGTAAATGTAACTTAGATATTCATGTGGTTTTGGCTGTTTCATCACCCCCCCCCCCCCCTCCCCTCAAAGGAAAACTTTCAGCATTATCACAATACTGCATATAAACCAACCATTTCATTATCATATAAATCAAAGCCCGCCGGAAAAAAAAACCCATATTATTCCTATGACTCAGATGATATTTATAAAGCTGAACCGCATCTTTTGTTTCTGCTTTTTCTCCAGGTGTATAGCAGTTATGTCAAAGAGCTGAAGACATCTCTAACAGTGAGTAAACTACAGAGCATTCACTTCTCCTCTTCTCCACTCTGCCCCTGGTACATATCCCTGTGTTACAAAACAGTTGATGCGTGACTTTTTAAAATACATATTGTCGCACACTTCTGCTGTTACATCTTTTTTTTCCCCTCTTACGGCACGCCAGAGCAAACTTGCAGACTCCTCCAGTTTCAGGCCTAATTTGATTTTCATTCATTCAGTGAAAGAGGATGCTTTTTTTCTCCCCCAATTAAATTTAACAAGAGCCCCTTGAAAAGCAGTTGTTATGATTACATTACAAATTCGGGGTTCATTCAGTGAATCAAGCAATTAATTAGATTTCTCCCATTTTAATCAGAATATTTGTCTGAAACGTAGGCGCCTAATAAACATTCGTTGAGTTTGCTATCTGTTCTGAGCCAGTGCTGAATGTAAATGGTTGTTAACTGTGCCCCACAGTGCAGTCTGTTTAGTTGTTTATGTGCATGCAGCCTGAATCCGCTCCCCTCTCTCTGTCCTCTTCTTTCTTTCTCTCTTCCCTTTTCTCTGTTTTCTCACTCTGTCTCTGTGTGAGAGCTCGCTATGCTCAGGGGCGCGGCTGCGTCCTCAAGGCTTCACTTCACACACACCAAGGTGGCAGTTTGTTGTTGCACACACAGACAATGACTTGCACTTTTCCCTCTTGCCTGACTAGATGGCCTTGTGCCTGCGAGTGTGTGTGTGTGTGTGCATCTGTGTGTGTGTGTGTGTGTTTGTGTCACCAGATCAGATGGGATCTTTTATACGAAGGTTTTAACTGAAATACCTGTTCTGTCCGTGTGACCGTCTCTTTAGCCTTGTGTGTTAGCAGACCTGATTCTATCTGGTCGAAGCGTTTCTGCTTCGTCTCAGGCTGTGAATGATACATTACTTCCTCCGCAGGTAGGAGCGAGCTGCTTGTATCATTTGTGATAAGTATTGATGAGTTCTCTCTTGGGGAATCAATTTCTGGTGGGTGGGGGGGTCGGGGGTGGGGTGGGGGGGTTGCCTTGTAGATCAACCCCCCCCCCCCCCCTCCATGGCTGGCTGTTCCTAACCGGCTGACTCTTTCCTGCAGCCCCATAGAGAGCATGCACAGCAGAGCACAGGGAAAAATGGAGCTCATCCAAACAGCTATGGTGTAATTAGCTGACATTTGTTGCTTGGAAGACAAGAGAAGGAAAAAAAGAAAGAGCTGCTCAACTCAAACACCCAAAGGAATATGCAAATGCTGAGAAAATGAAAGAAAGACAGAGAAATGTGTCTAATGGCACGGATATATAATTATATTACATTCCCATGTTTGGTGTGTGTGTGTGTGTGTGTGTGTGTGTGTGTGTGTGTGTGTGTGTGTGTGTGAGAGAGAGAGAGAGACAGGAGAGTGTGTATTATTGTGTATTATGAACCCATTGAACTTTGTGTGAGAAATTTTGTCAGTGTTTTGCCACTCAAGAATAAACCATCGGCCTCTAGAAAGGAGTAACCAGATGATACCTGAGTCTGCTGCTCAGCTCTCTCATTTTGTCGAGCATGACTTAAGGTATTCAACCGCTCACTACCCACATGAATCAGCCATCCGCAACAGAGCTGATTCTTCAGTTCCAGGAAGGTTGTGCATGTGCATGTGTGTCTGTGTTCACAAGTGTGTTTTTGTGCGTGCATTTAGGGAAGAGAGTGCCGAAATGCATGTCGACTCTCTGTGCTTAAGCCAAGGTGCTGCGTGAAAGAGCAAGCAGTGCTTACGCAGCCCCTTCTGCTTGATCCGGGCTTGAAATGCAATGCCTTTTAATGACAAAATACTGAGTGACTGCGAGGTGTTCAGAGAAGAGTGTGTGTGTGTGTGAGAGAGTGAGGGAGACAGTGTGTGTGTGTGTTTTGTGTGAGTGTGAAATAGAGAGGAATAAAGGGAGAGGGAGAAGGAGAGAGAAAAACATCTCGAAGGTCAGGAGCAGCGGGCGGCCGTAGGGGAGAGACACGTGAGACAGAGATAGTCTTGCGTCAGCCCCACAGCAGTCCGCTCTTTATGTGTGTGTGTGTGTGTGTGTGTGTCTGTGTGTATGTACGTGTGTGTCCTGTGGGGCCAGCATTTCCATGTGCATCCCACTGTGTGTTACAACGGAGCAGCATGCCAGTGTTTCTATTCTGAGTGTTAGATAGATAGATAGATAGATAGATAGATAGATAGATAGATAGATAGATAGATAGATAGATGGATAGATGGATAGATGGATAGATGGATGTACATTACAGATAAAGCAGTCAGTGCTTGGCCTTGGGATAATTCTTTACATGGCTCCTGTGACAGTGGAAGGGGAAATTACACCTTCTAGCCTGAGGGGAAGGAATTTGTGTGTCTCGCAGCCTGTCACAAAACCTTGAATAGGGTTTCATCAATCCTAGCAACTACTATCATTTTTCAGCTCTTATTCATGAGCCCTCTTTTGTTTCTCACTGTGTCTCTTTTTTCTCCTCTCCCAGTGCCCTTTAAACTGGTGCTCTGTTAGATTGGGGAAGTGTTAGAGATAACGCCTAAACATTTAGTACTTTGTACTTGCCTCGGAGCTAAGATTGTTAAAAAAAAAAAAAAGCTGCCGGGAGATTGTCCTCGGGATAGAGCGCTGTGTGGATTCAACAGACACACTCCAGCATTAGTTTGGGCTTACCCATCCTTGTCTCTTTAACTCTGGCTCCTGCTCTCTGCACACACTGAAGAAAACACTGACCGTTCCCCTCCTGACTCCCCGGGCCCTTGTGGTCTCAGCACGGTTCAGTCCTCCAGCCAGACTTTTGAATTACCCTCACTGCAAAACAGCCTCCTTGTCCCAATGAAGGGCTCCAGCGTGGGGGTGAAGCTGCTCTTTTACAGACCCTTGTGCCATGAATCACTGCTTGCACCCAGGGAGCCTCAGTCCACTCGGGGGCTGCCTGCCCACACGATAATGTGCGTGGTCATGAGGGGGCCATTTTGAAAGGAGGTTCAGACAAAACAGGAGCTAAAGAACCCAAGCTGTGAGCTTTCCCATACAGGGCAACAAAGGGAGAGGTCTCTGTGTGTGTGTGTGTGTGTGTGTGTGTGTGTGTGTGTGTGTGTGTGTGTAAATGTATGTGTGTGCTGGTGTGTTTGTTGCAGTAGAGGGGAGATGTTGGACACACAATGCTGAGTTTTGGGTGTCATAATGTAACATAATTGCATGCCAGTAATTTATGAAACATTAGGAGTGCACCTTTAAACCCCATACATCACAAACCTTTTAGCTGCACACAAACAGGATTGCAATCTGAGCTCCTTGGACTCAGCCCTAATGCCTGTTTGGATGTTAGGTTTGAAAACAAGGGATGATCACTCACCCTTACTTAACAACCTCCAGTGCTCACTCTGAGTTTGATACTGTATCCATCTAATGTCTGTAAGGAAGATAGTTACCTGCTGGCGGGGCGTTTAAGTGGCTTTGGAAATAAAAACCCCAAACACCTGTAAAGCGTCAAGACATTTCTGCTGTGGGATCTTTAGATTTCTCTGTAAATTAAGATCAGACAAGATCAGTTTAAAGCGCTTCATCTGTCACATGGCGTTTATATTTAATGGTTAATCACAGCTCATCTGCAATCACACTTTGTATCTTATATTTGTTCTAATAGCTGTTTTTACTGTAGTGTAAAATCTTAACACATGCATTCATTTCCTGTTAAATCTTTAAACCTCCAATCAAAAAAAAAAATGCTAATATGAAGATTAGGTCCTTTTTTATATAATTATTCAAATAATAATTGAAAAGCTCACATTGTTCACAGCACTTAGTGCATGCATGTAAGTGTTCCAGGGTTACTCTTTTATGGAGATAATTAAGCTGACCACACACACACACACACACACACACACACACACACACACACACACACACACACACACACATTCGCTCACACACAGTTGCCATGATGCCAGCTGTTGCCCTGTGAGAGCCTCTAGGTTTATTGGGTCTATCTGCCGCGTTTATGACCAAACCACATCTCCTCAATTCTCTTTATCCCTCGTCTCTTGTCTCGTGACATCCTCCTCTCCCCTCACCCCCTTCCCCGGATCTTCTCTCCTCCACAGCGGGCCACGGACCTGCTTGTCTGAGTGCAATGCTTGCCTGTTGCTGGGAATCGTTTTTGTCCCTACTGGGCCTGTCAGCCAGGCCAGGTTGTAACCTGGATACAGCTGCAGTCCAGAGGAGCCATTAGCAGTGCCAGGAGGCCCCCCAGCTCCCAGCGAGGGCTCATTACTGTATTTGTGCAGTCGCACTTCTCCTATGAAACACAGCAGTGTGCCTGGTGAAACTAGCCAGGACACTGAGCCTCGGGGAAACCATTACAGCTCCATTTAGAGTTCTGAGAGAGAGAGAGAGAGAGTGCAAGGTTTCATAGAAAGAGGAGAACAAATACTAAGAATGATATTAATCATTAAACACGTTCAGCTTTCTCTGTACTTAACTGTGTGAGAGCGAGTGTCTGTGTTTATTGGATTTTATTTGCTCTTTGTGCAGTGTGTATCCATGTGCATGCATGTGGGTGTGTTTATGTGTGTGTTTGTGTGCTCTCTGAGGCCCCGTTCAGCTGTCTGGTCTGGTGTGCAGATGGCCAAGTTGGGGCCTGCTGAATGAGATACCCTTTTTTCTTTATCTGTCCTTCTTCCCTTTCCTTGCCTTTCTTCTCCTCTCCTTCCATCCTCCCCTCTCAAGATTTTTCGCTGGGTTTCATTTACCAGTTACATCCCTGGCTGCCTCCTCTCTTTCATCGCTGCATCTGCTGAGGGCCATCTTGGGCAGAGGAGAGTTTTCCACCGCTCTATTTTCTCTCTCCCTCCTTCTTTATGTGCCTCTCAGGGCTCAGTGCGGCAGCTAGACACGGTGGCTTTGGAATGAAATGTCTCTTAACCGAGCCATGTGCCCCGGAGCTACGGTAATTGCAGGTGAAATTCAGCTTCCTCTTTAAAATGCCATCTCTCATTTCCAGTTACCGGCCCCCTTCGTATCTCTCTCTCACTCTTTTCTTACCCCCTCCCCTCCTTCCCTCTCTCCCTCTCTCTCCCTCTCTCTCCCTCTCTCTCCCTCTCCCCCTCTGGCTGTCTTTCAGAGGCGTGTGAATCCCTCAGCCCCTGTCGCGTCTCTCTGCCCCAACAGACACTCCCACAATGCACAGCGCTGATGGTTGCACAGTGATATCAGCCATGCAGAGGAGAGGGAGGGCCGCTGCCTAGACACATACACGCTCAATATGTGTTTGTGTGTATGTGTGTGTGTGTGAGAGAGAGAGAGAGAGTGTGCGATGACAGAAACTGAAAGTGTGTGTGTTAGAGGGAGACAATGAGTATACTTCTGTGCTTATGCCAGAGGACAAGAAATATGTCGGTGTGCTTAAATGTGTGTGTGCGTGTGTGTCTAAGTGTGTTGCATAGCGTCAGCAAGGCGTGAGCCGTGTAGAGGTGACATCAAGGTGAACACGGCGTGCGGAATGCTCTGCCGACTCGGGAGGCAGCAAATGGCTCTGTGGCAGATGGAGTCTTTGTCAGGGAAGAAAAATGGCAGCTCAAGAGCGTCAGAGAGACCCCCCCCCCCACTCACACACACACACACACACACACACACACACACACACACACACACACACAGGAAACCACTTTCTGTCTTACTCTACTTCTGACTTTTTTCTTTTACAAGTGGTTACACACACACACACACACTCACACACACACACGCACACAAATCCAAAGACAAATGCACAAACACATATGGACACACATTGGACACACATACATCTCCCCTCTTCCTCCTCCTCCTCCTCTTTCTCCTCCTCCTCCTCCTCCTCCCCTCCTTAGTGAGCTGGGCTGGCGGGCGGTGACCTTCCCCTGCTCGGAGGGTTCCCTGGCTGTTTGATCAATTATCCCTCTCCCATTGTTTACCAGGAAGCAGGAGTAGAGAGAGGAGAGGAGAGAGAAGGCTCAAAATGGCCACTGTCAGGTGGAGGGATCCATTTCCCTGCCAGCAAGGGGGTGGGGGTTAGAGGGAGAGAGTGAGGGAGAGAAAAGAGAGACCAGAGCTGTGAAGCATGCTTAGAGGGAAGGGAGGAGCATCGTTCCCTGGCAGCTGGGATGATATGACATTATAGTGAAGGTGCAGCTCTGACAGTGGTTTCCATCTGTAATGTGAAACGTCATCTCTTTAAAGGTAGATTTCAAACTTTGGACAAGCAAACATGCAAACATGTCTGCGTTCAAATCCAAGAAGAGTGGATTTGTCTTTTTTTATCAGTCCTGTCTTAATTCCTGAAATGTGTTGTCATGTCTGTGCACTGCTGCATAAACACACACACACACGCATGCATGCATAATGCCACAGGACTGCAGGTACACTTCCTATTTTTAGCATGGCAAAGTGAGGGAGGGGGGTAGGGGGGGGTACATACTCTAAAGGTCAGGTGGCAGAGAGAAAAAAACGAGTGGGAACAAATGATGCACTAAGCGAATGACACTCTGAGGTCCTGCTTTAATATGTATGTATCGCAGGTTGATGGCTGATTTCATTAGCGCCTCTCATTGTTATGCATAGATTGTCCTCCTGCAGCAAAATGAATATTGTATTCACACGCGCGTGCACACACACACACACACACACAAACTCTCGCTCACACACAAAACAAACCGCGTTTTCCAGGGAATACTGTATGTTTGGATCTTGCAGGGGGGGCTTGAAGAAAAGGTTGATGTTTCCACAGGCTGTTATCTGTGTCGGCTATAATTAAAACAATTTACAGCGCTGTCATTTTAACACAGGTTTTTGGCGCTGCCGTGAACAATTCCTGTCAGGTAGTCACTGTGATTATTTAGTGGTCCTTCTTGATTTTAGAGTGAATTATTTCCAGAACAGCAACGAAGGGGCTATCTTTGTTTAAACAACTTGAGCGGAATAAGTCATGTCGTGTCTGAGGGATCAGATTACGTCATTTCAGTTTACCTAATTCTTTGTGTGTGTGTGTTTGAGAGACAAAGAGAGAAGGAGAAAGAGAGAGAGAGGAATATATTGAGAGCATTATTCACTTTGTGTTTATTCCACTATATGCTGCTCCTTATACACAGAGAATACTTATAGCAAGTGTGTGAAAAAGCCTGACCGCCTCTCTCTAATCCTCCAAGATGACTGTGTTGCAGCAGGAATTCCAGTCCTTAGTGGGACATGAACAAATGTTCTGTATGAGATATTAATAGCTATTGTGGGCGGAAAAGGAAAGAAGGAACAAAAAAAAAAAGCTTCTGCATTTTTCCATATGTTTTGCAAGGAAACAGTCCAGATGGATTATCTCTTGGTCTGGAGCGTTCTCTTACCTCAACCAGCTCAAGTCCAAGTGGCGTTGTACTTGCCAGACACATACACATATATACACACACACACACCAACCAAAGCGCTCACACTCCTCCCGTCTGAAGTACAACAGGCTATTACTGATTAACATGTCTAAACTCAGCCTGGTTCAAAAAGCCACTCTAATTCCTTTTCCATCTCGCTCTCATATGAATCATGGCTGACGTGACAGTCTTTCTTCCTAACATACCTCTCGCTCTTCGCAGTCACAGAGATATGTTTGTCGCCTTTCTATTTGTTGCCTGAGAAACCATGTTGGCTTGTCTTCTCACATTTCACACTTGGTTTCATCCCCTTAACCCCTAATGCTCAGCCCGGACGGGCTGCCTGACCTCTTGAGTCATGGATGTTAGACTCATCGGCATCACAAGGGCCGGAGTTGGGCTTCAGTTTGCCTGCTGATTGTGAGCGTGGACAGAAGAGAAACCTCTAAAGCTAAAAAATTACAAACCCACTGGCACTTGCCAACACATTTGTTTCTCAGATTGCAGGTTTTTGATTTCATAGAGATGTTTTTCCACTTTGGAGTAAAGTCCAAAGTCCCCTTAAGCCTTAAAGATTTAAGACCTCAACGTTCACACTTAGCCTTGTGCCTTTAAATCAGGAAGACAAAGCAAAACACCCACATTCCCTCCTTCTTTCCTGAGCTGGCATATGCACACACTCACAAATACACATCATGGGGTGTGACAGGACGTCATATTTTTCGTAGTTTCACAGCAGGCTGGCATTCCAGGACAGCAAAGAAGAGATAATGTCAGTGCACTGCTGGTTAACTCACAGTTTTATCCTGTTTCTGGTCCGCAAAGCGTGAAGGGTGTCTGTTTATGACACACACACACACACACACACTCATGCCACACATTCAAAACATGCCCGCACACACACACAAACACAAACACACACCCCACTTTGCCTCTCCCTGCCTTTTAGACGACAAAGGCTAAAGAAAAACATAAGTGACAAAAGATGCCCAAAGACATGGCTGCCAGTGGAGACAAAAGCTACACTCTAGTGTGGCTGCATCTGAGTTTTCTTTTTTATGACACATGGTTTCTGGAAACCAGGAAGTGTGCCACACTGACTGACAGGATGTAGGATGATGTTGTTTTGGTGCTTGAATTAAGCTTTTAGAGGTCACAATGCCCTGAAATAGCTGCTTTGTGTATCTTATTGTGCAACACATCAGCTAAAAGGGCAGGCTTTTTGAGGGTTTGTTGATTCTTCATAACACTGCGCGGCTATATTTAAATGAAGAAATCATCAAATTCACCTAGTCAGCAACGGAGGAAAAAAAAAAAAGAGCTTCCTCTCCAAACCGCCCACACTGCTTTCAGCCTTGTTGCGACTTGTTTGTCTGTCGTCGGAGGATTTCAGCTTCTTCCAGAACAATTGCTCTAAAAAGCCCTCAGCTCCAGAGGACGGGAGCTGGTTTCACAGCAACAAACCTCCAGCTCAAAAACACACAGGAGTAAGAGTGGAGAGCTATAAGGTGGAAACCACAGTGTAGCCTCTCTCTGTATGCATGTCAGGTGCCTGCATGCTATTGTTACTTTCATCACTGGTGTGTGTTGTCATGTGCAGCTGTTTGCTCTCCAGTTAGTGTAGTGTGTAGTGAGTTAGTGGAGTTACAGCAGTGTGGAGCTCCTCTCCTCTCTCTGATTTATTCTTAACATCTGTCTTTGGCAGGTGTGTGGAACCACAAGGTCTTCTCTGAGCCTGTGATGTAGCTATCATTGCGGGCAGTGTGTGTGTGTGTGTGTGTGCATTTGTGCAAAACAACAGAGAGGGGCCTTCCTCCACCCCCTCCTCAGGATGAGTCATATTTGAGCCCTGTGTAATCCAAGCCTGTGTTTCATGTGTGTGAACAGACAGACCCTGAGCAGTGGTCTTGGTTCTGACTCCCTCTGGGGCAGTGAGTGGGTGAGACACGGCTATCAACAACAGGCCCGGGCAGCTTCAGTTTCAGCCTCATCACACAGGGAATCAGCTTGTCGTGACATAGCCATAGATACACACATAAAACACTTACATCCCAAACGCTTCTCGTTGTCCCCTCTTAGCTCCTCCTAAAACAAAATAAGGTACCCAAAAGGGCTTTGTGATTGGTTCAACTATAAGGAAGTGTTTGGATACAGAGGATACAGTTTCACAAGAAAAGATAGTGTAACACAGCGGTGACACTCAGTCTAGCACAGGTAACCCTTTAGGAGTGTGTGTATCCACCTGTTAGAGCGTGATTGCTGTGCAGTACCGTCAAAGCTCGGTTTGACACAGTCAACAATGGAGACTCAAATATTTTGACTTTCTTTAGGAAATCACACGGGCTAAGTGTGGTGACACAGGAAATGGGCCCGTGTCAGAGGGAAAAAAAAAAAAAAAAAAAGGAGCTCTATTTCTGTGGCTATTCTGCTCAGCATTTCAAAGCACCCCATTGCTGGTGTGACAAACTCTTTTAAAGGCACAGCTGGACTTTGAGAAGGGTCTTCTACATTCACCCTCAGGGGGGAGAATAAGTGTCCGGGGTAGAGAAGCAGAAAGGTGATACCGGCAAAATGGGAGAGTGAAGCTGTTTCCCATTACAGCCCTCATTTATGATCTTTTCATTCTCCACATAAGGGCAAAAGTGTCATATTTTTTATCACACATTCAACTGCTGTGAATAAAAACCACTTCTCACCTGTAGCCATTTATATTCTGCCCTTTTTTGTGATTTGATGTGACAATACTTTACAATAAGGCACAGGAACACTAACATGTGGACTGGACAATGACAGTTTCACTTAGCAAATATCACTCACTAAATCTTTTGGGACAGCTTTTTCCCCCCCAGAACAGCTTTGAATCAAATGACACCAGAACAGAGCTGAAAGAAAGAAAGAAAGAACAAACCGTGTGAAAGCAACATTATGCACGCCTCGAGCAATCTGTGGTGACCACAATGTTTTAAAGCTCTGGTCTTAATCTCAGTCGACCCTTCATCTTTGATCGAGTGTCATGCAAAAGCAAACACCTGGCTCAAAAGGGTCCTTACCCTTTGTCAGAGTTCTTGCCTGCTTTTTTTTTTTAACCTCAAGTCTTGCAGTTAGTCATCAGAGATTTCCACAAGGTGTATTTTGATTCAGCTCACTTGAAATTTATCTTTCTAATTTAATTTCCCAACTCTTCCCTGTCTGCACATGTGTGAATCTGTGTGTGTGTGTTGCATCAACAAAACGAAACACACATTAACAATTCTACCCGTGTCTTTTGCTGACTTCCAGCATCGTCAAAGGGAAAAAAGGTTCTTAAATAATCTTTTAAACGAGTGCACGGATCACTGAAGCTTAAACTGATTAATACTGGTTTATTTACCTTCCTCCAGTGCTGGATAAGCTGAATTGACATTCTGTTCCTATTTATTATCTAAACATTTGGAAACAAGTTGAATTGGCTCTTTGCTCTGGTTACAAGCTTGCCAGCTGTAAGCATTTTGGCAAGTTGCACAGTGATTGCACCAAATTTCTTCCATCTTCTTCTTTCAAAAAAAAAAAAAAAAGGAAAGCTCTGATCTTCCAGCAGCATTTGTTCACACAAACACATGGCAGACCCACAGCGAGGAACAGGCTTTATTTTGAGCAACCTGATGCATGTGTGGTCAGAGACAAATTCAAAGTATTCACGCTGAAGCTGTCGAACTCTGAGAGGAGGTGTGTGTTGTTTGTCACTTCCTCATAGAAAAATTCAGCACCATAACTTTTATTGTCTTGTAAACAAATTTTAACCCCCTCATTTTCATTACTGGAGACAACAAACATCATCACACACCTTCATGTCACCAAAGTCTGGAAGTCTCTCAGTGCTTCACATGAAAATGATGAATGGAGTTGTGACAGAGTTTGGATACAAACCAAATGCCTACAAGCTGCTGCTGTGATTTTATGGTACTGGGTCACATGCAGACTTGGATTGTTTATAAATGAGATGGTTAATAATAAACAGATACAGCAACTCTCAGCTGATGATCATTGTTTGAATGGCTTTAGATTACATTTGATGTTATGATCATAAATGTCTCCCAATAGAAACAGTTGCTATGTCATCAAACCTCTGGGAGGTTGTTGTGCTCTCTGTTGTGTGTTAAAGTCTAAAAAAGTGTCTCTTTAAGAAAGCTAATATGATGTTTGAAGAGTAATATAACATTGAAAAATTCAGTTGCTCTTAATAATAAACTCACATGAGGATGAAAGTGTCACATTCTTCCTGAAACGTCATTATAAGTTATCTGTTTGTCTCAGTCTAACTTGAACAGACTCAGACAAACACCAGTTAAACTAATCACACGGGATCACTGCTCCGGCCCTTGAGCTGCTTCGGTCAATTTTTAAATGTGCAGCTCAATATTGACTCAATGAAAACCTTACAGTCACTTACCCAACAAACCAACATGTAGATGCTTGCCAGCACCACTGTGGAGTCTGAAAAGGACAGAGCGAGTCAGCTTAATGTGCACGGTTGTTTTGTCGGAGAAGGGAACTAGGGAGTGCTGTCACACATCACATGAGCTCAGAGTTTGAGGAGTATACCACAGACGTGTAATGGCAGGTTTAAAAAAAAAAAAAAGAAAAGAAAAGAAAAAAGTGAAGAGACTGAGGAAGATATCCTCCCGACTCTGTCTTCCTCCTGTACTTTATGTCTGGAGTTGTAGAGTGGGAGTGAATGCTGGGCTTTATTTGTCTGGAATTATCGACTCAGTTCATCAGTGAGGGTTCAGCAGAATTACAAACTGTCACAGTTAGTTTATGGAGATTAAGCTCAGATATTCTTTATTAAACCTACGCAAGTACGACTTTTTCCGCTCATCTGCGATTTGGCTCCGTTTTGAGTTTCTTGTGTAACATTGATGTAAATAAGCGTCTGATATTGCGGCTTATGTGTGTATGTTTGTGTGTGTTTGTGTGAAAGTTGTCTGTCTGTCTGTGTGTGTGTGTGTGTGTGTGTGCGTGCGTGGGCTTACATGTGTATGTGTGTCTGTTTTTCTAACAGTACAAAGATGTCCCAAGGGGTTTTTCCCCCTTTTCTCATTACAAATGCTAATGTCACATTAATGAAATCGGCTTAGTTTAAGGTTTATAGCGTAGCCCACACTCAGAGATTTGGCCTTGACACTTCCCACATATTTCAAGTTGAATCACTTTTTTTCCTGTGGGCATGCTATTCTGAGATACTCTAAAATTTGCTGGCCCTGAGTGGATCTTTGGGGGGAAAACTTTAGAACATGGTTGCCAAGCTCTGTCATCGTTGTAAATTGTCCGACAACAAGCTGCCGGCTGGCCCGCTTCAGAGTGCGACTGTTAGGTTAGCTCGAGCAGTAATGGCCTCAGTGAGGGCTGGGCTAATCTAAACACTGTGTTAATGTGCTAGCAGCGGTTTGTAGAGTCACTAGCTGTTAATCATTGCTCAACAGAGAGCTTGTCAGGCACAACAACATGCCTGAGAGTTAATCATGGTTATAGATCTTTGTTTTTTATGCACAGGACATATTTAACAGCTGGGTTTCTAATCATCAGGCCTTTCCAGCGAGAACGTATGGTAATATCAGCAGCAGTGATTCTAAGGGGTCGAATAAAGAGGCATGAAAATAACTGTTGTTAAATTTAGAAAGCTTTAGATGCGTTGTTTTCCAGCTCACACACCAGAATAGGCATTTACACAGCTGCTTATTCATAATGTCAAAAGGACATATTCTTTCAGAAATAACAGCAATTCAAAGATGATTTTTTTTTTTTATCTGATTCTCCTGCCTCTTAGACCCTTTAACCATAAATATGAGTCATTCCTCTCGCTTGAGTGAAAAAGGAAGCGTTTTCTAACCTTCCACTGGTTTTTACTTCTTGCCTCACTCTGCCTTTATTTAAATCCAAGCGACATTTAAAGCTTTAAACAGATAGTACGAGGAAGAGATTGTTCTTTGTAATTAAAAGCCAATTTTGTAAAATTGATTAGATTATGCTAATCAGGGGAGATAATATCTTAAAAGCAGTGTGTGAGGAAGGCAGATAGAGGGAGTGTGAAGAGTGGAAAGGAGTGACAGTCCAGCCGCCATTACAAGCTGCTGATTTCTGCAGAGTGCTTCATAAAATGTCAGAGCGCTTCTCCCTGAGCAAGACACTGAAAAATGGCAGCGCTGTGATGTGCTGGCACCTCACCTGCTGCACTGTGCGTGCGTGTGTGTGTGTGTGTGTGTGAGAGAGAGAGAGAGAGAGAGATGCCGAGAGGAGGGGAGAGTATCAGTGCGTGTACATTTGTGCAAGTGTGTGCTTGCCTGTGTGTACATGCCTCTCTGTGTTTTTGCATCTGTGTGTATATATATGTGTGTGTGTGTGTGTGTGTGTGTCCACGCTGGCCTCCCTCCCATGTTGCAGTGAAGCAGAACAGAGTGGCTGACTGCCCGCTGCTTCGCCTCCCTCTCTGTCAATACAACACTATTCTCTCACCCAGCCAGTCATTTTCACGTTTAACATTAAGTGAAGCAGCCGTTTGAACAGAGCAATATGAGTGATTGACATATTGAGTTTAATGCTGCTGGATTTTTCTCTCATCAGGGCTCATGTTGCCAGATTGTTCTGAAAACTATTCAATAGCTCTTAAGACGGTCATTAGATTTCAGTATTCGAAGCACAACACGACGGAGCGCGTTCGGCTGTAAACATCTGACATGTTTTCTCTCACCACCTCATGTTCGCCACATTGTTTACCTTCATTTACCACTGTGTCTGCTTGTGTTGAGCAGAGAGCCCGGGTACTCTAATGACGGTATTATATTGCACAGGCGTTGTTAATGTTATTCTTAACAGAAGCATAAAAGAGGAGAAGGGTCAAAAGCAGAGTGAGAGAGGAGACACTGGGCAGGTAAGATGTGCAGAGCAGATAATAGAGACAGACTTAAGACAGAGATGTTAGCCACCTTTTCATTTGCAAACATTAATAGCTTAATGAGCTTCCTGTTTTGCGAAGCCAGGAACTGAAATAAAACCTTTTTCTAATTCTTTGAGGAGTAAAGTCTGGCTCTGTTAGCCATGGGGAAGAGATAACATGGATTTACTGAGTTATGTCTCAGAGTTTTTATGACCTTCAGTAATGCAGAAAATAATGAGACTACATTTATTGATTTTGTTTTCTTACACCAGCACTTGTTTAATATCAGTTTATTTAAAAAGTGAAGAAAATCATCTGTCTGTGCAAACTCATGAAAAGTAAAAAAAACAAAGCTGGGATGTTCGGATCGTCGAGTGAAACAGTTATGAATCAGCTGTTTAAAAGACACAGACTGATTGACTCTTGTAATTTGAGAAGCTTTCGTTTTGATCGGTTTTGTCTCACAATACTGCATCTATATGAACCAGAGAGTTTTAATTCTACTGAACGCAGAGGATGGCTGTTATGGATTGAATTTTTAATTGAATCAAAGTGAATCATTGCAGTGCTGACGGGAGCATTTCATTTCTTCGCATCAATCCAGGGGTTTGATGGTCACCGGTTAGCTTGGTCTAAATGTTGTAACAAGTAGGGATAGCAGTCATCTCTCTCCTCAGAGCGAAGTTTCAGTGGAAGAGAACTTGTTGTTACCAGTTTCTTCTCATGGAAGTGGACAGACAGGGCTCATATGATTGCTCAGGCAGGGCTTGCTGCTCTCTGGCTATTCCATTGTTCTGTCACTGTCAGTTTGTTTTGCCATTTGACATGCATGTCATTTGCATTATGAATATCTGGAGTACTAGAAGAACTCTGCTTACACCCCCCACTCACACACATACTCACACGATACTCTCTCTCTCTCACTCACACACACACACTCTCCTCTCTCTCTTTTCCTTTCTCTCGTCCATTCCTTGATGTTCTCTGATAACTGATGTTATTTCCTGTTTTTCAGTTTCATTTATTTTTGTATTTCCTGCTTTTATTTAAATATGTTGCGTTTGCAAAATGTGATGGGATGTCTTATTAAGGTTTCAACAGGAAATCACACTCGACAATGATTCCCCGTTGTGTATACCAGACGTTCTGTGTCATTTTATGGCTTGATAAATCAAAATCTCCATCAAGTTATCCCAGATAAGTAAATCTGAGCCTGCGAGTTTGCTGTCATTAACTAATTCATTCTCAAATCAATTAATAGCTGTAATAATTGTTTAATAGAGGGGCGATTCCAGCGATTAAATGTGATACAAAGGCTTGTTTGCTGCAGCTCACATGGTCTGCATTAGTGTTTCAGAAAATGTCTTTTTTACAGAACAAAAACATAAAAATACTAAATGTGAGAGAAAGGATTAGAGAGGTGGAATGCACTAACTTAGGCAGTGTCAGTGAAAGTAATGGGGTATAATTAAAAATGCATCCTCAGTTGATTTTACTCCTCCAACATTTTGCAAACATCAGCAAAAGTCTTGTTAAATACTGGAGAATTTTAGCTTCTGTACTTATTAAGTTGGGTGTATTTTGTGAAGGGAGCTGTGTGCCTAATATCTACGCTCAACGTTTCAGGCCTCAGGGCAATATTTTTGCAAATCATCACTTTGGCTCTTTGTATCGAGTTACACACAATGAAACACTGTTGTGAGAATTGGACTACGGCAAATGTAAAATACTGGAGTCTGTAATCTAATTAACCTTAACAGGCCTTGGTTTACCACCCAGCTTGCCTCCAATGCATGTGGTGTTTGTGTGTCAGTGTGTGAGTGTGCATGAATTAATGTGTTATTCTCCGAAGCATGGAGATGGTGTTATTCCGTGCTTCCCAACTGCTCCAAAGTCATTATGGACTCTTGTCGACACATGCAGCCGGTGGTGAGCAGATCCGGTTCAGTCTGTAGAAAAACTGTAATGAGCAGTGAGACTGGCAGATGAGTGTGAGTGGCTAGCAGAGGGAGAAGGGCAGATTCATCAGGGATGATTGCCTGATGCACACTTCTGTTTTTTTGATGTGAAGACCCTGCTAGGTTACCATGGGGAGAATAATTAGCTTTGGCTGGATGCAGATGCGAATGAGCGGAAGAGATGGGAATTTTCTTATTGAGCTTACTTTATGACACTTAGAATGATGCATATGGGCGTGCTTGTGTGCGTGTGCGCACAGCGATACACACACACAAACGGAGACTGTTCCTTGAAAACATGCACGCAGACACACACACACACACTCACAACCGGCTCATTCTCTTCTATTTATGGCCAGGAAATGGGAGTAGTGCGATGTCTGGTTGAGCTGAGTAACACTATTCTGTCACACATAGGTTTGACATCAAACACAAGTGACAAGCCTATCCTATCCCTCCCCACCGAGTCATCACCATGTCCCAAAATCACATTATTGTCACTGGGAAGCCAGCAGAGACGGATGGTGAGCAGGGGTGTTGATTCCAGCCTTTGGCATCTACAGTATGCTTGAAAAGGCAAATAAAGCCATTTGGCAAGAGTTGATTTCTTGTCATTTCAAAAATACACAGAATGCGTGTGGCATGCCGTTTGGTTTTATATTTTATCTAAAGCTGCTTACAGTGACATGGATACGCATGTGTTTTTTTTCCCCCCTTTTTTTAAACGACAGGGCCCAGTAAACGCTGGAGCTGGAAACTCCTGAATGCTAACGCCACGCTCTACTATTTACAACACACGGGACCATATCATTACCTTTTTGCCCTGGCAGGCACTAAGCAGCTCTTGCATGGTAAGCTCCAGTGTTACATGGAAACAGGCAGGCAGGCAGGCAGGCAGTGGTGTGGCTGTAATAAGACCTGTGGCCAGCACCACTGCCAAGCCTAGCTGAGGCGGGGTGAGAGATGGTGCCCATCCCCTACATGCCCTGCTCTGCCATCTGTCACTGGGCAGGAACAGAGCCGAGGGAGGGGTCTGAGTCACTCCGGTTGTTGTCACCTAGACAGGCCACACTGGGGCATGCTGTCTCTTTGTACTCCTCTCACGCCTTGGCTCAATTCATGTCAGCTGGCAAAGCACCAAGAAGAAAAACTGCAGATGTATGTTTTAATATCTTGATTCAGTGATTCAGTTTAGATTTTGTATTACATAGATTAAAAAAAAAGTTACCTCATTAAAGTCTTTTCTAAAAGTTTTATAAAGTGTTGCAGAGATGAACCACAAGCAGCACGGGCCATTACACCAGCATCCAAATAGAGCTGGAAGCTCAGCCAATTAATAAAGAAACATTTTCCAGTTAAAATACCATAAATTCTCTGTCTGCTGTGAAGATTTACTTTTCGTCTTTGACTGAATTAGACTGCACCTCTTTGTTTTTTTTTTTTACTGTTTATTATACATTTGAATAAGACTGATGTGATCAAATTTGGCTTTCCAGGAGATGTTGCACATCCCTCAGACATTCAACGGACTAAACGATGAATCAACGTCACAGCACTGAATCTATTTCCATTATGACCTTTCAGTTTCTGCAGCCTGTGGTGTAGCATGATATGACACAGTACGTGCTGTCTCTTTAAATGTTCTCTGACTTGATGTTTGACTCTGGACAAAGGTTGTCACTTAATTTTTGCCAAGGCGCCTGGTTATGTCATTTCCTGGCTGCCGGTGTGCGTGCAGGGAGGGGAGGGATGAAGAGAGAGAGAAAGGGGTCAAGCAAGCTAGTGCGTGCGCTCTGCTATAAGCAAGATGATCTTTCTCGGTTAGTGTGCATTGCCAACAAGCATGCAAAGTACAAACATTCACATACATATGCACATGTCGTGTCTGCAGCTACACAGAGAGAGAGAGAGAGAGAGAGAGAGAGAGAGAGAGAGAGAGAGAGAGAGAGAGAGAAGGAAAGAGATGGGAAGTGCGCCCAAAAAACTGTTATACAAGGTCAGAAATAAAAGATGTTCCTGCTGATTCAGAGTCAGTGTCAATGAGCTCACTTTCACTAACACAATCGTGACTGTCCCTGTGTGTGTGTGTGTGTGTTTGTGTGTGTGTGTATGTGTGTGTGTGTAAGAGAGAGAGAGGGAAAGGGAAAGAAGTGCCTTTCAGTAATGAGTGATTCATGAAAACTGACAGTTTATCACCTTGTAAGAAGAGGAGCTGATGGATAAAAGACAAGTGCTATCAGTTCTCGGAAGCAACGCCGTTATTAACTGCAAATGGTGATTTCAAAACAAGTCAGTTTCTTTGTTTTGAGCTTTACAGGAATAAATTAAGTGTGGGAGAAAATCTACGACTCCCATATGCCGATGAACAAGGAGTGCTAATGGTAGATCACGTCTTTCCCCAGCAACATTCATCATGGCACACTTGCTCCGTTGACATTTGTCTTGTTAGCTGCTTGGAGCCGGACACAGCTAGCCAAATAGAGGTTAGTGTCTGACACAGTTGCAGATCACAACAAAAGGCAGGGAGCGAGAGATCCAGAGGAGAGAGTGAATGTTGCGGAAGCAGCGATGATGCAGACTTTGTCGGCTGTGGTAAGAGGAGAAAAAAGGAAGAGAGCTGGGAGCCACCGTGTGTCTTTGAATGGGGTCAGGGCATCATGGGGAATAATGCATTCCCCTTCTCTTGCGCCAGGCGCTTCTTCCATTACGGCTGGAGAAGAGACATTGTGTCCACACTCTGATTACCACTGATCCATGCTGATGACTCTGTTGGCGGATTATCTCAGTTAGTATCAGCCATCTGTTACTGTGTGTATGTGTGTGTGTGTGTGTTTTTGTGTGTGTGTGCGCTAAAAGGGGCGAGGAGGAAAGGGGCAGGAGTGAGACACACAGGGGGTTGAATAGTTTGATGCTGTCACACAAACACAGACACACACATGGACACACTCCTATGAGCACATGTATTGGCAGTCTTGTGTATAACCGCTGCACGCGTAACCCTGCACCATTACATACACACGACACAGGCTTACAGCACCACAACACACACACACACACACACACACATGATGTAAGGCCACATACCAAGCTGCACAGGCCATTACACCAGCTTCAAATGCATGCTCTCTGTCTCTCCTTTATACTATTCTGCGCTCCTTTCAGATGATCCTGACACATGAAGGCTCCTATATGAAGGCCACATACACTCGTAAAACCCGCAGAGCTGTTTATAGCCACACTATCTCCTGAAGGGCCGTTGTTTCCAGCCGCTATTAGCTGCATGCGTTGACAGCTGGGTGCTGTGGTGTATTTGTGGACGTGACTCTGAATCCGGTGCTGGAACACATCTTATAAATCATAGTTCAGCCATTAGCATAAATTCTCCCTCTCCTTGCATCTGCGAGACCTGCTGTTTCTGGTTGCACCGCTCCGCGTTGATTGGTTGCTGTTGTTCGAGTCAAATTGATTTAGCCGTTCACAGAGATTATAACGCTCGCCTTATACCGCCACTGTGGTGTGCCGTTAATTACCTATAAAATCAAGCTAATTCTGATGCTAAATCCATTTTAATTTCTCATAATTAAGTCAGGATTGGATCCTTAAATACCTTGGCGCTCCATTATTGTTGCAATCATTGTTGTGGCTGTGCATTTGGTGGTACATTGCTGCGCACAATCTTATTATTGTTATTAGGTTTAATTGCTCTGAGTGATCAGTTTGTAGTTGTCGGAGGAAGATTGACTTGCCACGTAGTTGCTTTTTTTTTTTTTCTTTCCTCCTTGCTGTCCTTCCTCTCTCCATCTCTCATCCCTGAACGAGGCCCTTTGAGAGATTGTGTGAGATGAGAGAAGATGAGGGGGAGGGTAACTCTGCTTTACACCTCTGCAAAAGGAGGGATTGCTTTTTTGTTGTTTGTTAGGGGGCGAAATCAATTCTGTTCACATCATCACGTTTTGACAAGGCGAGACATTAAGTGCAGATATTGAGAAACGACAGGAATGGTTTACAGCCTGTCCTTCATCTTCTGCTCTCTTTCCCTTTCTTGTGTTTTTTTCCCCCCCTCCACAACAAAATCAGAGTGCATTGTCTTGCTTCTCCTTTTCCCCCCTCTCACTCCTTCTATCTCTTCTCTGTTTTTTTCCCCTCCCTCGGAAAAGGTAGAGAATGATCCGCTTCACTTACCAGCTGACACCACATAAGCTCGCTCGTCCTCTGAGACAGGAGCCTTTTGTTTTCCTGTGCATTATGATAATTATGAAGGGCCACAGCTCCTCTCCATTTTCATCACACTACTAATGATACTTTATATTTTGTGTCAGGAGTAAGCATAAAAAAAATCACTCTTTTAGTCTTGTTGCGAAAGATTTTTTCTTTTTTTTTTCCTCCATGTTTTCTTTTTCACCCTAACCTGACATTTAAAGGGTGACAGGCAGTATGAGGGTGCACACAGTGTGACAGCTATTCGAGCAACAAAGTGTGGCGGGAAGGTAGCAGATTACAACCAGACACTTCATCTTCACTTGGCTGTAAATTTATTCTTGTTACCAGTATGTAACAATAATTTTTTGCCATTTGGGTTGATAATTTGTCTCTTTAACCCCCCTCCTGTCACCTTGCATGAGAGGCCTTTCTGAGGACCTTTGACCTTGCTCATAATTACACAACCAGCGTCTTTTCCACTGCAGCAATGGCAGTCACGGCTGCCCAAGTCCGATGGCACACCAGCCTCCTCCCCGTGGACTGCAGCAGGTTTTCTTGTCATCCTCGCCTATTGCTCTCCCTCCCTCTCTTCTCTCTCCCTCTCTCTCTCTCTCTCTCTCTCTCTCTCTCTTGTCAGTGTTGCTCCTGGCGAAAGGCTGATACTTGATATTCAGAGGATAGCAGCTTTTGTCTCAGAGATTTAATCAGTGGCTCTGCTCCCACTGCAGAGGAGAGAGAGGGAGGGAGGGAGGGTGGTGGAGGGATGGCAGGAGAGAGGAGAAGGAAAGAGAGAGATGGAGGCAGAGACTGTTTATGTGTAATGACACAATAACAAAGCCTGCCTGTAAAACACAATCTGCAAACTGTGCTTTTGAAGGGGATTTTCAGCCCTGGATTAGTGTCAGGCAGAGGGATACGGAAAAGGAGAGGAGAGAGAAAGAGTCAGGTTGATGTGATAGACAGGGGAGGTGATTTTCTGCGTGCATGTGTGTGCAGTGGGGGTTGAGTTGTGAAAGTGTGTGCTCATGTGTGTGTAAATTCATGTGTTTTGAAACTGTCTCCTGTTTATTTAGCTGCACAAGTTAGCAGCTGTGTGGGCACAGACTCATTGTGTTCTCACTTGGAAGCCAAAGCAGATTAAAGTTGAAAATGTAAGACAAATATTTAGCTTCGAAATGGCCAGAATTTCCTTGTGAGAGTTCATGTTTGTTGGTTTGTGAATAAAAGCTTGCACGGTGACTCTGGGAGACTGATAATGGGAAGTTACATTGTTGGTTAATGCACCCATCGTCTAAAAGCCTCTCCATTCGGTCCTCGTTGAAACTGAAAGGACTCGGGGAGCAATGTTATCTTTACAGGCCTCAAAGAGCTCTTAAATCTGAATGTCTTTTTTTGTGGAGGGGGTGTTAGGGGATCCTGGTTGTCGGACACAGATGTGTATGAGTGGGTTTGTGTTGGCCCGAGTGTTTGAGGAAGAGAGTTTGACAAAGAAAAGTGAAAATGTGTTATTTGTCTATTTTGTTTTGGAGTTTCTTGCTAACCTCTGTCACTGCAAACATCCCACTTTACTCACAGCAGACTGAGTTTTCAGGTACAAGTGATGGTCCTGTTAGAGAACACTCTCTCAGCTCTGGTGTTTTCTCGCATCAAAGTATAAACCCAGCTTTTTTGTGTGGTATCAGAGTCCTTAAAGACATTGTCCTCCTTCCTACCCCGTATAGAATCAATAGAGGCTGGGAGCCAGTGAGCATGGCTAAATAGAAATATTGTTCAGGGGAAGTGAGATGTGAAAGGAAAAGTGTCAGGAGATGTGTGTGCGTGCGTGCGCTGGCTTGAACATGCTGTGTAGGTGTGACACTCTGCATTCGTGTGTGTGTGTTTGAGCGCGTGTGTTTGTGAGCGTACGGGTGGGTGTGCTTTGCTATTGTAACCCCGCTGATTGGATTGTGTTTGACAGATATGGAGTCTGGAGAGCGGCTGGCCTCCCCTGCGCCCACCCTGTCTGCTGCTCGCACCTCCTCCCCTGCGGCCTCTTCCTCCTCCTCCTCCTCTTCCTCCTCTTCGTCCTCTTCATCATCCCCAGCTCCCCACTCTAAGAGCAGCCTGGCCCCGAGCCCCTCGGCACTGGGATCCACCCTCAGCACCTCTGGTAAGCAACACTTTTACTTCCTCTGTCGATCTTCTGTCTCTCAGAAAGGCCAGAAGAAGAAAAAAAAATAGCCACACAGAGTGAAAAACACTTTCCATGAAGCTTTAAAAACACGTCAAATGTGTCCTCCTTCAGGTCTTGATAGCATTCAGAATCCTCCTCATTTCTTCACCATGAAAAATGAGTTTCCTCCAGTATTAATTATACAGTTATTTTGCAGCCTGTGTGAATACACCTCTCTCCCAGCTACAAAGATTTTTTTTCCCTGACAGCTTGGGTTGCAATTGAAAAGCTGCTGCATTAATGAATCCCAAACAATTAGGGGGCTCTTTTGTGTGAGAAACACACACATGCTTCGCCATGTCTCCTGACAACCTTCAGCTCTCTGGCTCCAGCTGCCTCAGAGTCAGGCTCAGCACGACACCCTGCATGCGTGCGTGTGCATGTGTGTCTGTGTGTGTGTGATTGTGAGTGAGAGAGAGAGAGAGAGAGAGAGCCTCTGCCTGCATGATTTAACATTTGTCAGCCACTCAGTGTCTAGTCAGCCCTGTCCGGCATCCAGCCTCCATTCTATGTACTGGTCAAAACCATTAAGCAAAGAGGAGTGTGTATGTTTGCTGTGAGTATGAGTATGTGTGTGTGTGTGTGTGTGTGTGTGCATCTGTTTGTACCTCTGTGTGTTTTTTTTTTCAAAATCTCCCTTGTGAGAGTGAGTGAATCATTTGCTCATGCTCTCTTTCTCCTCATTTCTTAATGTCTTGCTGTTTTTTTCAGGGGCCTACTACACACACAAACACAAACACACACACACGCACACACGCACACACACGCACATTCACACTCTTAAAGCAAGATTGCACAGATCAGGGAATAGCATATCCAGCTTTCTCTGTGATTGTTGTTTTTTCTCTCTTATGAGAAGAGGAAGACACAAAATAAAGCCCCTTGTTTTGTCCTCCATTTCCTCAGTGTTTCCCCAAAGAAGAAGCCATTAGGAGCATCTCTTCCTTATGCATTATACATCCCTCTTATCCCTCTGTGCCATTACGTGTCCTCAGATTTTCTAGATAAGCGATTTTGGACTGAGCGTCAAATGAAATGCTGAGAGGCAGGCTGTTAGCTCTGAACTTCTGCTGCGCTACGTGGGAATCAAGCGAGCCAATTCCCTTTTTTCATTTCATACAATGCCTTGTTCACTTTGTGGACTGTAGCTCAAACACATATAGGGACTCCAAAATAGGCCAGAAGACTTGACGTCATCTCCGTTGCTCTCCTTGAACCAAGTATCGTAATTAAAGGGAAAAACATCCACAACCGAAAACATCAGGAATATGTCAAGTGTGTTTTGTAAGCAGGTATATCAGCAATTATTCATTGCAGAGATACAGTGTCATCACAGACTCAACAGGCCTTCATTCAAGGTCCTTTACCAATGTGCCAATAACACTCAAAAAGAAAGAAAAATACCAACAGCATTAAAAAAAAAGAGTGTTTATATGTTTGTTTGTGTGTGTGTGTGTGGGTGGGGTGTGTGTGGGTGCATGCGTGTGCGCATGTGTCATTGATGAGGATATCACTTGGAGAATAAAAGCTGATCGGCGCTTGTCGCGCTCTCTTCTTCGGGGATCAACTCACGGATGCAATTAACTTAAATCTGTCTGTGGAAATTTGATTGACTGCAACAAACAACAAATTAATCCCCCTTCGGCAGCATCCAAACATGAAAAAAGCAGGCGGTGCAGTTTGTCAGAGTGGAGGAAGGATTGAAACAGAATGAGAAAGGGGGCGAGGGAGCGGGAGAGAGAGAGAGAGACAGGCACACAGAGTGCAGGAGAGAGAGAGAGAGAGAGTAGGTAATCCTAGGTATGTCTTTCCTGTGCTTCTGTCTCGCTTCAAATTTTGAGATTTAATTATTCGCCTTCTGGAAGCCTGCATTAATATTGAAAAGGAATTTGCAGATGCCTAGAAAAGGAAAAGGGGGGGGGGGGGAGGTGCGGGGAAGAGGTGGGCACCCCAGGCATAAGTGAATGCTGTGGCTGGCCTTTCTGGGGGTTGCATTGCAGTCGTTTATCTTCGTATCCGCTAGCTGACGCTGGCAAGGCGGGCTCTACATATTCAGCATATTCTAATGACATTCAAAAGGCAGATTTTTTTGCTGTCTTGTGGTGGAGAGAGGCCTTGAAACCAATACAAAAAGGGCTCCTCGCTCACGCTGCTGGCACAATGGTAAAGCTTTGGTCCTTACCACATAACCACAAACAGTTTGATTCTCACTTAAAAACAGTCAGCGAGATGCTTCTGTAACAACATGTTCATTTAAAGCCTTCCTTTAGTGTTTTGGTGGAGCGCTCACACAACTGGCCCCTCTGTGTCTCCCTCTGGATAATTAGATCCCAGACTGCATTAGTTCAGAAAACACTGCCTCCAGTGTCACTCTGTTTTACATTTCTGTGGTGTGTGCGAGTGTATGGTAGTTTGACATTTTCATCTGCACTGTGTACAACACTTTCCTTTTCTTCAGTCATCACTTTTTTTGCATGTGTATTACCTGGCTTATGCAGAGGCATCAAGCAGGCCTGCGCTTTCTGGAATAGAAATTGAATTTGCATGAAATATGCTCACACCAAATTGCATCTGACTCTGGGAGGAGGTAATACGTGGCAGTCGCCCCTGCCAGAAATGATTGTGCTCAGGAAAACGCTAGACGATGATGATGTTGATGAAGTATTCTTCTGTGCTGAAATTGAATGCCGAAAGGATAGAAGGAGGTTAGCTTTTTCACGCCTTATACACACACTTCCTTTGCTCGCCGACAATATCCAGTTTTTGTCACGGCGCAGCATATTCTGAAACGGAAGGAATATCAGCACGCAAATAGTTGTATGCTGAGATTGGGTTATGACAGACTGCTGTGTGATTTAAATGTGAATGTTTTACTGTATAGACACAAGAATCCTGCCGGAGCAGGAGTCAGTTTGTCATGCTCACAAACAGCACGGCTGTCTTTTAAAATTAGCTGCAGAGCGAAACCTAAATCTAGTTAATTCTTTTACAAATAGATGTAGGGGGCTCTGTATTTAATTCTTCTATATTCAGGTGGATAAGAGGCGGCACCTTCAAAAGCTGTTTAAATCTAGCCCACACCCTGTCGCATCTAACATAAAAGGCCTCAGTGAGGTCATTTGAGAACATGTGTTACGTCTACACAAATAAACATATAGGAGAATAACTGTAGTAATAAACAACTGTCACTGCTTTGTTTATTGATGTCAAAAATACACGCAAGAAAAGCAAAAGGGGGTCTGAAGTGAGTTTTCTTTGACATTAGAGTTCAAAGAGCTACAGCGCTGATATTCTACTGTAGTTTGAAGAACTGTTCAAATCTTACAGTGCTGTTAATGCCAGAAATGCTAGAAAAATAATTCAGTGTTTTTGCATCGCTTTCTAACAGAACAGTTGTAGAAGTTGTGTCTCCCTGTCTAAAGTTGAGGGCACCTCTCTACTTGTTGCTTTGGAGCAGTCTCCACTCTGTTGTTATACAAATCTGTAACGGATTTCATCAGAAAACATTTGAACACGTCCCTCTTGGTCTGGATCTTTCTCAGGCCGTCTGTTTGGAGCAGCAGGAGAGCAGCCCTTCATTGGCTCCACATTGTCAAGTGCCTTCCCTCTGGTCAACCACCCAGCCTTTGGAGCCCTCTACACTGCCGGAGCAGGCAGGCCCGAGTTTGGAGGCTTGGGTTCCCTGGGCATGTCAGCTGCTCTGGCTGCCCACCCCCAGCTAGGAGCCCTCTCTGGTAAGATGGGGGGACATTTGAATTTCTGGCAGTAAATTGGCTTAATGTGAATGCATCTCTAATCCTCTTCTCTTCTCTGCTCTCCAACAGAGTGGTGGCGAGCTGCTGAAGCCCATGGTCGGGGAGCTGCTGCCTTTCTCCCCTCTTTCATCGGCTTCCCTCCTTTCTTCACCCCTCATATTCAGCCCAACCACAGCGCCAGTCCTGTTCAGATCAGGATGCCCGGCAAGAATAGCCATGCTCCACCTAAAGGTACAGCACGTCCTAGACGAGCTCTTCATTGATCCTCACAGCTACTTTGCTTACATGGAAAACCAGGTTATCATGAATTATAGCACAAGTGAAGCAGGTGATCCGGAACATTTGATCTGTTTTCACATAAAAACCAGTGTATCTATCATTATTAATGTAAGTGCACGTGTTTGTGGATTAATTAATCACTCCTGTAACGTGTAATAGCACTCTGCATTAATGATGAACATCCAAATCCCTGTTTCTCCTCTTCCACTGTCTCTATCTGCGTTTCTTCTTCTCCCGGTCTAAATCCACTTTGTTCTGTGATGAGATTTCTCCTTTTCACGACAGATTTAATGACTTTCAGCCCTCACTTAGTGATTCTGTCAACCTCTCTCTCCCCCCTCCTTCTCTTCTGTTCCCTCTCGTAATCTCTGTTTCTTGCACTCTTTTAATTTCACAGTATCTTTTAATTTATCTTTTATTATGTAAACCACTCATGTTGGGCTTGTGCCTTGCGCTGCCAGCATGTTTGATGAGATACACGTATAAATCAATATTTTTATTAGCCTTATTTCATTCCGCAGTTCGTTCCAGATATTTTATTATCCCGTGTAGAAAGTTTTCGAAGAAGATGGAGCAGATTACTGAGCGGCTCTGGTTTGTGTTTCCAGGGGTGAACGGGGCAGTAAATGGCAGCGGGGTTTGTCCTCCCACGACACAATCAGGAAGCTTCTCTTCTAGTCCGGCTCCTGTTCAGGCATCAACCAAGCCCACCAAAAATCCAGACCACTCTAACAGCAACCGTAGCAACCCCCCGAACAATCCAGCAGAGATGGTGGACAAGCCGGTCCAGAAAACGAAAGAGAAGGTCAGCAGTGAGACAGATTTCACTCCTCATTTTGAAAAGGGGACGACATGTGAGATGCTGAAGACATGAATTATACAGTGAAGCTGATTCTTGCAGTTTTTCTTCTCGACTCAGAAACCACGAAAGAAGCCAGCAGACACTTGTGGAGGCAGCAACAGTGAATCAGGCACATCCTCAGACAGCACAAGTGACGGGTCCCTCAGCAGTGATCTGGAAGACCTGGCAGAGGATGATGAGGACGACGATGATGATGACGAGGACGACGAAGAGGAGGACAAATTGTCAGACTCTGAGAAGCGGACAAAGAAGAAATCAAAGGTAAAGAAGAAAAGGAAGCATTTTATCATACAGGACTACACGAGGCACTCTAAATCACTCACCTCTCTCTTTACAGTCCACTGTGTAGTTTCCATTTTAAACTTCATTCTTAATATTACAGAAAAAAAATACGACTTCCTTTTAGTTGACTCATACCAACGATTAATCTCAGAAAGGAGAAGTGTACAGCCTGTTTTTCTGACCCAGCACTTTAGAACATCATCCATTGTTCAGAGAAATAACATATGTGTTTATTTTAATATGGATAATTTTATTTGGATCACACAATAATACAAAAATTATTTAGGGAATATAACTTGTGTGTTTCAGCACAGTAAAAACATGGCTTGTAAAAGAGGATATACATATATATGAGGTAATAAGAACATACAAATTTACCAAAATATGTTATTTATCAGCCCTCAAACACTCTAAATATGAAAAAGTAAAGAATTTTGATTTAAAAAATCTTCATAAGCAATTAAATGAGCTGAACCCCTGATACCACCAACGTTTTTCTGTACTGCAGTTACAAATTAAATGTTTCTGACAGCAGGGACTTTCCCACTCTCTAATAAAATACCCAGACAACTCTCTGACATCTGACTGAGATCTCTCCTCCTGGACGTTATTGGTCTGTCTCCATTTGTTATTATGTAATCGTGGATTATTTAAATTCTATTAGTGAGGCAATAAAGTCCATAAGTGTGTCTTTTATACAGCTCCTCAGAAACTTCTGCATAATTTTACAGCTGTATCACCAACTGTTGTCGATGTTTGCAGTTCAAGAAAATGAGGAACAATTGTTGCAACAGCTTTTATTGTCTAATGAAGTGTTTCTACAGATCTGTCTGAAAGTGTTTTCTTTGTTCGAATGAGGGCACCAAGTAGTCCCCTAAATAGAATACTACCTGCAGTAAGCAGGGAGGAGGGAATGATTTATAGACACAACCACAGAGACCTGATTTGGTCCAGGCCAGACTGGCCTCTCTGCCACTCTGGGCTCCATCCACTTGACTATCCCTGGTGCCCAGTGCCTTCATTCAGAGGAACCAGTGTGAATAAATGTTTATTCTTTTAACATTTCTGTATTTCATGTCCTCTCCAGACCTTGATAACCAGCACTGGATCTACAAAGACAGACAGACCACTCTCCGTGGAGCTCCAGGACAAGACTGTCCCCTCTAACCCTCCCACCCTTGTGCCCTTACCCTGCTCTGTCTCCCCTCCTGCCTTGTCCCAAACCTCACCACTGGCCCTGCACGGCTCCAGGTCTCGGACTGATGCGCCACAGCAGCATTTTAGCGTGATCCAGTCCACTGGCCTGGCTGCCAACTCAAAGCCCTTGGCACTCCTCACACAGCCCCGCAGGGAGTCTTCGCCATCTTCCTCCCCCATAGCGCTCACCACATCCCCAAAGGCTCTCTCCAGCACCGCCTCGCCCAAACCTCCCAAACTGCTGCCCTCCTCCTCCCCCCAGCACCTGCCCCTCTCCCTCTGCTCTTCCCCCAAACCCCTCTCCGTCCCCTCTCCACCTCGCTCCACTCTCCCACAGTCTACCTCCCCAAAATCTTTTGGTTTGACCTCACCTGTGACGAGCACCAGGAAGTCCCCAGTGAAGAACCCTCGGCATGCTGGTTCTGGATCTACCAAACCCAGCAAAAAGAAACTTCTGGAGGCTTCGCTTGCACAGATCAATGAGTTCAGAATCAAACAGGTAAGTTTACCTTAAGTGGCACATGGTATTTTGCATTTACAGTGTAAGCCGAGAGCTGGGCACGATGCTGAGAACTGCACAGTCAGCTTTCCAGTTCAAAGTTATTTCTAACAAATTGACAGTAATGTATTTTTCAACTAGAGCTGAGTGTGCAGTTTAATTTGCAGTTTCTCTTCTCTCTTTTGCTTCATCATTACTGCACCGTGGCCGGACCTTCTTTTTTAATCCATTGGCCATTTAGCACATTTATTCACCGGCAGAGTCACACAGGCAGCTACAGAACTGTTGGAGTGAATCTGCTCACGTAATTTAAAATGAAACCAGAGCATTGACTGCTGCAGTTCCTCATTCACAAGAGGCTTGGATGTTGTATCATAGAAAAACATTCTCCACAGAGCCTCTTTAAAATGATAACATGGCTGTAAGCAAAGTCTTTGCACTCAGTAGTTGGACATCAGAGAGATGCTTTGTTTGGTGTAGTTCATTAAGGAGGCTCGTTAGAACAAACTGGGAGGGCAGTGGGATGGGACACAAAAAACAACAAGACATCCAGGACATTTAGTTTTGTTAATAGTTATTATCAAGGGATGTTTCTATTCGTATAGATGGTGTGACAGCCTTGAGTTCCTGTAAAAAAATCAGAAAAAAAGACGTTTTGAATGAGGGAATCATTCAACATTAACAGTTCTTAATCTTTAGTCTTCTTTAGTGCCAAGAAGGTTCATTTTGAAATACAGTGGATCACAGATTACAAGATAACCTAATACAAATTAACTTAATGTAATTACTTTTTCGCAGTAAAGTAACTTTTTAAAAATAAGGCCAAAAATTATATAAATAGGGCAGACAATATCAGAGTCCTTTTGAATATTTATGCTGTGAGGGAAATTTTGTATATTCCCTTCACTGAAAGGAGAAGTTGTTTGTTCAACAACATACCATCTGCCATTGATGTTGTTAGCAGAGTAATATGCACTGACTTGATTGGCAGATGGCACAAATTTGCAAAAGATAAGGAAACAATACTGAAAAATTCTGTGCATTCTGCCCAAAGAAATGGAGCATATGCACTGCTGGAGACATATCTGTGAAAGTTATCTTATCCTTGATGCTGCTACATTAAATTAGTCATGAAGAGTATATGCACTGTACCCTACATACAGGCATTTTACAAAACAAAAAAAAAATACTCCTGCCTTTAAATCTTTATAGAAATGTTGCTTTTTTTAGGACAAAACAATACGTCTTTCCAAAAAGTGCTCAACTTAAATGAACTCTGGATGTCAAAAACATTTGTCTGTGATAATCATCAGGTTTGTACTCAGTGCTTCGCTCCTCAGTCACTGAACCTATAACTAGCATATGAGCAGGGATTACTCAGTGATCTGGTTTATTTCATGGTTGCTGTTTTTAACATTTGTCTCCTGTGAGCTTAAAAGCATATCACACAGTGTAAGCTGTAATTTAACCTTGAAGCCCCTTATGTGCCAAATGTGCTGCGATTGGTCCAAACCTTCTTTTATTAATAGCTTATTAAGGTCAATGTCTCCTGTTTTATATATCTTTTCCGCATTCAAAGGTTTTGGCTCTCTTTCAGTGATCACAGTGGTTTAGCTGATGCCTTTATCTGTCTGTTAATGGAAAATGCTTTTGGTTTCATTGCCATCTTTAATGCACACTTTGCATCTGCGCGCACGCTACTGTATTATTTATATTTCTCAGATGAAATGGAATGAAAATTGCCATTTTTCTGTGCTCTCGCCACAAAAATTCCCTTTCCTCAGATGAAATATGAATGACGGCGCAATAATCAATAAGCTAAATCTTTTGAGATCAGCTTATTCTGTGAAAATCATTTCCCCTTTCCTGTTTTACCAGTATAGAGAAGTTTACAACGAACAAAATTCCCCCTGTGGTTTCAGCACTGTTACTGTATTTCATGGTCTGTGAAATTGATTTGTTTCACTTCATATCACATCTAGTTGAAAGTGCAACGCTGAAGTCTAACCTGCCTTTGCTTAAACACAGATCGAGCCAAACTTGTCATCAGTGTAAAAAAGGCAAACACGGCCAGCTGCAGGGTGATAATGATGATGGAGCTTTTCAAATGAGCAGACGAGTAATTACAATTTTAGAGAGATACTCAGTGTCTTTTAGTGAACTTGGCCGAACACAATGCCTTTGGTTATTGTATTTATGTCCTTTTTGTTTCTCAGAAAGAGGCTTAGACACAGTTAACTGTACCAGTGTTCACCATTGTAGTTTTGTCACCTGCTCAAACAATCAGCAGTGATGGGAACTGACAGCTAGAGCAACTCCACTTTGTCCCATTTCTTTTCTCATTTTTTCCAAACCTTTCTTTGTCCCTCTCCCTCTTGCTCACCCTCCCCCTGACTCCGTGCCTCTGCTTGTCCTCTCCTTCTCTCCTCTATTCCCAGACTCTCATGTCCCAAGGGCAGACGTTCCCAGCTGAGCTAAAGAAGCAGCAGCAGGGGCCAAACAAGTCTCCTAAGAGGACGTCTCTGTCTTCATCCCCATTGCATCCCGCTCCTCCTCCCCAGAACAATCACTCCAACCTCTTCCTCTCGAGTGCCCTGCTGGGGCTCCCTGAACCCCACCACCCCAATGGAGTCATCCAAAGCACCACTCAGGACGCACCTCTGGCCCTCATCACCAAACCTCGCAAAGACTCGACCTCTAAAGGCAAGTCCACTCAGTGCAGCTCCGATGCTGGGTCGATGCCTGTCAATCTGAGCACAGGGGCGAGCAGAACCCAAACAACTGCCCACGCTGGGGCTCCGTCACAGCCCTCCACTACCTCACCCCATGCAACAGGCCATGGATCCAGAAAGAGCAAGACCCCTAAGGGTAAAGGACAGACCCCAGGGCTAGGACAGGGGCAAGGACAGGGACAAGCAGACCCTTTAGCTGCCTGGAAGGGCTTCTCTCAGAACCACCTGGTTCAGTCGCTGGTAGATTTGTTTCGTGGAGGAGAGGCTGGGATCGGGATTCCTGGAGTCGGTATTCCCGGAGTTGGAATTCCTGGAGTGGGGATACCTGGGACTTGTAACCCCACAGCCGGTCTCCCGGCTAACAAGGAATCTGAAGACTCTGGAGACGATGACGATGATGAGGATGACGATCTTGAGGAGGAGGAAGATGAAGAGGACTCAGATGATAGCTTGTCAGGTTGGTATTTCCTGTTTGCAGATGTAACTTTTACGATTTGATACAAAGCTGACCAAGCTACATCAAAGTCAGGGCAGAAACAAACTTTTTACAAGTCTCACTCGGTTACTTTTCACTTCTGCTCCTTGACTTTCGCATCTGTCTTTCTCTTTCTAATGTGTGTCTTTGTCGCCCATTTAGAGTCGGACAGCAACTCAGACAGCGACATCTCTGGGAAAAAAGTGAAGGAGTTAAAGCTGCTGCCATCTGGATCATCTAAAAAAGAGATGACTCCCCGCAGGCTAACCAAAGCCCCAGAACTACTGAACACCTCAACCAATCACACCGCCACCAGCTGCTCACCCCTCAACCTACAGGTCATCAAGACTCCAACCATTGTCACCAGCTCCAGTGCCTTGGCCTATCACAGCTCTCCAGGCTCATCTTCCTACAGCCTGGCCTCTCCATTAGGTGATGTGCTTAAAACATTTTATTGTTTAAAAAGGTTATAAAAAAATATTGGGATGTGCAGCAGGCAAGACAGTTGTAAGATATTTAGCTTCTGATCACATGAGATTAGAATTAAACAAAGAAATATGCTTGATGGATAAAATGTGACTCCTTCAGCATCATATCGTTTTAGTTTGTTTAGTTTATTTAGCACACATTTACAAGAATGATGCAAGGAAGGATCAAGGAAGGGCTTGTACAGGAGTTCCACCTCTTTCAAGGATCAAACTGAAGATCAAGATCAAGCGAGCTTTTGCCATTCTGCTCAGTAACAGTAACAGTACACGGCATTGCTATTGTGGAGGAGAAGTGGCTTTTGTTTACCAGAAGAAACCATCATCCTCAGATGACTGTTAAGAGGGAACGATACTTTCAGGGAAGCAGGGAGGAGGCTCCTCGTGGCCAAACCGGAGCTCTGAGGTCCTGTAGGTACATGCCTCAGAGCCCTGACAACTTGTTTGGCACAGCAACAAGGTTAATTTCCGCCTTCTTTCAATGTGAAGAGATTACCCAGATCAGAGAAAATAGGACATATGTGTAGCTTGCCAGGAATGTACCAAGCAGACATTCCAGTCTTTTGCCCTGCTGGTAGAAATCTTGTCTTCTTGCAAGGTTCGTTTAAATGGAAACTGTTTTCTGGACAACATGTAATATAAATGTGTTGATCCCTGTATTTATCAGGCTTGGCGTATGAATTTGTTTTATTTTAATCTATGAATGCCCAAAGAGTCATTAGTATGTGGTAAATTCCTGTTGTAGAATTCATCATTTTGAAAGGCCTGAGTTCAAGCACTTGTGATACTTGGTCGTCGTTGTAGCATTATATATCGTACCAAGCAGAATACATTTGCTCTCCTTTGTTTCAAACACCCTGAGTAATGTCTGTAGCATATGTAGCAGAGCATCAAGGCTGAATGTCCAATGGACCACTTGCAACATCTATTTTTATGCAGGTCAAAAACTCCTCTAACCGTGTGCCGTATCAGTGATCTGTGCAGTTTTCACCCTTCAAATTTTTATCAGTGTCAAAATCTTTACACCTCTCTCCTTTTCTAGTCGAGTTCAGTGGATTTGAAGGCTGGTTTTGTATGTGTGTGGTTCCCCCGTTACACAGGTTGTGCTGTCAAATTGATGGCTGAACTCTGTCTCTTCACAGGCTTAGGGAAGAAGAAGAGGGTGATGGATGAGAAGGAGTTGATGACACCTCTGGAGTTGGGGTACGTACAAGAGACGGAGAGAAAAGAAGCTCTTATAAAGAGATTCACTTAACATCCACGAGGTTTTTTTTAGCAACTTGACAATTTCTTGTTTCCTAAAAAACGCAGCTGGCGGAGGGAAACAAGAATCAAATCAGTTGCGGGGCGGCCGCAGGGTGAGGTGGCTTACTACGCCCCCTGTGGCAAGAAACTACGGCAGTACCCAGATGTGATGAAGGTACCTCAGCCTCACGCTGCTGCACTGTAGCCTAAATTAAGATACACAAGCTAGTGTTTTGAGTTATACAGATGAGCAGCTTAGCTTTTAATATAATGGTTAATGGTTATTACTTTGCAATATTTGTGGGCAGTATGGTTTGATAATTTATTATCAGTGGATTTTTTTTTTGCTAGTAATTGCAGCGCTGCTCATCCACATTACTCAAACAAAGCTTGTGTATCAGGAATACAATCTACGTTTTTGCTCCAGCTGCACTCAACCCAAACCCCTCCCCCACCTTCCTTTGACCCTAATAGTGAGAGATGATATTATTAGATCCACTTGTGTCACTTTTTCACCCCTCCTCCCTCTTTATATGATTAATGGTAAGTTTTGGGATGCACAGCTCTCACCCCTTTTGTACATTATAGTGTGAGCTGTAATCTTGCTTGTTTTCTTCGTCAAAAGCTCTGCCACGCTAATCGTTAGAGCTGCCTTTGAGTGGTGTAGTGCAAAGAGAAAAATGTGTACTCATTCACTCACTGCTAGACATTCAGCAGGCAGTAAAAAGCCTAGCATGGTCACAGATAAATAAGAAAGGGACTGAATTGTGCAACCCAAGGTCAGAACCGTTTTTCTCTCCTGAGAGCTTTTGCTCTTTTTTTTTGTCCCCTGGCTTTTATAATGATTAGTAGCACTGCACAGAAGCACACTGTAACCTAACTCCCTCCAATCTAGAGCCTCCCAGTTGCTTTTTCAATGTCGCTCATTTCGCAATTTTTTTTCTGCCTAAACCAACGCCATTATTATTTTCTCTTCTGTAGTATCTATCCAGAAATGGAATAAGTGGCATCACGCGCGATAATTTTAGCTTCAGTGCAAAGATAAGGGTTGGTGACTTCTATGAAGCCAGAGAAGGACCCCAGGTGACTGCCTTTCATCTCTCTCTCTCTCTCTCTCTTTCCCTGATCCCTGTTCATCTTTTCATCTAGCAGCAGGCAAAGCTTCATGCAGCAGTCACTGTCAGGGCATGGATAGGAATCAACCAAAACCCTCAGTAGCTCTAGTTCATAGACCTTTCATTGTGCATGGATAAATGCAATAATCAGACATTACTTCCACAGGTGACCAGTGATAAATGCCATGTAATGTGACTGTTATACTTACATAATCTGAGTAGGATATAGAATATATCTATGCATAAATACTTGAAGTGTGAGGGCCAGAGGAAAACTAGCTGATAAATAGCAGATGAGTTATTTTATTCAATGCATTGTAGCCAGTTTAGGAAATAAGCTAAACTGATTTATTATTAAAAAAACACACTTTATTTCACCCCTGTTGAATACACACTGATTAGTCCAGATAGCCAACTGTTCTTTGGTAATATTAAATGATTCATGTCAACATGTACATCACTGTTTCATCTCTCGCTTCCCTCCCAATCTCCCAATCCGTCTATTTCTCTGTCTTTTCCCTCTCCTCAGGGGTTACAGTGGAGCCTTTTGAAGGAAGAGGAGGTCATTCCTCGGATTCTGGCCATGGAAGGCCGGAGGGGTCGTCCCCCCAATTCAGACCGTCAGTTAGCAGGCGATGGTGCCAAAGGTAACCGACGGAGGAAGGGACGGCCCCCCAATGTGGGCGATCCACTGGTACCTGAGGGCCCAAGTCCCAGTGAGGTCAAACTTCTGCGTAAACTAGAAGCTCAAGGTGAGCAGAGGAAATGAGCCCTGAAATATGTTTGTCAGAAGTGTTTGTGCCATTAATCAACCGGCCATTATGCAGACAGCAGAGGCCAAGCTTTGTTAAATCCATGAACTTTTCCTGAAGTAACTCTGATGCTTTGTTGTTGTGAATTAGCAGCTATCAAGTCACGGTAAAAACAAAATTAAAAATGCTGCTCTGCAAAAAAAATAAAACCCAGCACCCTCATATTTATTTGTGCCACGGAAAATGATCACAAATGCACCTTCAGAGACCTGAGTGGTTTTAACTTTCCATCTTTGATTTTCACTTGAGTTTCACAAAACACAAAGATTTTTCCTCAGATGTACGAGGTCACGCCACGACAGTGTTTAGGTACTCTTGAAATTCTTTACTGACAATTCCTCTCATCCTGCAGAGATAGCTCGACAGGCTGCCCAGATGAAACTGATGAGAAAACTGGAAAAGCAGGCACTGGCGCGTGCAGCCAAAGAAGCTCGGAAACAGCAAGGTAAACTCAATTTTTCCTATATATGTGTGTATGTGTGTGTGTGTTGTTAACAAAAGCACAGCGCTGTGAGGATGTTAGTGGGTTTTTTTCAGTTGCTCTGACAGTCACTTCAAACCACCTTGATGGTATAAGAACCAGCAGGGCCAGCAGCCTCCGTGGAAACTTGTGCTTCTGTTACAGCCTTTGTTTGTATGTAGGCTCATATTTGTTTCCATCACTTTAGGCTTTAATCTTCTCCCTGCTCTAATCTTTATTACAGACATGCTGCTGGTTCCAGACAATATGCTTTATATTTTTTCGCAATACTTGAAATCATAGCAAAATATCCTGATGATAATCCCTGCTTGCCTTGTTTCTGCGTGTTCTGTTTCCATTCAGGGCATTATAACTTTAAGTTAGTCTCACATACTCTCAGAGGGACCGTCATACTTTTATTTTCAAAATGTTTTGTCTATAAAAAAAACCCTTGATCTCAGTTGACCTCCTAAACAGATTAAATATAAAACTATTAATGTTTTCCCAGATTTGTAGGTTACTGACATGAAATCGATTCCTCTCTTGTAGCTATCATGGCAGCAGAGGAGAGACGGAAACAGAAAGAGCAAATCAAGATTCTCAAGCAGCAGGTGGGTCTGCCTTACACGTGTTTCCTTCACATCTTATCCCCTCCCTTTCTCCTTATCTAAGTGTCCTTACACTCACATCGTCACTCCAGAAAATGCTGAATAGTTATTCTGTGATGCTTTAAAGTTTGCTTTTTCAATTACCATCATTATGTGTAGCACTCAACTTATTGCTGTGTCTCTTCACTCACCCCAAGTGGAATAGAGTGCTCGGAAAGTGATTTTATCGAAGGATGTTTTCCACTGTCTCAAATATTAAGAGATTATGTTTTGCTTTTTTTATTTTTTTTTAACAGGAAAAGATCAAGCGTATTCAGCAGATTCGGATGGAGAAGGAACTCAGGGCGCAGCAAATTTTGGAGGTACAGAATCTGATCCAACAGCACCTCTGATTAAGCAGAACATTCCTGGATAGCTTCAGCCCCTCAGTCTATAGTGTTTTAATCTTCCTAAAGCTCATTACTGAACAGCAGCATGCATTGGAGGGAGTTGCGTCTTCTTAGGCATAATTCCACATGGAACTAATGCTAAATTGGTCTTGGTTGACGGCTGTTGAATATTAAAATGGCTGTTGCTGCCTCTTCAGACCTTATTTAAATTGGACAGAAAAGTCTTTTTTTTTTTTTTTTTCATCAGACAACAGTAACAGTTTAGCATAAGTGGGTCGAGGAAAAAAAGAGGTGCTGTTGTCTGCACACACAAACACACATGGAAAGATGCATGAACACACACACACACACACACACACAGACACACATATTCAGGCACACACAATTATGCTGCAGGAGCTTCAAAGTGTTTTAGCAGGACTAAATCAATTTTGAGTTGACACGGTTGACAAGCCACTCTTAACGGGAGGCTTCAACATATTCACAATTAGGTGTTAAAGAGATACATTATTCATTCTCTGTGTTTTACAAATTTCACTGGCATTCAGAAGCATAAAATCTTTGCTCAAACCAGAAAACTGCAAACAATCAGTTAAAGTGCAGCAAAGCCCTCATCCAAGACTGATTGATGTGTGTCTGTCTGCGCGATTCTTGACCTTCATCTTTATTCATAGGCCAAACGCAAAAAGAAGCAAGATGCAGCCAATGCCAAAATACTGGAGGCTGAAAAGCGGTTGAAGGTGTGTTGGGTTTTTTTGTTGTTGTTGATGTTTTTTTAAATAAAACCCCTGAAAGATATGTAAAATCTACAGTCTACGTAGCCTTCTAACATTTATGGAAGTTATTTTTTATCACATAAATGAGATTATATCATGCTTACCGTCATGATGTAAGGACTTTTCAGCTCAAATAGCAGCTGTCAATAAAATTAAGGCAGCCTTTTCGAAGGAGCTGAATTCCATCTTTCTGTAGTGATTTCTGTGTGATATCGGCACAATGGAAGCATATTGATTTCCCCGCTCGTCTTCTGTTTCTTTCCTTTAAGGAGAAAGAAATAAGGAGACAGCAGGCGGAGATACTCAAACATCAGGTAAGGTTTCACTTCTGCTTGTTACATGAAAACCATTTACCTTAAACTTTAATATGAATTTGAAAGTGTGTGATTGAGAGAGAGAGAAAGCGTATCTCTGCATCTTCATGCGGTTTAATACAGGCATGTGTGAGTGAGTGAGTGTGAATGAATGTGGTTAATTACCGACCATCTTTTTACTGATAGTCTTCAGTGTTTCTCTTAATTAAACGCCATGCTTATTGGTACTGGATATATCACTTCTGTTCCATAATATTTTGCCAACTCTTTCTGCCAGGAGTTGGAGAGGCATAGACTAGATATGGTATGGGTATGTTTATTTTTGTACATCTAACACCTGCATCGTGTAACTGGTTGTGTTATGGTTGTCATAGCAATGCATTAAGTGTAGCACTGGCTGCTGTCATACTACATTCTTCTGCATGGCTTTCCAGCAAAACCAACAAAAGAGAGAAAAAAAAAAAAAAAGAGTCAGTATGCTGCCTCCATCTGCTCGTCCTGAGGGACAACTGACCCTGTCACGGTGGCCAGGCAGCTTCTGTCCCCCCCTCCCCCCCCAATCCCTCCCCCCTCTTCTACTCAGAATGCATTGCAAAGACCGCTAGCCAACCCACACTCACTGTCTCAAAGTGCACTCGAGGAGTTTCCATCCATCACATACATTGTCTAACTGTTGTATTGGAGTAGCCTGTGTTACCCATGAGTGCTTGACGATTTTTTTTTTTTTTTCGGCCCAGACATTGCGCTTGTGTCCGTTCGTCCGTGCATCTGTTCTGCCGTCCGCAGAGTGCTGGACTTTAACCTGCCCCATCCCAGCCTCTCTGTCATTCACTGTTCCTGCACTCTGCACAAAGAATGAAAACAGCTACTAAGAATCTTTTTGTTTCCATGGTGGAGACACTTCAGGATACACACAGTTTGATAAAGATAAGAAACAGCCTCTGCTTCAGTTTATAAAGAAATGAATAAGAAAATGTGAACACTTCCACCATGGGGACAAACATGGTTCTTTGTAGTTTTTTATTTTGGCCTGGCTGTCTTGCTTGAAGCCCCTTTCACTCATACACAGTCGCAGCTGAATCTACAAGTCTGCCTATCTGTTTCAGACTCATTCGGAGTGAGCTGATATTTTCCTCTACCACTTGTTCTCTCCCTTTGAATGGGGACAGAGAAAGAGGGAGAGATACATGAATTAGTTCTGATATCAACGGTTGTCACATGCAGTTGTATTAGATTTGATTTATTTCAGGGTTTTTTTTTTTTATCTCAGTACCCCTCAACATGTCCAGTGAATTGGGAATCTAGAAAAAGCTGAATGCCACAGGTTTTATGTCCCTTTGAGCTTGTTACTTTTGAAGTTTCCCATTTGTAGATAAACCAAACCAATAAGGACAAAGAAATAGTGTAGCAGAGAGCCTGGCATGTCGCCTGTTTTGTTTATCACATTGACAGAACAATCCTCACAAACAGACTATTTTTTTTTCTGTTGGAAATGTCCTTGGCAAGCCCTAATAGTGGCAATTGTGTGCTTCTGTTGGATCACAGAGGGAATGACAGGCTGATACAGTGGAGCGGGAAACCTAAAGAGATCAAATGAAATGATAGTCAGTCAGCGGTGATTCCTGTGCCCTTTTGCAGTAGACTGTGTATCATGCACCAAAGAACAACATAGATGTCTCATCCCTCAGCAGTCACATACTGTGCTAATACCTAAGCTGCCAGAGCCACTGAAGTGGAACCGCTCTGTTTGTAGCTATCCTTAACCATCCGATTGTATTCGCTGTCCCCTCACCAAATATTATGAGAACGATGTGTCAAATAAACATAAGAATTGACTCGTGTAATGGTAAAATTATTTCTTTTATTGTAGAACAATGTGGCATATCAGAAGACTTCTGGCAACCAGCATTTTGTTGCTTTTGTTGTGTCAGCTTTAGTTTAGAGGCGCCGTCACCGATTCCAGCTGCTTCTCTTTTTTGAGCCTGTCATCACATCTACTTTGTATCGCATCTATGTGTTGCTTTTTGGTTGTCATTGTACTACTGTACTCTCCACTTATGCTTCAACCATACATGTGAAAGTGTATACATGCGAAGCATCCTTGTGTGTCCGTTGAAGTATGGTGCCTCTATCGAATTTAATGCATCGCAATTCCACATTAATACATACTAAATTTAGTCGACCCTGTGTGCTGCATGTGTGCGTCATGTGCTTGTTAATGTCCCTCTGCTTTTTCGCCAATCTAGGAGAGAGAGAGGAGGCGACAACATGTAATGCTGATGAAGGCTGTTGAGGCTCGCAAGAAGGCTGAGGTAGTCTATATGCACACGAATAAATGCGGAAATACACACAGTCCACTTCATGAAAAGTCATTATTCCCTGGATGGGTTCCTGCTTTCTCTTCTTTTTGTGCACTCTTTCCTTCCATTTATTTTTTTTTTCTACACACTTACCAAGTCAAAAGATTCTGGCCCTCAAGCACTTTTCTTTGAATGCACAGCAGCATTAGGCTGAATTCTAATACTGCTCAGCAAAGTCAAGTAAACCTTCTTCTCTGTTTTCACACAAACATACAGAAATGCACTCACACACACACGCACACACACACACATACATACACTTTGCTACACTAATGCTCCCTTGAATTTTGGAACTCTCCAGGAGCGTGAGCGCTTGCGGCAGGAGAAAAGAGATGAGAAGCGCCTGAACAAAGAGCGTAAACTGGAGCAACGGAGGCTGGAGCTGGAGATAGCGAGGGAGCTGAAGAAGCCAAATGAAGACATGTGTCTGTCTGATCATAAGGTAATTAAGATAATAGTTCATCTGGTCAGTGCTGTGAAGGAAGACTCTCGAATCATGAATGTTGCTTGTGGGTTCAGGGCAAAAATGGTGGCCGGACAAAAACTGTGCCCTTAAAATGATAATTATTATTATTATTAGAATGTTTGATGGTTCTCAAGGGTCACTACTCTGTACAAGACCTCATGGTCGAGATGATTTTTAGAGAAGTGCGCCCCTTTGTGGTTTTACGGGAATACTGCAAGGTGTAGAAACCGCGTTCATTACTGTGAATTGGAGAACACCATCTTGATAACAGGCAACAGATGTGAAATATAATGAGAGCTTTATAGTCACTTAAATCATCATTTTCTGTATTCCAAATTGGACTAAACACCATTCTCCCACAGTAACTCACACATCAGCAGCAGCAGCAGCAGCTAACTTTCGTACTCTTTCCTTTTTTTCCAGCCTCTCCCTGAGTTCTCCAGGATTCCTGGACTCATCCTCCCAGGACGTGCTGTGTCAGACTGTCTGATGCTGATGCAGTTCCTGCGAGGCTTCGGGAAGGTTTTGGGGCTTGACCTGAATTCAGATGTGCCCACCCTGGGCATGCTACAGGAGGGGCTGCTTAATGTAGGAGACAGCATGGGCCAGGTCCAAGACCTTCTGGTTAAACTACTATCACTAGCAGTTTGTGACCCTGGTCTGCCACCTGGACAAAAGGTGAGCTTTTTTTTTAAAGTTCAAGGATAATGCCATGTATTTATTCATAATTCTAATTAGTAGAATTTGCATTAGACTTCACTGGAGGAGGAAATGTGGCATTAATTAAATTGGTTATTTAAGTTGAGGGTGAGGGGGACATGAACCTACGTGCTTCAGATTTTTGGTATTGCTATGTAGGATCTGATAGAAAAGTATGACTTAATTTTTTTTATATCGAAATATCAACTTAGCACCTCCACGTAGACTTGTGAAGTCTTAAGAAAATTAATGTCGATATACTGGCAGTGAAAGGAGCTTGATCACTTTTAACTATGTGTCCTCTTCATCCCGTCTCTCTCTCTCTCATCAGACAAAAACCATGCTGGGGGACCACCTGACCAATGTTGGCATCAACAGGGATAATGTGTCTGAGGTGCTACAGATGTACATGGGAGCCCATTGTGCCAACACAGAGCTGGCCCCTCTGGCCCTCAGTTTGAAGACCAAGGCTTTCCAGGCTCACACACCCGCCCAGAAGGCCTCCATCCTGGGCTTCCTGGCGAACGAGCTGGCCTGCAGCAAAAGTGTCATCAGGTAAGAGAGCCAGTGACTTTAAATACTCTACACTCTTCAGAAAGGCTACAAGGCTTCATCTACATCTGAAATTATATATATATAACACAAAATTAGGCATTTGAAAGTCTTTTTAGTCAAATGGGAGGAAATAGAGTTGATTACTTTCATTCTTATGTGCTTAAAACTCAAGTTATCTGTGATTCAGTAATATCACATTACTGATACAGATTAATGATTTAATGCAGCTGCTGAAGGGAGCAGTAATTTGCTGTAGAGTCCTCTTGCTAGAGTAATTATGTCATTATTTGTATATCCAGTATATCAGCATATCATGCATTCGACACTGGCTTTATACAGATGCCAGCCTCCCTGAACTTTAATCTTTAACTGTTTTTCCATCACTGCCTGAAAAACATGGATTGAATTTCTCATTGCAGTGAGATCGACAAGAGCCTGGATCAGATGGCGAACATGAGGAAGGACAAGATCATCATGGAGGGCAAACTGAAGAAGTAAGTTGTCTTTAAACCTAAAAATGAAGTTTATATTCTCTCTGAACACAGTCAGGATAAATAAACCTGTGTGTGTGTGTGTGTGTGTGTCTATGCAGACTGAGGACCATTTATGCCAAACGTACTGGGAGAAGGGAGGCCAGTATGGGGGTGGAGGAGAACCAGTCTGTTTGCACTCCGTCCTCCGCCACCAAACGCAAGAGGAAACTGGGCGGAGACAGCGACGATGATGACGACGATGATGACGACAGCGATGACCAGGCTGAAGAGGAGGATGAGGAGGAGGAGGAAGAAATAAAGAAGGTCAAAAAAGTGGAGACATATGATGAGGTAAAATAATATATGTTTATCCACAGATTCAAAAACACGTCCTGAACTCCTGCTGGAGGATGTAATATGTGTTTTTGTTTTTCAGGATGAAGTCGACCACGCTACCAGCCTGGAGGAGCTGGAGAAGCAGATAGAGAAATTAGCCAAGGTGTGTTTTTCTTTAAAATGTTTTCACAAGTTGGCATCAGAAAAACACTTCCTACACTCCAGCTAAGTTTGTGTTAAACTGTTTTAAAGATGAAACTTATTTTCATAAAGCAGCTCCGGCCTCAAAATGTTTTACTGTAAAGTGTCCATCATATGTTTTGCACATTTTACGAGCTTGTGTGTACTGACAAGGGGGCTATTTGCTAATGAAGGCATTAATTAGCTTAATAAATGACCTCATTAGCATAGCATGTAATGCTTAATATATCACCATGATTGCAAAAAGGACCATGCGTTGCATCACTGCACTTTGTATTCCTGCAGGTCTGTAGATAAAAATGATGCATTAAAATCACAGCATATGTTTTTCACTATTGCAGCAACATCATCAAACAAGAAGAAAGCTGTTTGAGATTTCCCATTCTCTGCGCTCCATGATGTATGGTCAGGACCGCTACCGCCGCCGGTACTGGGTGCTTCCACACTGTGGAGGGGTCTTCATCGAAGCCATGGAGAGTGGAGAAGGTAGCTGCAGCTCAGCACACAGGAAATACTGTTACAGATCAGGATGTTAAACTATCTTTTGAAATGTAAAACATGCTGATGACTTTCTGCTTACTCTATTTTGTAAGACTAATTTAAAATCCCATCTCTAAATGATAATAGATAGTGCTGAAAATTTGCACAGCAGATGAGTTTCCTCCACATTAACTATCTCATTTCCTGCAGCTCCAGAGGAACTAGAGGAGGAGCGACAGAGGAGGAGGAGAGCTGCAGAGGAGGTCAAGGTTAAAGATGAACCTCAGGAGATTGAGGTGCAGAAGGACAAATCCACCAATCTTGATGGGCAGAGCGCTCAAACACAAAGCTTGGAGCAACAGAAGGAGGAAGAGGAAGAAAAGGAGCACGAGAAGAAAAACTCTCCAACTCTCTTCTACCAGCAGCCGGGCGGTGTTTCCAAGCTGTGCACATTCCGGGACGTCATTGAGGACATCGGTAAAGAAACTGTGAAGGCAGAGGACAAGGACAATCCCCATGTCAGGCAAAACGGCAGCCCCGTGGGTACTCCTGTTGCCAACACCCCAATGACATCATCCTCCCTCACTCACAACACCTGTGAGCCGGCAATAGCAGCAACGCCCTCCTCTGTGATCTCTAATGACTCGACAAATGTCCCGACCCCAGCCTCAACCTCACTGTCTGTCCCGGGCCTGCTGGCTCCATGTGAAAGCCCAGGGAACACTCCTCCAACCTCTTCCCCTGCTCCATCTCTGCTCCTCTCATCCCAAGCAAATGACCAACTGCTGCGAGTGCTGACAGAGAGGAGCGGGCACTGGTTCAGTCTGCTCCCTCGTAACCCGTGTGACCTCTCCTCCCTCACCACGACTCCTCAAGGAGCAGCCCGTGTGTCTCCCCAGGCGTCATCCACCCCAGCAAGGCCCAGATCCCCTCCTCCGTCCCCTGCTCTGCCACTCACTCCTTCTGCTGCCTCAGCGTCTGCTAGTCCGCACCACCCGGCTGGCCTCCTCAACTACCCGCTGTCAGCCCTGCAGGTGAGGCAGAACCTAGAGACAGGCGCCTTTTGTACTCTACAGTTCTTTTTTTCATTTAAGTATTTTTTCATCCATCTTCCTCATCCTTTTGTTCTTCCTCTTCTCCTCAAAGGTGAAGTCAGGTGGTTCGTTGCTTGGGATTTCTTTTGGAAGCTGGTCCAGCGGCATGTTAAGTCCCAGCTTGCCTTTGTGCAGCAGCCCCAGCCCTATGCCGGGACACTCTCTGGAGGGCAACACAGCAGCCAGCGTCTCCAGTAAGAGTGAATCACCTTTACCTCGCATTGAGAAAACCTCATCTATGCCCTCTCCTGCCCTGGAGATGCCCAAATCCCTGGACCACCCCACACCTCGGCCAATTCCAGAGGGTGAGTGACAAAAACAAACTTTTTGAGTTAAGAAAGAGACCAATCCGTTTTCATTTGAAAAGAATTCACCTGCCTGAAAAGATCTGACTTGCCTGAATAATCCAAAATAATTGGATTAGGGATTGTTCTGCTGTTCTACACTGTTTCATTTGGGTTCAGCACAGCTGAATGAATTGTCTTTTTACAGTGATGCATTTTCACTGTTTCCGAGCTCACATGCCTGTTTGTGCTCATTGTCTCAGAGCTGCTGACAGGGTGGTGGCGGGTGTCTGACATCGAGGAGCTGAAAGCTCTGGTGAATGCTCTCCACAGCCGAGGCATCAGAGAGAAGGGCCTCCAGAGGCAGATTCAGAAATACATGGAGATCATCCCCCAGGTCTGCACCAAACACAGAGACGGTAAGTGTCTCAACACTTCTGCTGAGGAAATAATGTCTCTGAAGAGCTTGGGTTCAGCATCTAGATTGAAAGCATGCAGATATCTGAAGATCTGAATGCAGAAGAGGCACCAGGGAATTTTAATTTATGGCACTATTTGGGGCCTTGATTCTTTGTTGCAGGAGAAATAATTTTTGAAACAACAAAAACTAAAACACATTATCGTGACTCGGTTGTCCCTGTTGGTGAACATGCATTGCTGACGTTTATCTGTTTCGTCGCCCACCCAGTGGCTATGATCGAGCTGTGTGAGCTGGAGGAGAGCCAGGTCAGCGTGGAGTCAGTGCGAGGTTGGTGCGTGGAGGAGCAGGCGATGGAGATGGACATTGCCATGCTGCAGCAGGTTGAGGAACTGGAGAGGAAGGTCACTGCCGCCAGTCTCCAGGTCAAGGTAAGACATAAACACCCAGATATATTTAAAGTTCTTATGACATCAAAATGAGTGGCTGTGTCCCTGACTTTAGATGTGCTTTCCACTAATCGTGACTTGCATCGCAGCATCTGCTCCAATAATAACGAAAAGTTGTTTTGTGAGTTTTTGTAATGAAATCTAAGAGTTAAAGTGATGACTCATCCTGTACTCTGGGATGTTTGCATTTAATGTAATGCTGCTTCAAAACTTTTATTTTCTTCACACTTGACAAACAAAGTATCCTCCATGAAATATCTGCCACAAGCCCCTCCCTGCGCTCCTGTTGTAAAAGGAGAAAGGAAAGTATGCAGAGCCACAGAGCGCTTTACAAGCTGTTTTATAGGGACCTAGAGCTTATGGTGTGGTTCAACACCAGAATACTAAACAGCTGTTTTCTCCCCAGCAGGGCTGGACATTTCCAGACCCTCAGTCTGAGCGGGAAGACCTGGTGTACTTTGAGCACAAGCCCCCCACCAAATCAACGCCATCCTCATCAAACGGGGGAGACAAGGACTCCAAGGAGCACTCGGAAGAACGAGGGGAGAAGGTCGGGGTGATGCGTCACCCGGACAACCCGCTGGACATAGCAGTGACACGTCTGACTGATCTGGAGCGCAACATCGAGAGAAGGTACCTGAGGAGTCCCTTAGGTACCACCATTCAGATCAGGCTGGATAATGTGGGTACGGTCACTGTCCCTGCCCCCGCCCCATCCACTAGTGCTGACAGGGAAGGGTAGGTCATTTCTCCAACCAAAGCTCCCCCCCCTCTCCCACTAAGAGCCTTTCCTCTCTCTGTGTGTGCTTCATTTTTCCCATATGACTCAAAAGGGAGGTGGGATCCACTTTGCTGCTCTCACAGCAGACCTTTGTTGTGGCTTGTTGCATTTCCATGTGTTTCTTTGGTCTTGTGCAGTTTTTGGGTAGGGTGGGGTGCTGGGGTGACTCCACTCAGCTTCATTGTTTACTGTTTGTTTTCTCTGCAGTCATGTGCATGGTGTGCATCTGTAACTTTGGTTTTTGGCATACTCATGGCTCCCTCTCCACAGCATACACTTACACAGGTTTACTCCTTCACTCTCTCTGCATGATCGCCCCCCAACATAACAAAATCAGTGTGTACCTCTCCCCAGTGCCCCACACCCCCCCAAAAGTCCTTATTCCTTTCTCTGCACAGCTGGAGCTCTCTGTAGTCTGCTGTCTTGTTGGCGGCTGGTTCAACTGATACAGTTTTCTGCTTTTTCTCTTTGAAAATGGGCCCAATCATTCATGTATGTGTGTGTTTTCGTTTCTCATCCTTCTTCTGTGTTTTCTCAGTGGTGAAGAGGAGGTGGCTCATGGGATGAAGGTGTGGAGGAAGGCTCTGAGTGAAGTGCGCAGTGCTGCCCAGTTGGCCATGTGTATCCAGCAGCTGCAGAAGTCCATCGCTTGGGAGAGATCCATCATGAAAGTGGTGAGCAGCAGATTTCCATACCATGAAATGAAAGCCAAACAGGATTTGAGATATTTTGTTTCTTACGTCGATGAATTTCCTTCCTGTAGTACTGTCAGATGTGCAGGAAGGGGGATAACGAGGATCTCCTCCTGCTGTGTGATGGCTGTGACAAAGGCTGCCACACTTACTGTCATAAACCCAAGATCACCAGTATCCCTGAGGGAGACTGGTACTGCCCAGCCTGCATATCCAAGGTATGAGAGGCTTTTGAAATGCTGTTTCTGCATGCAGTCCATTGAATTCACTTCTTCTTGCCTTATTTAAAACTTGAAGAAAACAAAAACACGCCAAAAGAAATGTTTGTACATAGCCATGTGACAGCAAAAAATGTTTACTTTTGTGTTGAAACTGTGTGTGATATTTTGCACCAATACTTCAAATGAACTCTCTGATTTGTCTGCTTGTATATGTGTTTCTAAGAGGCCCTCTGTTGGGACTTTAGCATCACAGTTTTTGCTAACAGACTAAAAATAATAATTCACAGAGATACCTGATGCTTATTTTGTTCTTATACTCTTACCCATAACTTTGATCACCTTGCCTTTTAACAACTGATGTCTGCTGCATAAATTTGTCCTTTCTCCCACTAAAAGGCCCCATTAAACAATGAAACAACAATAAAACAACAGATTTGTATCGTGCTCTCCCAAATGCTTAATCAAAAACACTTTGTATGTAGGGGGTGAAAAGAAATTCAAACAGTAGTGTGATAAATACTCTCTGAGCATTCACCACACTCTCAGGTTTGATTTTATCCATGAGATTACATTGTTTACTCCTTGCAGGCTAGTGGACCATCCCCCAAAAGCAAAAAACCTCCAAGCAAACAAGTAGCATCCAGCGGAAGTGGAGGTGGAGGAGGAGGCGTAGGGGGAGGGGCAGGGGCAGGAGGAGGAGGAGGAGGCAGCGGAGGTAAGAAAGGAGCAGAGGCAAAGAAGAACGGCAAGCAGACAGGTAATGGAGAGGTGTCAGAGGACGACCCAGCCAGCGCCAGCAGCACGCCGAAGAAAGGAGCAAAGGACTCGAACAGGAAGAGGAAAACAGAGGAGAGCCCACCTGCTCAGCCAGCAGCCAATCAGGAGAGCCCTGTGTGTGTGAAGCGAGCCAAGACGGCTCGAGACAACAACAGGGACCTGGGATTATGCAGGTATGCGTCTCTGCATGCTCATGCTCGTCTTTCTATTGAAGTCTGGATTTTGAATCACATCCTTTCTGACAGACGCACAGTAGCTGAGAAATAGAGCGAGACATCTTGACTTTGTCAGTAGATCAGATTACAGCTTTGCCTTTTCTGCTGATCGAAGATTTTTTTTTCTTTCACTAAGTTAATTATATGCTGAGCCCCACAAAAACACCAAGATTTTACATCACCTTCAAACTTCTTTTTGTGCCTCTAGAGGGCACCAGAAACCAGCTGTGAATACAAAAAAACGGCTAACAGCTTTGTCACCTTTTATGCATAAGTGAGCTGAAGAACTTGTCTTTTCTTGGTCCGATAAACATCTTTATTGCATTTGTACTCTTGTGAAATAGGAAAGCATCATTAGCAGTGCCCAATTTGTTAATTTTCCTTGAAATAATAACAGTGACACTTTTAAAACAGTAAATTCAAGGACTTGTCTTTCATCAGTGGCCCTTAGGCGAAAGTATGATTGTGTTACATAATTCAGCATTACTGGAGATAAGTAACATTCATTTAATTAACATTTTCAATATTTCGTTTTACGAGTCAATATGACAAGCTTCTCGGTAAACGCTTTTCTTTGTACACATTCAACCAGCTGTTCAGGGGGAGGAAACGATACACTTTTCTCAATGTGACATCCAAGGGTTCTTCTACAGCTGTTACTATTCTTGCTCTGGGTCTAACTGTGTGTGTTTGTGTGTGTGTGTGTGTTTGTGTTGAACAGGGTACTCCTTGCTGAGCTGGAACGACATCAGGATGCATGGCCTTTCCTCACACCCGTCAACCTGAAATCGGTCCCTGGATACAAGAAGGTCATCAAGAAACCGATGGACTTCTCCACCATACGTGAGAAGCTTGTGAGCAGCCAGTGAGTTCCTGTCAATTCTATTCCTTCTTTCTTTTCCTGCTGAAATCCTTTAGGGCCTTTTGCACAGAATATAAAGTCAGAGTGGTAGAAAAAGTTTTTCATTGTGATGTTTCAGCTCGCTGTGCTTCATCACCTTCAGGCTGTTTTGTTTTCTTCTTGTTACAGGTATCAAAACCTGGAGACTTTCATCATTGATGTCAACTTGGTCTTTGATAACTGTGAAAAATTCAATGAAGACAATTCAGACATTGGTCGAGCTGGTCATAACATGAGGAAGTTCTTTGAGAAGCGCTGGACTGAGCTTCTGAAACAAACAAACTAAATATCTGTTCAGATTCTCTCCATAAAACCCATTCGATGTTTCCGATCTGAGCAGAAGGTTTTACTTTTGTTTTTATTTCCTGACGGAGAATTTGGCTTTGAGCAATGGAAGAAGAAGAAGAAGAAGAAGACAAATCTTAAATAAGGAACCCATGATGTGCTTCATCGGAGAGAAGTCACCTTGAGAAAACAAACAGGTCGTTACATGAGGTGCGTTGGATTTTATTACAACAGGGATAAAAGCCCCAAAGAGTCCCAGAGAAATGGGGTGTTGTAGTGCAATACCATTCCCTGTCTCAGAACACTGCACTGAATTAATCCTCAACTATCACTGATGTGTCTGCGCTAGAATACTTTCCACTACCTGTAAATAGTCTTTTGTTATTTAATCGTATTATAGTGAATGTATTTAATTTTGTAATAATTATTTATGAATCAAGGTCCACTTCATTTTCTATGAAAAGGAAGAATCAGCCGAACTGCTTTGAATTAAAAAAGGAATGTGTCTTTGTGTTATAATTTTTCTCCCAAATATCAAACAAAGCCAAGAAAAAAAAAACTGTTTACACTGTTCAGTGCTTTGGGGCATCAGAGAACTGTATTCATTTGTTCAAACTGTAAAACTGCATTTATTTACAGGAACAGCAGAGGAACAGTCAGACAATTGTGATTCATGTGTATATACTGTTTATTAATGTCAATATTATGTCTTGTTTGGAACGATGTGTAAAAATTGTTTAAGAATATTAAGATATTGTTTATGCCTTAGAATGATTGTAGCATTCTATTTTAGTGAACGTGATGGAAACATTATCATAAATATTGTTTGTACAGTATATACATATCCTCTGCAAACACTGTGGTATCCTTAATCTTGGTAGTGCCTACCCTTCCAACAGGGGCATGTAGGGGATGTTATTGTTTTAGTTTTCATTCTTATGACAACATTATTTTTTATATGATTTCAATCCAACAAGGCCTCCAAAGTTGGACAGTGACACAGAAATCATTCCTCACCGTAGAAGAAGACGGAGGAAAAAAAAAGGAACAACAAGCATTCGGTTAATGCTTCCATGATGCATTTCCTCGTAATCTGCCACAATACAGAGGACCTAAGGCCATTTGTAACCACTGTGTTGAACCTTGCTGTGTGTTGTGGCCTGATGGAGGCAGCTAGATTTTTTTGTACCCAAGTCAAGAGTACTTGAAGTTACTTTATTTAAAATATTGTGGAATAAAAGTATCATTCTTTTGTAGGAGCTTTATTTTTCACTAGTGTGTGGCACGGACCTATTAAAAGGATGTTTTTCAACGTAAACGTCTTAAACTTTATTTAAATGTGATTCTACCAGTTTGCCCTAAATTGTGACTGATGTGTAAATGAATCCTCTTTAATCTCTCAAATCATTCAAGTTTCACAAACAAACGCCAAGGGAAGACATCTTTCAAGATCATTTTGGTATTTTAAATATATGGGTTGACTTATTACTTAATTCAACCACAAGGTTTGAGTGCATCACTGCCACGAGCTAACCCTGATTGGATTTAGACCAGACCTTCAAATCCAAATGGGCAGAGACTTGTAGACAGGTCAGAAATACATATTATGATCAGGGCTTCTATCCATCCATCCATCCAGCCATCCATCCATCCATCCATCCATCCTTCCTTTCATCCATCCATCCATCTTCTATGCTCCTTATCTTGTGCAGGGTTGCAGGTGGCCGGAGCAGCTGTGGTACCTCACCAAAACTTTGTAGCAAGTCTCCAACATGTAAAACAGTAATCCGGTGTTGTGATCTTTTCATAATGGCAGTAGAGAGGTGCATAAACTAATTAAAAGACAACATAGAGCTGCATTCATAGGGTTTGATAGGGGTTCACTCAAGGCTGTGTTGTATTTAGCAAAGCTAAATAAACACCATCATGATTTGTTGGTGGGATGACAAGAAAATAAAAAAATGTATTTATGCCAGAAACTCAAATAAAAGTTCTCTTGGAGGAGACTTTTGTTTTACCAGCAATATAAAAAAGACATTAAACTCAGAATTACGATCTGTTTAATGTCCTGACATGAATTCTTATGAGCCTGAAATACATAATCAAAACTGCTAATGCCAAATGGAAATAAAAAACAAGCATATTTGTCCTCTAAGGATTAAAGAATTTAACATTCATCAGGCATAATTTTTATTTGATTTTCTAAGTGCTATGAGATGATTTGAAATACTTTGTTAAATAATGTTGCTGACTGTATCATGAAGACCAAAATGTGATAGTGGGTCTAATTTCAAGGTGGAGAGCATGTTACAGTAGCATGTTTTGTTCAAGTTACACAATGAAAGCCTTTAACAGCTCTGGATGTAACAGAATTGTGAATAGTAATTTTAAAAATGCTTTAATGTGCAAGCGGATGAGGAAATGTGCTTGACCGCTATGAAAGTGTACTTTTGGAGGCTATTAAATCACACTTACATGAGAACAAGGTTGAACTACAACGAACAAAAAAGGGTTCATAACAGCTGAAATAGGTCTGTTGTGTAAGAAGTACTTAGAATAAAACATTTAGAGAAGTCTTCTATGACAGTTTTTTTTCCCTTGCATTGATGTGACAGAGACCCTTTTGTTGTGAATTCAGTGAACCCAAACTGTATTGTTCTAGTGGATTCAAGCAGACATCCACATCAGGTATGAAAACAAAATATAGAAATATTCATAAAAAAAATACATATATGTAGAAAGAGATCTGTTGTATCGGAGGTTTCATTTAAAGCTTCTGAGGCGCCGTTCATGTCTTCAGTGAAATGACGTAATTCACATTACGTCAGCGGTCAGCTGTCAGATGCGGAAGTAAACAACATCAGGGGAAACAGACCTCGCGACGGAGGAAGAAAGGGTACCAAAGGATTAAATGTGTGAGTTTGATTCTTTTTGACGTTATAGACATTTTTCCCCAAACATATTTAACAGTCAACAAAAGAAAGTTTAATCTCTGCTCTTGTGCATCGTTAGCTTGAGCCTTAACACCGGTATCTACTGACAGTATGACAACGCTTCCCTGTGGATTCATTGTTTGTCAGCCTGTTTATCTGAGTCGGTTAGTTAAGCGATGCGAGCATACAGTGGTTTTTATGTCCAGACTAAAAGTCAATGTCATGTAACAGCTTTTACACCCTTTACTATTAAACTCAGTAGCTTATAGTTAATTTTTTAATTAAAGATTGTTGGACTTAGACCGTAAACATCCTAAACCGTTGTATCATTATGGGCTGCTGTGACTTTCGCTCTAAATGCCTGTCATCTTGAGAGCAGAGCTGGAGATAGACTCAGGGCTCAGGTGTTAAATTTGAAGATATATCTGAGCAGTAAACGTTTTTAAGGCAGAAAGGCCTACCTTTGGTAATCTTCATCCCTAAAGCCCAACCAAACACCAGAGGGGTAAAAAGAGGGTGGAGACGGACATTTCTATAAAAACCTGTCAGAGGACAGACAAGCTTTGTTTAGGATGTTAAAAAAACACATTAAGACCTACTTGTATTCACTTGCTTTTGTATTTTTTAACGTAACTTAGTCTACTTAAGTATATTTGTGCATGCTTTTGAGCCTCATTATATCCCATTCCCTAAGCCCTCATTAAGAAAAAAAAACATTTTGAATTGGTCTGCATCCATTAATAATGTGATAGTCTCTACTTTTTAGATGAACATTGATAAGATTGTTCTTAACTGAAAGAAAAAAAAAAGTGAAAAAGCCCAAAATCTTTATTCAGTATCAAGATATTCATTTGACATTACGTCATAATCAAGGGGGTAAAACAAATTTCTCAAATTTGAACGAACAGAAGATGCTAATGTTTGGCATATTTGTGTGTCACATTTTTAGACTGATGACAGACTTTGTTTGGGCTCCTACAGTTCACATCTTTTGCTATTAACACTTTTTTTTCCTTGAACTGGACTTGGCCTTGACTTCACACTTGCTTCAAAGGTTGTCTTAGATTGAGGCAACAATGTGTCGACAGATGGGAGCGCTGTGAGAGTTAGATAAATGTCCTCTTATGAGTATCAAGGTTTTATAATCTCTGATTTGCCATGTCTCTGTGAACTTCACTTTCAGTTGTAACTGCATCGTTGTTCTTTTGCATTACATTTTCTCATTTCCTCTGTTTGAACTTCAGGACCAGCCATAAAAATGGCAACCCTGATTTGCACTTTGCAAGATCATCGAGATGATGTCAACTGGTGCGCTTTCTCTGGCAACCTGCTCGCCACATGTTCAGGGGACAAAACACTCAGGGTTTACACAACCCAGGACTTTTCAGAGCTGCCTTTCTCTCCGCTGTCGGGGCACGGCTACAGCGTCCACTGCTGCTGCTTCAGCCCCTGTGGGCAGTTCCTCGCATCCTGCTCCACTGATGCTACCGTAGTGGTTTGGTCCATGGTTTCGGGCGAGATTGAGGCCATTCTCGAGCATCCTGGGCGCAGTCCTGTGAGGATCTGTGCTCTCTCTCCAGACTCTACACACCTGGTCTCTGGAGCATCTGATGGAACGCTGGCTCTGTGGGACTTCCCTTCTAAACAGCTGCAGAGGTGAGATTATATTACAGGGGGGAGTTTGTTTATACATTGACTGATTATTAAAATACTAAATAAAAAATGACAGACTTTGTCATTTTAAAATAACCTTGTGATTCATGACCCACTTCTTAAACAAAAATGAGAGATTTAAAGCGAAGATAAACAGAGCCAGATGTTCTATTGATGCAGCTGTGTTTTACTGTGATTATAAAGGACTGGAGCAATGAATGACACCACCCTGGTAGCCTGCTCCTTCAGCCCCTGCAGTCAGGTGTTTGTGACCGGCTCCACCTATGGGGACCTGCGTCTGTGGGACTTGAGTATGAGACAGCTCCACGCAGAGAAAAACGCCCACGACCTGGGGGTCACCTGCTGCGCCTTTGCTCCCAGCATCCTTAGTGGTGAGAATCATTAGTTCAACCACTTCCTGTGGCACATGGATCAGTCAGAAGTTATTATTATTATTATTATTATTACTATTATTATTACTATTGTTGTTGTTGTTATTATTTTTATTATTGTGAATTACAGAAAAAATTACAATTATTGAAGATAAATGAAGTAAACTTTAACTGCAGCCTTTCAATGATCAGTAAGACCTGTACTGTATCAACTCAGTTTTTTTTCCATAAGAATATGTCTCAGTAAAGCAGAACATGCTGTTCCATCTCTGTTACATCAGCCTCATGTCAAACTGTACGTTCCCTGTTATTTTACTGCCAGCAAGAATCCTTAAACACACAAAGACACACACACTATCTGGTGTAAAAAAAAATAAAAGAAAAACATTAGAAATGTTTAACCATTGCTAAAACCATCAGCAGCCTCTATCTGTTGAATGGAGGACTAATTCTAATCTTGATGATAATGAGAAAACATATAAACTTGCGAACACGTTTTCCACTGAAGCTGCTGGTAAAAGCATGAATTCAACTGTAACATTGACATTTACACAAAAATTCTCCCAGCTCTGTTAAACGTCATTTAATTTCACTGTGGGCAGAATCATTTCATGGCCCTGTGACTTTACATCAAGGCAGCTTTTTGTTCCTGAGAGACTGACAACAGTCTGATTTATCTGGCACGGTTCAGTATAGGGTTTCTTCTGTGTGTGTGTGTGTGTGTGTCTTGTCTTTAGGTGGTCAAGTCGTGCAGTTTCGTCTGGCGTCGTGCGGTCAAGACAGTCAGCTGAAGATCTGGGCCATTAACAAGTTTAGCTCTGGAGGTAAAATGACACATCTTATCTCTCTCGCTGTCAGTAGATTTACAATCTTTAAAATCACATTAGCTAAGACTATTACCGCGGGTTATCCATAAAACAGATCATGTTCTGTTGTGTGTGGTTGAGGACTTTAAATGTCACTGCTGCTGTGTGAGATGGTTGTACTCTCTGTATAGTGGGGTGATCGAGGGCATTGCTATGTGTTCAGAAACTCACTGCAGTACATACAGCTGTGAAAACCATCAACAAGTCAAAGGCTAAACGTTGAATTTTCAGATTCTGTGATAATCAGTTTTTCTCTGATTACAGCTGTTAGAGGTAGAAACCCTCATCTGTACTACATATTATAGACACTATATATAAAAGGAAGGGTAAACCCAGAGTAACATGCAGTTGTAGCTTGTGTTTCTGCACATATTTTACCTGTGACCGTCTAACTTTCAGCTATTTCTAATCCATCAGAAAATCCCGTTTTCACAGTGTAATCTTGATCAGTGGAGGTCAAGCTGTGTCATGGCTCTCTGGCATGTTTGACATCAGTCTGCAGACTAACTTGTTTGATTGGTCAGTGAGTTTTTGCCCTCATTTGCAGGCCACAAGATGCAGCTCCTGCATAAACTTACTGACCAGACGGCTCCGGTCCTCTCCTGTGCATACTCTTCAGATGGACAGCTACTGGTGTCTGGGTAGGGTCTGTAAGAAAATTGAGAGAGCATAGCAGATGTATTTTTTTTAAACCTTGCATTTAATAAAAAAAATGGTTTCATAATTGAAGTTATTAGAAATACCAGAAATATCGTATTAGGAATTCTACTTTCTCGCATCCTTTATATGCAAAAGTATCATACAATTAAGTTGCTTAAGTAGCTGACAGAAAATAGACAACATATGTTGCGGGTTCTGTTTGTGTGATGCAAGTTTTAAATACTTTTTCAGACATAGAATAGATCACCAGCATTTAAGGAAAGAAAAGCTTTGAAATATTTTGGTACTCTTCTGAAAGGAACCTCGTCCTGAATTGTGTTCTTTTGACTTTAGTATGAAAAATCTCCTGTATGTCCCGTAATAGACACATAGAAAAGATTTCCAACCATCCTAAATTCTGCAATAACACCACAAGAGAAGCAAACACTACATGTAAATGCACGTTCAACCTCTGCCTCTTGATCTCTAAGAAATTAGTCTCCATGTTTTTGTCTTTGTAGGATCAAGACACTGATGTGAAGTATAAATTGTTTAATGGCTTCATTTAAGGAGTGCAGTACTCAAATGTATCCACTAGGTGGAGACATGGATTGCTTTGTTTTTCATAAAGCTAAGTTTGATCTGAAGATGCTGCAGCAAATAATCTGATGTTTAAACTCTTGAGTGATGAATCATTATTTTTACTGTTTACTTCTTTTAGCTCTGTGGATAAAACTGTCGCAGTCTATGATGCCGTAAGAAACTTTCACGTTAACTCAGTCACTAATAAATTAACAGATTTTTCTCTGTTATCTTGAAGTGCTTAATTCAAACATTGATGCTTTATTTTTCAGAACAATGCAGTTCTGCTCTACACACTGAACCAGCACGAGAGGTAAAAACTCACTTTGAATCACGGAGTGAACATTTGTGTGCTTGATATTTTCTGACAAAGCAAATATTTCTTTGTAAACACAAACACCTTGACAGCAAGAGGTTTCAGAAGCAGCTTCATCAGGTCTTAATTGCACAGACTGCTCCTTTCTGTCAAACATAGGCAGCATCTGTCATGTAGAACAAAATGAGGCGGCGCAGCAACACAGCATTTGGACACAAATTTATAGTTGTATTTATTTGATTTACATTATTCAAAAAATAAATAAAATAAAATAACAGAGAGACAAGTAATATACAGTGCAGGGAAAGGCAAATAACCCCCCCCCCCCCCCCCCCGAAAGGCCTTAACTCACTTTTTAAAACTATATATGAATTATATAACAGATTTCAGAATTATACAGAAAAAAAAAACAAAAAAATACTATTGATGCCAAAATAATAACAAAATATGTTTGATGACAACAACAACAACAACAACAGCAGTAATAAACCATATGATATAGTATGTGTGCATCTCTTTGTATGGGTGATGTTTGCATGTGTATGTGAGGAGGATGAGTTTTTACAATCAACCCTGTGTAATAGTAAACATTAGAGCACATCATCTAAATATATTCTCTTATTTATAACCTTTAAGTTTGTTTTTATTTCTTCAGAAAAAGGTAGGACTTCTGTCGTTATGTTTTGCCACCTTCACACACTCACACACACACACATATGCACATACAAACCACAGCTGAACGATCACACTCTGAAGCTATTTAAGTCCATCAAGCCACCTGTGATTGAAAGGCAGAAAGCTTGCTTCCTTTCAGCAGGGCGAATGAAAGTTGTTTTTTTTTTTTTTTAAATCCCTCACTGAAATGGAGGAAGATGAGGCGAGTTGAGAGAAAGTGGATAAACAGCAACAAAAGGGTGAATCACAACACTTGTGGAAATAGTCCCAGGAAACTTCTTTGTTCATATCACAGTGTCAGAGTGACTCCTCTTTCACTGGCTTCTTTTTTGGAGACTTTTGGAGAAGATGATTTGATAAACTCTCATTGAAAGACTTCCAGTTGAAGTTCTAGGATGACTGCCCTCATTAAGGTTTCCTTGATTTTCTTGAATGGACCAGAAATTGAGTTTTAAGCCTTAAATGGAGCACATTTTCATCACTGCTACATAATAGGGACTGATTCTGAGCAGCAGGGCCCACCTTTTAACCCTTTAAGAACCCTGTAAGATGCTTTATCTTTAAATGAATCCTAACAGCAGCTTCAGATTTGGTGTAGGTCTTTCTTCCTTCTTTACTTTGTCCTGTGATGTAGCTGTTTGCCTGCGTTTGATGCATCTCTTTGAAAACATTTCTATTTCTGTCGTGTCTGTTATTATACAGAGAAAGTCACACCTCTTTGTTCACAGCTGTCATTCATGTGATCACTGTCCTTTGCAGGTATGTGACAGCATGTTCCTTCTCCCCGACTGCACCAATCATCGCTACAGGCTCCATGGATAAGACTGTAAACATCTGGAGGCTGGAGGATGGGTGCAGAGGCCGCGGTAGGAAACAAAAACAATTTACATCCACGATTTCATGATTAATTACAACAAATACACTTACTTGGTTTTTCTTTCTTCCTCCTTCTCTGTAACACTGGAAAGATGGGAAATCACTGCCAGGTTAGTTCTTTTTTATGACTTTTGTTGACTTGATACTTGAAAGGATGAGAGAGTTGCTTCTGCACATTGAAAATACATACGCAAACCAAAACAAATGTCAGTTTTATCGCCCCATTTATCGTCCCTATGTGGCGATCTATCTGCAAACTCAGGAAACCTTAAAGATGCTGACCATATTTTCTTTCATACACCACTTCTGCAGAAGTTTCACCCCACTACTTGAAGCTTTTACTCTCTGTTTTGTTTCAGTATCACGTGTTACACTAGTGTCACCTTGTAGTGAAGGACACAGGTGTTGTAAACAGCAGCGCTCTCTTCTCTTCATCACCTTTCAGTCTCAAGTGTTGTTTCAAAGACTGCATTTCTTTCCTCATGTTTACAGTTTTCTTTTTTGTGTTTCAGAGAAGTCTGCTTTGACATCAGATGAAGGTAGAAAGAAAATATACCACGCTGTGTTTGTATCAGTTAAAATCAGTATGTGAGGCTCCAGTAATCATACATTTTGTGAACAAGAAGGTGTAAAGAATCACGTGCCAAGACCTGGTTTAGTCGAGCATTTCTCTTTGCAGTGCACAAGAGCCTTTTCACCTTTTAGTCCCTTCTTTGTACCAACAAAAACATCTAGAAAACCTTCAAATATTTATTTATGTTAGTACACAAGCTGTGCCAGCTCCAGCCCTCTGATCAATAGTAAGTCAGCATGATGCCAAGACAGAGATTATGTGGCCATTTTTCAAAAAGGAGCCGCAGCTGTCAATGAGCCACCGCTTTGCTTCCTCTCTCAGGGAGAACGTCAGCGAGCAGATCGAAGCTGCTGGTCGGGGATTGGTCAGAGAAGGACGTGTCAGTGTGGCTGGAGGAAGAAGGCCTCGGGGTATTGGTGGAGAAATTCAGGGCCAACGACATCGACGGGACAGAGCTGCTGAGCCTCACCAAGGAAACGCTGGCGTCAGAGCTGCACATAGGTGAGGAAAATGACTTCACACTCTCAGTGAGAGTCAGTCCCTTGTTCTCCTCAAGCTTGAAAACAAGAACATGAAACCAGTCCTGGTGTTTTTTTCAGCCATAGACATATATGGAGTAGGATTTTTCTACCTGTGGGTTTTTACTCAATTAGATTACATAATATGAGGCTAGACTGTGAAAGTACTCAGCTTTCAGGCTCAGCAGTTCTGACTGTAATCTGGGGCACTTCCTCAGTTGCATAATCCAATCACCCAAACAGGATTTCCCATGAGGGAAAAAAGTGTTTTACACCAAATATCATTCAGCTTTTGGTTATATCAAAGTTTGTGTCAAAGAGCTTTTTGGAGATTGTGATGAAGGACTTTATTTTTAACTCTTAATTTAGTCCACTCTAATTCTGATTCAGACCTGTGTAACATTTACTCCTGTTAGAGTTCACATGAGCTCTGCTGTACACAGTGTATAAATAAACTGCTTCATGACTTCATATTAAACAATAAGGTCTCTACCTCTCTGTAAACATGTTTACATTCTAGTGTTATAGGAAAATGTTTGGCTGTGTGATTATAACTGATGTGTAGAACAGATTACAGTCACAGATTATTGGCAGTGTTTTGTTCAGCTCTTAAACTCTGCTGCTTCAACATATTTTACCTCCTACCAACCATCCAACCTACCTGCCTTCTTACCTTCTTACCAACCTTCCTACCTGTCTTACTATATCTGTCTTCATACCCGACTACCCGCATACCTACTAACTACCCTCTGACCTTCCCTCCTACCTTGAAATCTTCCTCCCTCCCCTACTCCATACCTAACTTTCTATTTGCCTTCAATTTTTCCCTCCTTCATTCTTTCCTTCCTTCCTTCCTTCCTTCCTTCCTTCCTTCCTTCCTTCCTTCCTTCCTTCCTTCCTTCCTTCCTTCCTTCCTTCCTTCCTTCCTTCTTTCCTGTTATTCTGTCTTCCTTTCTTTCTTCCTTTCTTTCTTCCTTTCTTTCTTCCTTTCTTTCTTCCTTTCTTTCTTCCTTCCTTCCTTCCTACTTTTTCTTTCTTTCTTTCTTTCTTTCTTTCTTTCTTTCTTTCTTTCTTTGTTTTTTTTTCCCACCTGTCTTTCTTTCTGTCCTCCCTTTTCCTTTCTTCCTTCCTTTTATTCTGTCTTCCCTTCTTCCTTCCTTCCTACCTTTCTTTCTTATTTCCTTCCTTTCCCCCTTACTTCCTACTTCTTTCTTTCTTTCTTTCTTTCTTTCTTTCTCCCCCCCCCCCCACCTTTGTACCCGTCCTTCTTTCTGTCTTCCCTTTTCCTTCCTTCCTTCCTTTTGCCTGCCCACTTTTCTTTCCTCTGGTCTTCCTACCTTCTTGCACATCTTCCCTTTTCCTACCATTCTTCACACTGCCCTATCTTTTCACCTACCTACCTCCTAGACTGCATACTTATCTTCCATCCATCCATCTCTCCCTCCATCCTCGGCTGTATTTTTGGTATTTTTTAATGCATTGGTATAAGCATCGGTTTAAAGTAGGAGTGCTGTGTTGTTGTCAGTCTACCAGCGAGGCCGGTATTCGTCATGTAGTTGTCAGCAAATGTTTGTTTTTTTCCTCCGTGCCGTCATTCCCGTCCCACAGTCACTGTCAATCACCGCTCAGTTTACACAGCTTCAGCGTTGTGACAGCTTCTGTTCACATTGTTCTGTTTTTAGCAACCTAGCATGAAGTGCCACCTTTTTAGCAGAACTAACTGCAGGAACAGTTCTGAGTGCTGCATGTTTTATGTGCCGCAATCAAAGATGGAGAAACAGGCATACTTTTCAAAGGTGGGAGGGAAATCAATCAAGTTTGTGTTCTGTCAAGTTTGTGTTCCTCCTCTACAGGCAGCACAATAAAATGAAACAGGATGCGCCAAAAAATAAGTGGAGTCTACAAAGAGTTTGTGTTTGGCTAAAGTTAACTCATCGCTGTTTCAAAGGGGGTGGATTCAAACACTGTGTTATTAAAACTACACTAATCAAGCTAAAATGCACTCAGGTGACATTTAGTGCTTAACTTGGAAATGAGCAGACAGTAATGGTTTGTTTCTGCTCCTAATGTGTTCAGGAAAACAAGCTCAGACTGACCATTCAGGGGTAAAAGTGCTTGAATCAGGAAAAGGAGATGCTCGTTTTCGTGATTAATAAGAGTTATTAAGTGTCTTTCATCATCACATGATTGCTTATTCTTTGTTGCTTTTCTTTGGTTGTTCATTCTCAAAATGACTCCTTGTTGGTGTGTTTGTGTAGACTCTGTGGGCCTGCGTAATAAACTCCTGAGGAAGGTGGAGGAGCTGAAGGATGACTCGGTGTGTTCAGGCACTCCTGATGAGTTCCTGTGTCCGATCACCAGAGAGCTGATGAGGGAGCCAGTCATCGCCGCCGGTGAGCAAAGATCAAACCATTTACATACAATGACACGTCCTTTAAGTTCAGACCAGCCTGTGGGAACAGATTTGCATGTGTTTGTTTGTGCGAATCCTCTCCCACAGATGGATTCTCGTACGAAAGAGAAGCCATCGAGAGCTGGATCAACACCAAGAACCGCTCCAGCCCCATGACCAACCTCCCCCTGCTGACCACTCTGCTCACCCCAAACCACACCCTGAAGATGGCTATCGGCCGCTGGAAGACCAGCCAGTAGCACCTGAAGACCTCTGACACTAAGTGCCCCGAACATTTCTGCAGACAGGCTGGAACACAGTGCTCACAGGGATACCAGAACACTTCAGGTCTTTCTTTTTTTCTTTTTTATTTTTTTTGCTACATTTAGATCTTTTGCTACACTTTAGCAGAGGATCAGTGAGGTGTATCTGTACTAAAATATCTAAACATACTTCCAGTTTGTCTTGTTGATTAGCTGCTTGCATATGGATCCCAGAAGAGTGCTCCTTTGTCCTCATTAAGAAAGTACAGCACCTACAATTAATCCTGCTATTAAAACAAATCTCAATAGTTAGCTTCAGGTCAATTCAGCTGCACGACCTGCAACTTATCTAGCTTTATCTTCTCTAACTGTTCCCATAGTGCCGCTCTCAAACTTTCTCAGCAGCAAACAAAAGCCAGACGCAGTTAAAACTGGCTGCTGAAAGCAATATCAGGCTGATGTTCACGAGAATTAAAACAGCTCATCTGATTATGTTGCTCCATAACTGCAGGATGTGATAACAAGCAACTGTTGGCTCCAAAGTTTATCATATAAACTTAAAATACAATAATGTGCCCAACAAATACCAAATGTATCACTTTATTTATGCTTTAGATCATTTTGCTAAAAGTAGGATGTTTGTTTGTTTATCTTACAGAGCTGTGAAGAAAAAAAGGATTAAATATCTGTAGGCCTCTGATTTTTAATCATTTCATAAGTTGTTGTTTTCATTATTGTCATTTGTAATAATACTTCTGACTTTGAGCCTCTCTCACTCTCAATAAAGCAGCATTTTTGCACTATTTAAAGAATAATCTTACAGATATGTATGAATAAAGATTCCTCTTAAAAGCAAAAATCTGAGAGACCTTCTGGTGTTATGTACGGGAGCCCTGAGGGGACATACATCTGTATATTTTATCAGTCATACATTCTACGAACCATCACTTGTAATGGGTCATGAGCACATTTATATAGCTTAATAACTGTGCTGTGAAGTGATTATAAGCATTTAATTTTGCAGCACTTATCAGACCTTACAAGCAGTGAACATGTCTTGTGATGGTATAATTTATAACACGCTCATTTCTACTTTATAGTTTCATTTTTTGTCCTTTAGGTCTTATGATCCTAACGTCAGATGATCTCACTCATCAGTTTGGCCACCGTAGCATGTCTGACCTGGCCTTTCATAGAAATCAGCCTGTTGCTGCTGTTTTGTCATCACTGAAATATTATCCTGTTATCACAACAAAAACAAGCTTTGTTCTTCTGAGACAAGAAAAGCCGACGAGAACTTGGTAAAAGAAACCCAAGATAATCCATCATTTGAAAGAAAGAAACTATTTAAGATGCATGTCTGCTTAGAGCTTCTGTTCAGCTTTTATTTAATTTATCAGTTTTTATTAACTGAATAACCAAAAACCCAAAGAGCTGTTAGTGTCTGAAGCCAGAACAGAACAGTCTTTGTTAACAGCTGGATGAGCTGTACGAATAAAAACATCACCTCAAAGGAAGTCTGCGAATGTGAGACGTGCATATCTTAACAAAGCTTCAACTCAAAACCAGTCCTGCCTTTTTTTTTATTATTTTTATTTTTATTTTTTTAACTGAGCGACAAACTAAAACACTGTGCGTGGGGTCCTCGGGTAGGTGTAAAAACAGGGGTCTCAAACTCAACTTACCAAGGGGCCGCTGGAGGTATCTGGGTGAGGCTGGGCCGCATCAAGTGTTCCACAAAAAAAGGCTTCAAGTATTCAAATAAATAAATAAATAAATAAATAAAAGAGTACAACTGATCCAATCGTCTCAGTCTGAACAGGTCAGAACATGCAGAACATGAACGGTTCTTCAGAACATTTGTCTTGAGGGAGGAAGCAACTGAGACCCTCAATATGGCTTTAAGATGCTCATCTTTAAGTTTGGACCTGAACTTTGACTTATTAAAGTTCATTGTGGAGAAGAGCTTTTCCCACAGATAGGTGCTGCCAAAAAGACACATGATCCAAACACCGACAAACAACATACAGCACGAGGTGACAGGATATATTTTCCCTCCACTCTGTGACACAAACATGTTACAAGTGACCAACTGCTAATTTGCGTTGTTGTCATGAGCCTGAGCTATGGTAGCCCACAAGTGTTAAAAAATATAAAATGCCCAGATGCATGTAAGAAAAAAACACGCCGCCCACACTAACACAAATTTGATTTCAGGCAGGGGGCCACAAAATATTGTTCTGGGGGCCCGAATTTGGCCCACGGGCCACAAGTTTGAGACCCCTGCGTTAAATATATGAGTGTGTGTTTTTTACGTGTTGTTGTTAACCCTGCAGGATGAGTGTTTTGCCAAAGTCGTGTTGAGTTTATTTTCAGCTTTTCATGTTAAATGAAATAAATGAGTACATTTCAGCAATATTCAAACTGTGTTGCTCACAGTCTTGCAAATTTTATTGATTTTATTCTGATGACATATTTTTAAAGGTCAAAAGTTCAGGTGTACTGTGCAAAAAAAAAAAAAAAAGTTTTTATCCCCATTCACACTGCAGCTAAGGCAACACTTCCTTCCTTTTCACGAAATGTTGAATAATACTGTAAAAGAAGTAGATGTAGAGAAACGTATTCCTCCATTTATATTTTATTATACCACAGTAATAACGTGGTAACACTCTGTAATCCATAGTATGACTCTGAAGGAGTAGTATGATCAGTGTGGACATACAGCAATGTCAAAAGTCTCTTAAGGTTTGTTATCATCCGCTGACGCTTCTTATATTCTCTCTCTCTCTGTCCAAATAAACCAATAAACACTTCATAGGTTCTCTGCTATGCAAAAATAAATAACATATACTGTTAATATTGAAGCGATCGATTCAGTATGAGCTGATGATGAGAAGGTTCCAACAACGCCATGTACAGTGCCTTTTTTTATCAAATGTACCAAGAAAAAGAATCTCAAGTACACAGCCTGTAATGCTGACATATCCACTGACAGGGAAATATATAATCTGCAAATATAGTGTACACCGTACAAATATAAATGTTTTTTAAAAGACACATGACAATAGAAATGGTCTTATCTTGCGACTAATAGCATGAGGTTTTTATATTCGTGCACAAAGCTTTGTCTGACTGCTAGATTTGATATAATAAATTAAACTTTAGACAATATACTACTTACTTTTTAAATCCCTACTTAAGGTATGTCTGGTTTCCTTGAATACACTATTGTAGCTAAAGACATGTAAGCGAAAGCAGAGTAGCCTGAGTAGAACACCGGTTCTAGATTGTAAATGCACTGCAGCAGCATTAATCTACAAAACAGGCTCGGGGGATCGGGCTGCTCTCAGACCAGGCTCCCTTGCTACCTTATGTGGGACAGAGTTTGTTGGAGAACACCTGCACCTGTGCTTTGATGACCTTCACTCAGACGTTGGACTCTATAAATGAGCGTTTGGGTTTGATGGGCGCCATGTGCAGAGCCGGGTTGTCTCTGGTAAGGCTGGCCTGTCTGTGCCTCCCCTCAGGGAAGCGGAGCTGGGAGGACGTCGTTCCTCTGGCCTCTCGCTGGTGGAGCCGCTCTCCGAAGTCCCGGCCCTGCTGCTGGCTGTTGGCCTGACTTCCAGAGAGCTGCTCCTGGAATGAAGCGCGCTTGAACTCACTGTTGAATCCTTGAAACTCCATCACAGACATGTTGAAACTCTCCCCACCCCCTCCTCGGCTCATGCCAGAGCTCTGCTGGCCCTGGACTCGCACTGATTTGTCCATGACCCCCATGAATGGTCGTGGCTTGAGCTCAGGTTTCGTCTTGAAGCTGCCGCTACTCTTGAGGGGGCACGGCGTTTCAGGAATCTGCTGCCTGCCGCCGTCTGATAGGTTCCCACTGGAGGCCTGACTGGAGCTGGAGCCTCTTGAGCCTGCTGTCCCTCCTCCTCCTCCACCCTCCCTCCTGACCTCCATACCCGAACCAAGGGCGAGAGCCAGGCCATCCAGAGCCACAGAGTGGGCGGAGAATCTGTCAGAGCCTCGAGAAAAGCTGGAGGAGCGGGGCTGGTACATCTGGAGTGGCCCGGGTGGGGAAGAACTGCTAGGGGACAAGGGGTGATAGTGCTCAGTGGGGCTGTGTCCGGAGTGTTCGCTGATGGATCCAGGGCCGATGTCAATTCCTAACACCCCAGCTGGCTTTAGGGAGGTGGAGATGTGTCGGCCTGGCAGAGGACTGGAGGGGCCGCACAGAGACAGAGGCCTGCCCCCGACTCTGCCCCCAGCCTGAAGAGAGTGGCAGTGGTGGTGAGTCCTGCTGCTCTGGCTCTGCCTGCTGATGGCAGGAACAGGCTCAGGCAGGTCCACAAATAGTGGATTCTGAACAAAGTCCTCTTGAGGGAAACAAGGAGACTGGTCAGGTAAACCAAAAGCCACACCTCCAGGGAGAGTCCTGTTTGGAGCGTACGGATTCAGAGGCCAAAACTCTGGACTCTTCCCACACTGCAGGCTCACCTCTTCATCTTCCTCCTTCTCCTCATCCTTGTCTGTGTCAGTCTGCTCGGTGGGGATCTGCCTCTCTAGACTTCCCTGTGAAAAAGTGTCTGTCTCCTCCTCTGTGGCTGGATGGTGGTGGGTGTGAGGGTCCCTGTTGTAACCCAGAGAAGCGTTGTTGCTGGATGCCTTCTGATGATGTTTGCATTCTTCCTCTACCCGAACCAGCAGGCGCCGGATCTCCCGGTTGGACGGGCAGAGTCGTGCTGCTTCGTGGAGGTCTGCCAGCGCTGCAGCAAACTGCCTGGGGAGGACAGAGACGACGAACAAAGGAACTTTAAAAATACCGAATTTACAGCATCGCTGAGACGAAGCGTTTCAGTGAATCCCTGATTCCCGCAAGAACAACTTTCTATTAAACATGCTTTGAAATAATGGACGTAACGAAGCGTTTTTTTTCCCCTCGTTTTACCTGCTGCTCCTCTTGGCTCTTGCTCTGGCGTAAAACGCTTCATAAGACCTGGGTTTGAGTTCGAGGGCTTTTGTTGCAAACTCCTCAGCTATGCCGAAATCCTGTGTGTTCAGACAGATAAGTGCATTTGAACGCAAACATCAGGCGCAGCAAAGGAACAAATAAAGCCGCTGTGTGTTTAAGTGACTCGTCTGGAAAATGTTTGTTTTGCAGAAACAATCCTATAAAAAGTGTGTCTGCATCTTCGTTATATGGATCGGAAAGAAAAAAAAAAATCGAAGCCTGTGTAATGAAACCAAGCTCACGCTGCAATCATTTTTATTGACCGGGGACAATAAAGAGGGAGGAAGGAAGAGACAGGCAGAGAGCAGCTTGTTTCTTTGCTCTCATCACTCTCAGGTGAATATTTAATGACACCAACACATTGTGATTCTGTCCTTGAGAGGGAGGTCAAAATGGCAGCCTTGAATGTGAGATTGTGAACGTGGCTCCTGAATGTTTAATGATGGTATCGTGTAGTCACTGCGCTGGCCCTTACTGCCCACTTTCTGATATAAAATGTGGATTTAGCCAGCCCACTCGCACATGCACTGTAAATAACCCCCCTGTAGAGCCACAGAGAAAGGGAGTGCGCGCGCACTCAGTCTGCCAGAGTGTGACCTTATCACATCACATTATCTGCTCCATTATTCATCGGCCACAGTGACCCTAAGGATGGCATTTTTACACAGTCTGTTAGGACGTCTGTCATCACCAGGGTGGGTTCCAAAGCTGGCTGCAGGCCACGCACATCCATCTCTGCACTAACAGCACACGGTTATTCATTATGTCACCACCTGCTTCCAGGTCTTACAAGCACATTCTGCTTACCAGAGAGACACGAAATTAAATCTGAAAAGCCGAGATATTTTTACAGCACTGCTTCTGACATTATCTTTTTATGTCGATACAAATAAATTATATATCTAAAGGAAACATCCACCTTGCCTTGCCTCGCCAGCCCTCCTGCCATCCCCTCAGCGTCTAATAAACCTGCCGGTGCTAAATAGTGCATGAGCAGTTTGATAGAGCTGTGGGCCTTACATTGGTTTTCCTGCGGCAGCGGGAGAGGTTGAGATAGAGAGACACCCGCAGGTCTTTCAGCCCTTTCAGCTCCTCTCCTTGCCCCTCACGAGGGAGCTTCCTCAGGGCATACTGATAACGCTGGCCTGCCTCCTTCATACGTCCCTTCTGAGAATCACACAAGAGGAGGAGGAGGAAATGATGATTGACAGAGAGAGAAATTTGAACAGCGAGTCCACAAAGACACTATTCAGAAAGTCAGTTCAAATAAAAGGTTTCGCCACAAAAGCACACGGTTACATACTTTGTAAAGTAAGTTCCCTTCCTCCATTAGTTTCTGCAACAGGATGAGGAGGATGTCAGGTTTGGAGGAAGCCATAGCCCACGTGGCGTGGCCTAAAAGAAGGGAGTAAGTATTTATCGTTCATTTTAATCGCTATCTTTTCTCGTAATTTGTATCTTACATAAGTTTTATACCTGATCGGTCATGGGGGGCCGTTCTGTAGCCTTTTGGTTAACAGGGAAAAAGGAAGTTAGAGGAGTGGAAGTGAAGCCAGTGTGAAGACATTACATGGAAATAAAACAGGTGCTTATAAAGTAATAGATATGCAAAGCTTGCAGGTGCCAAAGTGAGTCACATAAAACTGACGGAGCCGAGTCTTCATTGATTGGTTGAGACTGATGGAAATTTGAACACACAGCTTTAATTTAACTTTACGCTCATGTTAAAAGCTGCACTGCAGTTTTGTGGAGCCATTAATCCATGTTTGTATAATATAAACACTTTCTGAATCACTTTATATTACATATAGATCCATATAACCTGGATTTATTGCAGCCCTGTAATAAAAAAGGTGCTGTGTGTACCTGTCTTGGATCCTTTCTTGAGAAGCGAGGCCACTAAAGCTGGGTTCTGGCATCCGGCGGCTCGGTCTGAACCTCTGCCACTGTTGTCTGATCTCTCTAACACGGCTCCATGTTCCACCAGGCAGTGCACCTGACCAGGAAAAAAAAAACTTCAAATCATCGTCAAAATGTAAAGGCTTTTATGTATTTTGACACTTTGGTGCTAGGATGAAGCCATCTGTCAGTCAGCTTATCAGAAGCTGTGTGGATTGCTGTCATGCTTATCAATCAACTCACAAGAACACAAGTCATCCAGCATCCTGACTGTGACTGCTGATTAACAACTTATGTTGCCTTTGCAAGTAATTATCATCATTATTTTAATAATTATGAATTATTTAATCAGTTCAAAATAGTTTCAAACGTTGTTGTGAGAGTAAAACATTAATTCTTCTCTGTTAGTCATCAATAATTATGATGTTTTGCAGCTAATTGTCAGTATTCAGATATCTTTTTGGGTGCGCAGCATGAAACCCACAGTATCAGCATCCCCGTTAAGGGCAGCGATGTCCAGAGGCGTCCGTCCCTGTCTGTCCGGTTGGTTAACATCTGCACCCAGTTCCACCAGCAGCTGCACCGTCCCCTTCTGCCCCTTCATGCAGGCCCAGCTCAGTGCAGTCAGACCCTCATTGTCGGTCGAAGACAGAGAGGCACCTGGGAGCACAAACAAGGCATATTAATTCAGTTGGCATGTTGTTATATTAGTGGGGAATGTCGGCTCGCTCACCCTTTAGCTGCAGGAGTTCAACTGTGCTCGTGTGGCCCTCAGCAGCAGCCAGCACCAACGGGGTGCGACCCTGCTTGTCGCTGACATTGAAATCTGCACCATGCTTCAGGAGCAACTCTGCCACCTGGGGGAGTCAGAAAAATATATTCTTAAAAAAAAGGAAACAAAAACACAGCCAAAGAAGTAACTTTTAAAGGAGCATGCCGTGACTTCTCCTGACCTGCGTGTGTCCGTGTTTGGTGGCACTGAGCAGCGGGACCATCCCCCTGCGATTGGGTATCTCCAGGCCCGGCCCCCGCTCGAGGAGAAACAAACACATCTCCATCCTCCCTCTCCCTGCTGCTGCGCTCAGAGCTGACAGAGGGTCGGCATAGCGATGAGATGACGAGGCGGAGGAGAATATGTAATTGACACATTTGGGAGAGAAGCAGAGGCAGGAGTGAAGAACAGAAAGAAAAACAAGGCTGGATATTCGATCAGCTATTTAATTCATTTCATTTCACAGATCCTGCAAATTAATCAAAGACACCAGCACGTTTTCCTTCTCATCCTTCATCCTCAATGATAACATGTTTCTCCCAACTATTAGGATGCACTCTCAATGAGTTACACCCTCAAAAACCAGACACCAGACACTGTTTTATGGCCAAACAATAAACACTTTTCTTAGCATGTGCAACATTTATCCAGCTGGGGCAGCTTGGAATAGAGGTGAGGTATCGATGCCATGCTCTCACCTCCAAGTATCCTTGATAAATGTCATCATGTTTCATGGGATGGCATGCACCAGTGAACACATCGATTTTGCTTTCAAAGAGAATTTATTGTCATTTGCTGGATAAAATTTTTTATTAGAAAACCGCTTAAGGTGACTTTGTGCAGCTACAAACACACTGCTGCACAACTCTTTTGCTAACGTTAATACCCCAAAATGTCACAGATCTCTGGTTTATTTGTTAGAACTAAGATGCATCCTTTACTTTTAGTCTTATCTGTGCTACAGGATGCAGCCAAACTGGCATTAAAACCACAGAAAGTCCTTGTGCTGTAGATTCAAAGGTGAATGTTTCAGAGGGTATTTCATGCTCTCGTTTTTTTTTTCTATCTCAGCACTGCAGGGGACTGTGTAATAGAATTAGCCTCTAATGGCGCTGAAGGCAGAGATACAGGCTTCGTCCTGCATGCTTTCAGGAAATGGTCCTAACAGAATCCTGTAAGCTGCACTATCACATCTGTGTTCGGGGTAAAAGTACAACAATTGAATCAAAGCTGTTTTTTAAGATGCCACAAATCCGACTGGACAAGATATTCTGTGTGAGAAATGATGCTCCATGAACAAAAAAAACCTATCACAATCGAATCAACTGTTTGATGCCAAGCAGAGCATCTTAAAATCATAACACTGAAATTGGTAATTTGTTATTCAGAGGTCCCACAGCTCCTCTCATGTGTATGAATTAAAGCACGTCTTGTGATTAATACCGATTCATTGCACAGAGCCAGAACTTCCCCAAAAAGCAAACCTAAATTGCTTGGGTGCAGCTCTGGAATCACAAGGATGGGTAGAAAGAGGTGGGAAAGCTAAATTTATCCGCCTGATAGAAGAAAAGTACCCGTTTCTCCCCAGAGAGAATCGTGAGCGTCCATCTGCACTGCCAGCTGTTCATCTTTCATTTCCAGCAGGCTCTTCACCACCTGCAGAAAGAAAAAAAAACACAATCTCATAATTCGTCCGTGACGCTGGCTCAGTGTGCAAAAAGAAAACACAAAGCACTCACGAACCTTGACCACTGTGAACAGAAAACAGCATCTCATAAATCATCTTCATCAAGCAGGACAGGCAGCAGGCTTTCCGTAAAAAAGTGAATTTCAGCAGAGTGTTAAAAATGTTTTTATCCCTGGGACCTGAGCTGATTCGTACCTGTACGTGTCCCACACTGGCTGCAGCTGTAACCGCCTGCTGTGCTGCCTGTGCTTTCCCAGTCACTGTCTCATTGCTGTGCTGATGCTGCTGTGGAGGGTCTGTGGGGATCTCTGCTCCCCAATCCTGGCCCAGCAAGATGTTGATGATTTCTGTATGGCCCTTCAGCCCAGCGTGGACTAGAGCACACTGGCTACTCTTATCAGCATGGCCCACCTGGCACAGAGGGGGACACAGACGGACTTATAACCCTGATCCTGCCTGGTGTCCATAATACCCTGGCCTAGATTGGGCCTGTTTATGTCATCTGTCTCCCAAAATAGATCCTGCAACCGTGGTGACGTGAAACCACAGCTTCTCAGGATATAGCTGATATAAAGGTACTGAAAGATAGAGAGTTCTGTCCAACATCTAAATCAGATTTATCTGTGATAACTGCACTCTTCACTCCCTTTACACCCACATTTGTTTTCAGACACTTCACTGACCTTGGCCCCTTTCTTGCAGAGCAGGGTGACGATATCAGCGTGTCCTGCAGCAGCAGCTAAACACAGGGGTGTCATGCCGCTGTCAGTGGTCCCATCCACAGGAGCACCCATTTCCAGCAACAGAGCTATCATCTCCACGTGCCCCAGGTGGGCGTGAACGGCCAGAATGGGGGCGTGTCCTATCACTTCGGTACACCAGGTCACACTAGCACCACCATGCATCAACAGACGACTCACCTGCAGGATGAAAGAGTTTAAAAAAAAAAAAAAGGAAAAATCAGTTTGTCTGTACCGCACTTCACTCCAGCCAACTGATCCAACTGGACAAGAAGCAATCAATGAGTGCTGTTACAGAGTGAAACGGACCCGGGGCTTAAAACCGTCTGAATCACTCAGCTGACAGGTTAAAGCAGACTATTTGTCTCAGTTGGTTTCCTCTGAACCACAAATCTCCCCAAACAACATTTCACTAGTAGGAAACAAAAACCAAGTGAACCCCCCCCCCCCCCCCCATCTCATTTTATCTGTGATATGCTGCTGGTTTTCCAAGCTGTCTGGGGGTTTGTGTTTATCTGTCCCAAAATTTGATTGAATACACTCCTGAAGAAAACATCTTAAGACCGGGGAAAGAATTTTGGGGTGTCCCAATCCGATATTAATATCAGATATCGGTCCGATATCAGCAAAAAAACTAATATCAAATTATATCGGCCTGCATCTAAAATCTCCAATATAAGCACCCTAATACAAGCAGTCCATTCCAGACTCCGCTCCAGCACTTCTATCCAGCAAGCAGAGCCCATGTGATCACAACAACAACAACAACAACAGCGTGTGCTAAGGTGCTAACAAAGTAGCAAGGAGTAGGAGTGATATAGTATGTGAAGTCCGAAAAAGAGGTTTTAGCTGAGCGCAAAACTTGTCATGCACAAATAGAGATGAAAATCACACCATTCCTGCGGATATCGTATCAGATCAATATTAGTATCGGCCAATACTTAATGCTATTAAGTACAAGATATATTTAAAATATAAGAAATATCGGTATCGCATCGGTTCGTATTGTCAGTGAAAAGGCTGTTTCGGGACACCCGTAGAAGAACTACAAGAGAAGAGCAAAAAAAATCAAAAAGAAGAAAATGAAGCAGGAGACAAAAAATAGAGAATAGTTACTCAAACAGACATGTTCATCAGCTGATCACAACACTAAGATTAGCAAGATCTTGCTCCTGTTTCTTTTCCTTCTTTTATTTTGAAACTCTTATTACACCCTGCACACGATCCATCAGTGTGGAATGCAATTCCTGTCATTTTTCCCAAGTCATAAGTTTTTGTTCAGGAGCGTATTGTTTTATAAAAAGGCAATGTGTAAGGGCAACACTGCAGTTCCTCAGGTGTCCACTTGAGGCTGTCTCCAAAAACCAAGAGCTCATAGTTAAAGATGATATTAAAATGATTTTTTTTTTACAGATTAGTTAAGCCATTCATGTATACAACCCATTACAAGATTACATTTGGGGGCTATTTCATCACAACTGTCCTGTACGGGTGTCAATTTTTTTTTTTTTTAACTCCCATGTTTTTTGACAGTATCACACATTAGGAGCATTGCTGACCACTGCCTTTGGGCTTCATGCCATTCTTCAGAAACCACTGGGCGATGTCACTGAGACTGCGTCTGTGTTTAGCCGTTTACAATGTTTCATATGTTCAGTGTTTATCTAACAAAAATAAATGACTTCTTTTTGATAATATTTGCTATTTGTTGGATACAGTGCTTATGTAAAAGTGACATCACACATGGAGAGATTTTTTTACTCCAGCCCGGCCTGTAGCCGCGTGCCTCCAACCAGCTGATACTCGGCACAAAACCCTCATAATGTCGAGCACATGTACGTCACCTTGATGTTAGGTGTGTATAAATTCCTCAGGGAGGCCAGAGCAGCGGACAGACTGTCTGTGCTGCAATTCACCCACATGGCCTGAAGAACGCTGGAGGACACACCTGTCTTCTTGCTCAGGCCCTGAGAGTGAGAGAGAAACACAGATGGATTCAGAGAGAGAGAGACAGAGGAAGAAAGATTAAGTTTGCTTAGATGAGATCTGTGGTGCAGAATTTGAATTGTGTCCCAAGAGTGAAGCAGTATACACACAGTATGAGCTGTGCATGCTCACACAACAATATTCAATGTATGGTGGATGCTAATTTACATGTGTGGGTGGTAGGGACATGAGTTTACTTGTGTGTGTGTGTGTGTATCTTGATGTATTTGCATATAGTTAAACAGATTAATGTGGAGAATGTGACGCCTTGTGGGAGTAGGCGAGATTCAAAACCGGTTCATGAACGATTCCTTCCAGTTGTAATCTAACATACTAGCTTACATTCATAGTATCACAGTTCCTGTTACCTTGAATATGTGAGCCTTGAGGATGTGATGTCCCAGTTCCATGGTCTGCTGCCGGTTCAGTTTGCCCTCCTGTCTGGAGAACATGAAGGCCAGGAGAGCGTGGCCACTCCTGTGAACAGACAGAGGAGATGTTGAAGAAGAGGCACTTTTTTCCTCAGTGGATAAATTCTCCATCTAAACAGCAATGAGAGACTTTTTTTCTCACCTTGGGTCACAGAGAAAGTCATTGCTCTCCCCATCTGCTCTCCAAACCAGCCACTCTCTAAAAGAGGGGTGACACAGCATCCGTGTGCCATCTCTGCGTTTCACCTTTGAACACATGTGATATAACTTGTTATAGAATATGAAGGTAAACTAATGCTATGTTCAGATCCTGAAATTCCCTCAACATCGCTTGTTTTGGTGGGGAAAAAAACTACTTCTGAAACACAAGCTGGTATCTCTCACATCAAAAGTCTTACCATGAATCCAGCCAGGCTGTCTAATCTCTGCTGGAAGTCCTTCCACTCCAGCTCCCCACTCACACTGCCTGCATTCAGCGCCCTGAACATTTGTTCATCAGTCAGTGGGTGCAGAGATGCCAGTGCCACATTTAGCACTGGAAGTACTCTTTCGAAGACCTCTTTATCCGGAAAGCTTACGCGACACATCAGCAGGTACACCTGACAGATAATCACACAGTCAGTCAGCACATGATGTGACCTGACGAACATGATTTACATTCTTTAGAGTAGCTGTGATCACTCTCCATCTGGAGTGGATTACAGCGACACCTTTTGGCTGGAATTGTGTGCACACTGTCGTTCAGACATGACTCTTAACAAGGCGTGTGTTTGTTTTGAAAAATGAACGCAGAACGGATCTTCTTTTTAACACTAGCAAATCCTTATGTCCTGCTCATCTACCAATCAGAGCGAACGTAACCTCACTCTTTATTTTATTAACAGACTCTCAAGTTTGATCAGATCACTGCAGAATAACTGCTGCATGTGAGTTAGAATGAACATTATCACAAACAGCTTAGCTTGTGTTTTAGCCTTTAGCTCGTGTTTTAGCCTTTAGCTTGTGCTCTATCACTCTTCCGTTTAGCTTTCTTCTGCTCTTCTGTCCTTTTTCTTAATGCTAGTTCAGCTCCAGTGTCCAACATTACAACAACATTAATCCGAGAAACCGTTTTAAGCAGAGAAAAACACAGATCTCTTCTCTCATTACTAAACTTTGTCAGCCAGGGTGGTGTTGTCATAGAGACTTCAACATGCCCTAAATCAATGCAGTCCTGACCTGATTGTTAAGATAATAAATAGCATTTAGAAATAACCTACATTGGTGCTGATAATCTCATTTTAGGTTGTGGATTAGGATCGAGCATATATCTATAAGTGAGAGTTTTTCAAGGTCCCTTGGGAAGTCCTAAAAGTCCCTTCAACTGATACATTATAGGAAACAACTCTGCATTAAAAACAAAAAATAAAATATGCAACATTTTAAGATGTTTACTAGATGCTGATTTGATGGATTTATTGTGTAATCCTAATCATAGTGGCAGGCATTCCAGATATACAGTATGTCATCCTTTATCTCATCAGTTATCCTGGTTTAGATTAAATCTTTGAAATAAAATTAGTTCACGTTAATTTATTCTACCTGTCTAACTGTAACTGTACACTCCCTTGTCTGACATCTTTAACACACCTTTGTGTGTGCTTTTCCATCACATCTTTGAATCCTCTCTTTCCAAACCTTTGTGTACACAAACACTTGCTCGTCTGTTGTCCCATTTTTCACTGACGACTATAAAACATTAAAATGCACCTGTCATTTCACTTTAGTCTCCGTGGACTATTTCTGGCACTTTGAATAAAGTCTTTGTTCCTGTCTTTTTTTTTTTTACTATTTAATTGCTTTGAAAAGCATGTGAGGAGACTTGTTCTCTTCTTCCTGAGAAAAACATCCCTGAACAATGGTAGTCGCTGGTGTACCTTGTGTGGGGATTTTGTGGACATTGATTGCTTCTTCCTCAGGCGAGATGTCATTTCACGGAAGACAGCTCACCAGAATGAGTGACAAGTGTTAAGTGTTAGACTGTGAACATGACCAGATGAGGTAGAGGAAGGGCGGGTCCAAAAATACATACAAGATAGAGTGTGTTATTTCAGCTCTGGATGTTTTAGGGAAAAGGTGGTAAACTACATTAAAAACTAACTCTACATCTGTGGTTTACTAAATTTATTTAAGTCAGGTCAGCCAAGGTGCTAAAACTTAGAGGAAGCCACACATTGGGATCATTGATTGTTAAAAAAAAAAACAAAGGACGTCATCTCACTCGGCTTGAACTGAGGTCACCACAAAAACTGCTCCCCCTGGTGGCTGGCTGCAGTATAGGTGAAAAACTCTCTCTCTCTATTTATTCCAGATGGGCTGTGGTCAAACTATAAAAAATCAATATGCCTCGTAAAAATGCTTCTCATAACCGTATTTTGTGGTGATATTGAGATATTATTAGGTTACATTCTGTTCAAGTCCTCTTTTATCTGAAAGGTTTCTTTTTCTTTAGTTGTAGGACGTTAAAAACGTGGTTTTATGTCTTGTTTAACAATGATTGAATGCTACCGTTCTCGTGTAGTATTTTTCGGGTATAATAAAACACATCAGGAAGGAGAGTTAAGAAGAGATCAGACTGTCGAAAGAAAAAAATAAAAATATTTGAGAGCTCCACTCATATTTTCTCAGTCTGTCATTGTCTCTACTGCGCAGACTCTGGCTGCACAATGGCTGTGCTCTTGACAGAGGTTTTTTGGCTTCAAAACCTTACAATGGTCCATTCTATAAACGGTCTATGACTGGAATTTAATTATTTCACCTTGTCTTCTTTATTGGGCCATTTTTACCTTAATTTGATTGGACAGCTAAAGAGATACAGGACGTGTGGAGAGTATGGATTGGAGGTCTATAACATGAAGCTAAGGAGGTCAAACCAGTGATTGCTTGTTAGCTAACCAGCATCCCAAGCACATTATTTCTATGCTTCCTCTTTCAACCATTAGTCTACCTCTTTCAGCTTTCAGCTTTCCTTCTTGTTTAAAGTCTTGCTTGTGTTGTATGTCGCTTTGGATAAAAGCGTCTGCTAAATGAAATTATAGAATTGTGGAATTGTAGCTACATCAATGCATCATTTCTAAATCAACCTTTTCAGCCATTTTTCTATTAAGTAAAACATTCATCTGGCAAACTCTCAGAGCTTTGTCCATCACTTTTAGCGCCACTGTAAAATTACTAACTCTTCATGAATGGATACGACCTGCAGAAGCAAGATTCATGTGGGTTCATCATCTCCATTCATAAGACCAACCAGCTGTCTGTCTTTTCAAACCACTTTTTCATTTCATTCATCATGCTTTTGATGTCTGACCTCTGACAGGGAGACGGGCACCACCAGGTAGTTCCCTCCTTTCAGACACAGGTGCCCCTTGTGGAACAGATCCAGGGTGAGCTGCAGATAGAGGATGGAGCCGTGGCTGCGTGTGGTCAGGTGGCTGCTGAACTTGCTGAGGAGCAGCTGATCGGGAGCTGTGCCCGTCGGCGTGGTGACGTTAGCAGCGACCTGGGAGCTGCTGCTGACCCGGTGATGGATGTAGTCACTCAGGTCAGCTCCCAGATCACTGCTGTCTGGCAGGATGTCCAGAGAGATGCCAGAGAAGGGAAGAAGGGTGGTGATCTCCTGCAGGAGAAGAAACAAAGATATATATTTTCTGGGCTTATTGGTAAACACAGGTGTAACACTGGCACAAGAAGCTTTCGTATTTATAGAGCAGAGGGTGGCGTGTCTTTGGTGCATTAGCTAAGGACAAATTAAAAGAAACCAAATCAAGACCCATTCCTCAGATGCTGCTGCCTCTGACTCACACAGAGCCATGGGATACAGTACAGTAAATAGTGTGACAATGACTAAAGCTCCAACATTGCTCACAGGCATCTCTCAGAGTCACATTTCATCCTCACTCTCACCATCCTCAACTGCTCAACACAGGCCAAAACCAGCTATGACTGATGAAAAGAAGAATCCATGTTAACAAAGCCCAGCTCCTCTTTAACAAAGACTGGTTTCAACAATATGCAGTTAACATGTGGTCTCAGCTTTAACTCCTCCCAAGAGTTTTTTTGAACATCCTTGTTGTAATACAAGGGTAAGAGCTTCCTGTGAAACGGCTGGTATGGAGGCAAAGAGTGATGATCCAATCAGGAAGCGCTGATATTCAGAGGGTTCAATTATAGCTGCACTCTCCATCTTTAAATATTGGTATTTAATGCTTGCTGACTTCTAATTTATCACAAAGAAAATGACCCCAAATGGGGTTTGTGTATTCCCAAACACTAATCAAATTGTGTAACCGACTGGCTGGCTGTCAAGCTCCAGACTCCCAGCAGTGTCCCAGTAGTATTAGCATCCATTCAGGGCGTAATCCATGCAGCATTTGGAGGCTTGGCTTTAGTGTTGGACAGATGCATCCGCTGTTTGTTGGGATTACCAACCAGATTGAAAAAATACATCAGACTTGAGCGAGCGAAGCTGCCAAATGCCACAGTGTCTATACCATGGCTGTAAAAGCACAGCTTTAAACTACAATGTCTGCACAAGGCTGTGCTAAGGTCAAAGAAAGCAGGTGTAGTCCTTCAGATACAGGTTTTATCAGGAGGTTTGGACCTTAAAGGGTTGGTCCACCCGTTTAATAAAGTCACAATTTCCTACTTCTTCTGAGTTTTCTGCCCACACACCATTAAGTGTCCACTGCTCAGCTGGGATGAAGGCTTTTCTTGGTGCTTGAAGGGAAATAACAAGTGGGGCAAAAAAGAACAAGAAATGGTGCTCACTGGAGTCTGCATCCCAGTACAACACAGGAGTACAGTTTGTGGCATCAAAAATCATGCTTGAACAATAAAACCTGATTATGAATAATCTTTTCCTAAAGCTTTTCATAGGTCACTTAAAGAGGGGGCTTTTTCTAGGCTTTATACCGTCCCTCTGGTACCCTCGTAGTACTTTAACATGATTCACAGCTCAGAACAATCCCTATTTTTCTCTCACTGGTGATTCAGAAAACTCTAATTTCAGCCTCTGTCTGAAAAGCTCCACTTTAGCTGCTGTCCCCACAGACCTTGGTGTTTGAGGCCCGCCCACATTTCATGAACCAGTTAGGAGAATCTTATGCAATGACCTCATCATTTCAGCAAGTCTTCATACCCCCTCTTTAAGACTTCTGACAAACAAGAAAAGAACATAACGGGTTTTTCATCTTCAACCATGAGTGGCTTACACTTGTGGATAGATGGTGACCAATTTTTTTTCTTAAAGTAAAAGCACATCTTTAATTACTGTATTAAAACATAATAATCCATCAACAAATGCATCCTAGATTTTGTTTGATAATTTATCCCCGGGCTCCCAATAACGGGCGACCATTAACTCCAGCCAGACACTCAGTGAGTTGGATAACAGCATGTGAAGGAAAGTCATTCAGGCAAGGGGATAAATTTCATTCACCTCTGTTTTATTAAGGACAAGACGAGACCTCTCATACCACTGAGTTTACGTGAGAAAACATTTTTAGTACCTAATGGTCCATTCAACCCACCACAGTTATGCCGTAATGTTAACAAGCTCACTCACCACCAGGCCGGTCCTGACTGTGACTACCAACTTGAGCCAGACTGGAAACTTTGAGATAATTTTGGTAATGAAAGTAGCGATGGTGTCTCCGTAGTCTGGTTTGTGGAATTCTGCCTCATTAAGACTGTCAACCAGTATGATGTAGTCGTCGTCTGGTAGCCTGCGCTCTGAACACACATAGAGAAGGAAAATACAGAGAAGCAGAGGGTGAGACACATGGAGGAACAGATACGTCTAACAAGCCTTACAAGCGAAACCAAATATGAAAGAATAAAGATGATCTGATAGATTTATAGGAAGTCTAATGTGACTTAAAATTGGTTTCATATTTGTTTACCAGCACTTGCATGCTTAGCAAAGCACTAACTGCTCATATTGATTACACAGCGCTGAAAGAGGCCAGAGGCCATTGTTGTTTATTAGCTCGTAACGGGACATATCCATCATGTTTCGAATCATCTCAGCTGTCAATGCAGCCCTGCCAGCTCGTGAGGACTCATACACTCAGGCACAAGGGCTCTCCATTTTTTTCTAACCTGCTTAATCGTGATGGAGTAGACAAAACACTCCTCTGCACAGACAGTGGAGTGCCCAAACATAATAACACATCAATCTAGCCGACTGACTGTATCATGAGAAACTGAGCTGACTAATACGACCATAACACTCACAACCCCTCTGGAGTATTTTGTGACCTTGAAATCCTGTGGGCTGCTGATGATTCACCAGGGCAAAAATAACACTCATCATTTCCCTACGTAAATGACCTAACATCTGCTTCACACACTGTACTGATCAAATCGCTGACCTTAACCGGGGAAAATAATCTATGGGGCCATCATGGAGTCATTAACGGGCTATTTCACACAGGAGATGGTGGACGGTTCCCTAATTGCAAGGCAAAGGGAGCAGACAGTTTTTCACCTTAAAACTGATACTATTTTAAAAATTCAAAGGCCTTTAAAGTTAAATATCCCATTTGTCCAAGTGTGTGAGTGTGTGTGGAGAACTAATTACCCTTTCGAAGGCTGGCTATGGGTTCCAGGACACCTTTCCGAAAGGCAGCGATGGGATCTTGAACGCAGGATCGAAGGCTGAGTGTGTTTTGTAGGTGGGGCTCTTGTACCAGCAGCTCCCTGTACGCAGACAGCTGTGGCGCTCTGGCCAACAGGGCGGCAATACTGTGAACGAACTCTGGCACCAGGCAGGTGTAGGTGTTGTCAGCCTGACAGAAATGGTATGCAACCACCTGATGGGGAAAAAGGAAAAGGTAACCATACAAGAAATTATTTCACAAAACGATCTGCATCTGCAAAGCAGTTTGTAACGAAGGTGAATATGTAATGAAAGTAAAAAAAAAGATGTTTCAAAGAAGGGGAAGTATGAAGCACTCAGCCATGATGCATGATTTTTCCTTTAAAACTGGAGTTGGAAGGATGAATGTTAAGTTGGTCTTAAGAGTCAATGTGTAAAAAAAGAGAAAGCTAAGAAAATCTGAGACTCTCTTTTGGATATTTTGCATGCACCATAGAGCTTCGTCAGTTTCTATCAGCTGTCAAGTCACGCACATCGCATGCAGGCTCCTCGTCAGCCCTTCCTGATGTAAAATAAAACTAATCTGAAGGTGAACTGGTGAAATCTTACTAAAGATAAACCTTGCCTGAGAATCCAATTACTGCCTGAATTTAGATGTTCTCTGCTCATAGCACATTATTAAATCAATTACAGTAACTATTAGAGAAACAGAAAGAATTTATAGAGATAGATGAGTCATATCATAGTTCTGAAGTTGAGCAACGGAAGCTTCATTAGACATATTACTGCAGAGTGTCTCAAAAACACTTTCAATAAATATATCTTTGTGTATTCAGGCAGAATGCTAAGTACAGAAAAAGGTCTTTTAGATTTAATACAACAGTCGTCATACGACAAAGCTTCCTTAAATGAATACTTAGATTTATGGCAGCCGTTTTCTGAAAGGTATAAACTATGTGAAATCACAGGTGTGGTTTTTTTTAAGAAATAAGACGCATATCTTAATATTCTCCCAGTGTTTGGCTCATATGCTGTAGGTCTCAGTCTTGAGCATCAGTGGTTCATAAGTGGCTTGTGAATGATTTTACTTTTAACATATCTGCATCATCACAAGTAGTCTGACTAGTTCCCATGGAAACTCTTATTGAGGCCAAGTTAGTAAATTTAGAAGCTTGCATGTCATCTACGTGATGCAATCGGCAGCATGTTCTACATGTGCCCAAGAAAAGAGAGAGAAACCTCTGACATTAAAAATCTGTGTCACTAAAGTGCACCGTCTCTCAAAAAGAGGAACCACTCTGATGTGTGTTTATCCCTTTGAATTGATCCCTCTTCTGTCTGTTTTTGAAGCCTTGTTACAGTCCTAGCACCCTGTGGTTATGTTTTCATTTCTGCGCTGTGTTTCAGTATTCACACATCTGGTTAGTGGAGTGCAGTAAAACCAAGCAGGGCAAACAAAAGCAGCCATAAAAAGAAGTCAAATCTCAGGGCATTCCTCTACTGCAATCATAATTTCTTCTTTTTGTCTGGACTAAGTGCGGGTGAGTCAGCGGTCTGCTCAGCAACTAGATAAATAGACAAGCGTGTTGTGTGGTAATGTGTGTGTGTACTCCTGTGTGTATGTGTGGGGCATAATACAAGTATCTGATTCCATTTCTATTCTAGTCCATTTTTTGAAAGTAGAGACATTATTTAATTCACACTGAATGGACCTATATTAATTTTAAACAGCATTGATGTGATAATAGAAATTTATTTGTATTCTTGCAGAAAAACAAAATATAAAGATCTTCCATCAGTCATGTGAAGTTCATCCAAGCACTCAAACAGCTTTACAAGGACAGAAAGTTATTTCAGCCTCCATATGAAATGCTTTGTTTTAGCTGCTGTCTCTTTAAGGCTCCCTGCTCCACAAAACCCCCTTCCTTTTGATCGGCCAGCCCTGTGGAGGCCTGACAGGGGCAGAGCAATGGGCAAACCTTGGTGTTTGAGGCCCACTCCTGCCACCTGTCATGAACTAGAAAGGAGATAAGTACGTGATGACCTCATCATTTCAGCAAGTCTTATGAAGAGCTTGAGCTATTTTTAGAACTGATATTGTAAAGCAAAACAGAAAAGGCCATTTTAAGCTTGGCTGGAATCAAACTATCGATTACATCCTGAAGTTTGTCCAATGAGGATTCCCTCAAGTTAATGTTCACTGCTTGGCAACTGCTGCTTATTAAGAAATAATTCAGCATAGCTCATTTTAAAGTACATAAAGGCTGTTTTTAGAGAGGAACAGGAAAAAGATACCAAATCTTTAGAACTGAGCTGTAAAAGCAGAGTCAGCCTGCTTGTTTTGAGTCTTTATGTTAACAAAGGCTAACAGTGTTCTGACTTGAAACCCAGTTTTTTTCAGACATGATGCTGATTTCTATCAAAAAAAAATAAAAATCCAAAATGTCAGGAAAATAATCAAGTGTCCTCACAAGGATAGAACTACAGATAAGTGTGTGTGTGTGTGTGTGTGTGTGTGTGTGTGTGTGTGTGTGTGTGTGTGTGTGTGTGTGTATGTGTGTGCTTTTGAGCTACCTTGGCAGCTAAGCATCTGACAGCCTCTTTCCTCTGTGCCGTACTCTCGCTTGTTCCTGCGACAGCACTCTGGTTGGGCTGGGAGTCAGCTGGCTGTTTGGAGGCAGTTTTTCCATGCTTATCCCCACCTGAACAGAGCGCAGAGAAACAACAACAACAACAACAATAAAAGCTGCCATTTATGCTCGCTGGATGCAGTCCCTGGTGTGAGCTCAGGAATGTCTGCAGTGAAGTCCATGAAGGTGCACAATTAAACTGCTGCTTAATTAGCGCATCTGTAAGCAAGACTGGAGACTAAGCATTAGGCTGTTCCACATGGTAGCTAGTGTTTGCTTCAATGCCAGGATCTTGACTCACCGCATGCTATACAGTCTGTTAAATATAAATCAATATGACAACATAGAGTGCAGGTATTAATGAATAATGCAGCCATGCTGAAAATTGAATGGCACTGCGTTGTTTTTAGACACTATTTAAGTCTCCAACCTACAGGAGAAAGATGAAGCTTGATATTTTAAATTACATTTCATGTTTCCTTTATTTAAACTTAAAGTTTCTCATTTTATGTTTGGAATTACAAAAATCACGAGCATTTAACATCCATTTGTGGTGAGCTGTAAACAATCTGTTTGCATCAGATTGTTTTCGACACAAGATTAGAGTTTCAGTGTTCCTCATGAAGACATTTAATAAAACTCAAAAACAGTCTCAGTCCTCTTACACAACTGCAATCAGCAGAGAAACCTCAGGGGAGAACTTGAAAGGAGAGTGTGTGACCCAGATACCAACCCCTCTCTCAAAAAGTGATATATTTCCTAATATCTCACAAGAATCTGACTCCAGAGGACAAGGATGAATTCGGCTTCCAGCATTCTTCTCAAACAACAGCTTTAAGATAGCGCACAAAAACAAATGACTCTGAGTAAAGATAGCACTCTTACACTTTGGGGAGGAGCCGGGACTGTGAGGGAAGCTGGGACCTCCCTGAGGCGTGCGCATGCCATGACAGCTGAGCGTCACCAGCCGCCAGATGATAGCCGTCTTCCCTGATCCGGCGTTACCCACAATGACAGCGCCGCGGCCCTCACAGCTGCTCGTTTTCCTCAGGACCTCCTCCAGGCGTGTGAAGAGCCAATCGCGGCCTACGAAAGCTGTTTCTGAGGTGATGCCTGGGACTTCAAATAGCAGTGGTTTTAGCATGATATCGGCCTGTTTGAATGGCACCAATCTCCCTGGAGAGAAAATAAGACGGATGAATATGTAACTCAAGGTGACACTGGGGAAGCATTACTGGAGCATATATTTGCACAATTATTTCACACTAAATTTAACCATAAAATACCTTTAGAGTCATCGCTTGTGCGTCCAGCTGTGTTGTGTTTACGAACTGAGCTCCTGTGTCCAGCAGCCCTTTGGTTGTCTAAAAAACTCAAATCCTCAAGTCGAGTGGAGCTGGTCGCTGTAAAAAAAAAAAAAAAAAAAAAGAGTGTGTTAGAAATGGATTGAGGGTGTGAGAAAGATCCAGGAAATGTGCAAAGATACACACACAAGTGACAAACTCATTGCTCAAGTCAATTATTGTCTCCATGGAGACATGAGACACAAACAGTTGTTGCACTCAAAGATAAATGTTCAGCGACCTTGAGGAGAAGAAGAGGGAGGAAAAGAAAAACTCATCTCACGCTCGGTAATCTCAAACTAACAAGAGTCTGAAATGACCAAATGTTTCATACCGTCTCACACATCGGGGCGCTGAATTTGTGATAATCTTAGAAACACATCGCCGACTGCGACGCAAAAATGTGCATGAAGCTTTCAAATTACAGGATTACAGGCACAATTCAAATAACCAAATGAGCCACAAAAGAAGCCAAAATGATAAATAAATGAAGAACATTCTGTACAGCAGGGCAAGAAGCAGAAAGAAAGAGTTGTTCACTCCCACACTGGCCTATCCATCCACCCACTCACACTACAGAGTTTAGAGGTCAGCCAGGCTTACTTTCTGCATTTTTCAAGACACAACACTGTGGTGCAAAATAAAAAGGCTTTGTTTAATCAGCTGGTTCTTCAATCTAAAGAGTCAATGATATTGTTCTTCTTTAACATAATAATGTGCAAGAAAACAGTGATAGAAGCCTCAAATTCAATCCACAGACCCATCATAACTGGTAGATTCATGAATACTGCAAATCTTCATATTTACCAAAGAGTGTCCATCCATCTCTATTGCTATGTTTTCTTTGATTGCACTGCATGGCAATGTGATTCTCATGTGGACATAGACATATTTCTGCATTTTCAGGTCAACATTACTATAAACAACACTTTGGAAACATCACATGGGCCATAAACCCATGTGATGTTACAAGTGAAGGAAAGTAGACCCCAAAAGACCTCACGTGTTTTGTGAGACTGAAGGCTATACTGCATTATATCTGACCTTCAAAAAATTAAACATCTAGTTGTTGTTCTGAGAGCTTTTGCCCTTGTTTAATGACTGCCTGGATTTTCCTTGGAGACAAACCAGATTTAAAACTGAAGTACCCCAAAAAAATAAAGGATGAATCCCCCAAAAAGTAACCATAATATGCAAAAGCATATTGTTTTATTTGCACTTAGCGTTGTATAACTTACAAGTATTTCTCCTCAGATTTAAGCTTGTTGTGTAAATTAAACTTTTAGACAGGTGTTCATGTCTCAGTTGGAAATGAGAAAGTTTTCCTCTGTTCTAGTTTTGGGTCGTTTAAGTCCTTCTTTTTTTCTGTGTTAACGATGTAAAGTGTAATCCAGGTTAAACCGGGTATAGGATCAACAAACAATAAAAATAATCTGCATCCTTTAGAGCAGTGTTTCTCAAATTGTGGTCTGAGGACCACTAGTGGTCCGCCAGTGCCTCCTAGTGGTCCACCTTGACAGTGAGTATTTTTTTTTTTTTTAATGGAACAAAAAAAAAAGAAAAAAAAGACATGTTAGCTAGGACTCACAAAAGTTTCCTTGAACTCCCCCCAGCTAACGTTAACTAACGTGACTCCATTAATAAGTCTACAAACAAAATCATCAAGTATCTGTGGCTTGAGACGGGGACAGTAAAAAGAAAATCAAATGAGGAAGAGAAAACCTCCAAAACTGGCCAGGAGAAGGTGCAGCAGTAAGATGATTCAGCCACAGTGAGCACTGTGGACACCGTGGAAGCTAATGTTAGTGCCACTACTAGTGGCCAGTGCATGTATGATGTGAGTTTATATGACATCAGCTGGCTGTCTGGGCTGTTGTTCCGAGGTCATTTAGCTTGATGGTCTGTGAGGTCTTTTTTGGGGGGGATAAGTGGTCCTTGGTCTGAAATAATTTGAGAAACACTGATTCACATTTGATATTGTGAAATTGATCAAGGACTCTTACAGACATATTTAATGGTGAAAGTAACATATTAGCGTTCTATTTGTTAACTATTTCTTTTAGTGATTTCTCTCAAAACCATTCATTAAGTGTAGTCAAACATCCTTGTGTTATCATTATAGTCTTATGAAATCAAACCTTCAGACAGGGTCCAATTCTCATTGGGACTCTTGGGAATGACATGAGGTTTCTACATTTTTTGTTTCTTTTTTTTACATTTATATTTGTTGCAAAAGAGATACAACTACATGAAAATGGTTATTAAATAAAGCAGTTTAAATACTTGGTATAACTACAAAAATTTGAGAGAGAAAAAACTCAAACTGAATGAACGGTCGAGTCTGACACTCATAAAACTTGTTCTATTTTCTGGCCACGGTGAGTCAGAGGTTGGTCCATCCGTTCATTCATGCTGTGATATAAAAAAAAAATCCTCCTGTAAAATCTGAAAATCTGGCATTACTGCTGCCACTAATCCCCTCAGAGTGGGATGAAAAAAGGTCTGAGTCACGTTGCACTCATGTCTAAAATATAATAGTACAACCAGACAAGCAGGCAGGAGACAGGAGATATACGGCAAACAGACCGATGATGGACTGACACGGTCTACCTTTAATCATGTGCTGTCCATGTTAAACGCAGACATCGGTAATCTCAGAGCATCTGACCGGGCTGCGCTCCATCACTCAGCTGTTATAGGCTTACAGCTTTAAAGCAGCAATTATGGTCAAAGCCTAAAGATGAGGCCTTTAACATCTTTAAGCATCTTTTTTTCTTGATAAATCTCCAAATCAGTCCACTCCCAGACAGGAAAACTTTTTCCTCTTCTTTAAAACAACTACTCAAGTTCACGAGAAGAGAAGTACAGGGACATCACTCCCTCTTTGACAAAGACACTGAATCTCCTTCAACAAAGAGTGAAACTGCATAGAGTTCAACCCCCCTCTCTGTACTTAATCAGATCAGATCATTTTACTGACATGTGTGTCATCCCAGCATGTGTCCATCACCCTGCAGCAGCAGAGAGTGAGTGTGGATGAAACCTGCTGAGGCGATGTCAGAATCTAAAGGGCTGAGAGATCATGCAACATGCTCTGTAGAGAGCCCATGGGCAATGAGGGTCTCCCTGATACAAGTCAAATCATCACAGCATGTACCCGCCATCATGATCAAAGCAAATAGATCTAGTACCAGCAAATAATGAAGAATGGGAACATGAAATCCCTTTCAACAGGTAGAAGAAGGCTTTCAGGGCTGGGGACAGGAATGAAATTACAATGATTGTCAAGCCAGAGCTGAAGTGGAGGATTGAGGATTGAAAGAACACCACAGTGAGAGGATGAAGAACAGTGTGCAACGAAAACAGTGTGAAGGAGGTGTGGAGTGGGCTGAGAAGGACTGCTGGCTAAAGACAGGCAGACCAAATGGATGAGAGGACAGAGGAGACAGAGGAGACAGAGGAAGAGTTAAAAAAGATGTCTTTTTCAGCTGGTTTGACGGGTGGACTCAGGATGATTTAACCCTTTAACATGAGTAAACCAGCTTGATTTGAGTCTGCTCACCTCTTTCACACTTCATTTCTCCTTCCTGTCGATCCTTCTTTTCTCTAAAGGTCATTCCTGCAGCCCTGGCTCAACGCTCCAGCAAACTCATTTCCTTTGTGCGGAGTTTATAATGCAGTTTTTTGATCACTGAAAGCACACAGGTGACTAATCGGCTAATCATTCAAACATTCATCCAGTGGGTTGGTTCAATCTTTAGGTGCAATCTAAGGTTTAGTATTGTGCCTGCAAACAGAAGGCGGCAACTGGACTGCCAGCTTCCTGTTTGGAGGGAAACCCAGCGAGCATCTAGCTAGCTAACAAGGCTAAAATCACAGGGAAACAGCTAGTCTGGCTCTGACCCAGGGTACCAAAATACACCGTCCAAGCTCATTAACGTGCAAGTTATGTTGTGACTGTTTGATCCAGGAAAAAATTCAAGTATAAAGACAGAAATGTGTGGTTTCACAGAGGGTGGACACTTGCCCTAGCCAAGAAAGAGTGTGGGAAATAACTCCAGCAGAATGTGAAATTGTTGTTCTTACACGTCCTATTTTCTACCAATTAAAAAAACAAGAAATAATATGTTTGTTACTGAGCCGGAAATGTGTTGATAAGCAGATTCTGTTGGCCAAGATGGGTTCCTCTTGTTTCTGCTCATCATGCTAAGCTAAGCTAACTTTTCTCTGGCTATTGACGTACATGAATCTCTTATCTGTCCTCCACAAAGCGAGTAAGTGTCCCAAGTGTTTCAAAAAGTAATGGAACAATAGGCTACGCCTTTCACTTGAATTTACACACAGCTCTAAACTCTTTGCAAAGTCCCATCACCTGAAACGGGATGCTCCAGTAACCTTACAGCCCAGCAGCAGCAACCTTTCAAATAATGAAGACCTTTAACAGACTGCTTCAGCTGCGTGTTAGATCCCCTAATGAGCCGCTCACAAATTTCAATATCAGGAAAACACACTGAGAGCATGGACAACACTAATCATCACATCTGTTGTTGCTGCGGCTCCACACGTCTTCGGCGTCTGCCTTGTTCACAAAGAATAAACTCCTTCTTCTGACGGTCATCACAGAGCACAAAGCTCCCTGCAAAAATGGCCTCAGTCTCTACACAGCGGGGAGGTGATAACACAGGTAACCTCAAAACAGTTTCGAGGAACGTTTCGTGTCTTTGTGCTTGCAACAATCAGCATGACTGAAGAACAAGAACATGAGCCACTTCCGACCAATCCATCGAGTCTCATAATGAAGATGTAAATGGGCAGGGACAGCGAGGCACGTGCAGAACACGCATGCTCACTAATTGCAAAATCAAACATCTGTATTTCTCTTTATTGTTTTCCAGGATTGTTTGAACATCTTCTATGCTCATTTAATCTTCTGCAACTGTTAATGTTGCTTTCTACTCCCTTAATTTACAGAGTACTTCACTGTCAAAGACTGCCTTTGTGTTAAAATGTGTACGGCAACATTTATCTTAGTCGTAGCCTGACAACACTGCAGCTTCCACAACATTTTCTTTACCATCTGGGAATAATTACAGTGTATTTTTAACTCTGCTTTTTTAATGTAAATGATACAGTCCCATCACTCTGGTCTAATGTTTCATGATTGTGGAGAACAACTCTTCTGGCTACAGCACGACGCGGCCCGCCTCATCTTTATTCTGAATTTCATCAAGAGTGCCTAAATGAAAGCACCAGCTGACAGAAGAAACTGGCAGGCGTTACAGTGAATCCACTCCTTAGGGAATCTTTCCCTTTGCTTCATCCACAAATGAACTGACATCTAAGGGAAGGAAAAGAGCGTTGTGCACTAGCAGAGATCGTGACTGGAAAAGGGAGGGGGGGGATTTTTTTTTATGACAACTGAGGGCCTCCCAGGACATTTAACTGGTGCTGCTCGCTGTGTGTATCCAGCTTTGGTGGTAAGTAGAGCACCAACACACGGTGCAGGGAAGTTTATTCCTGAATCACGTGGAGGTCCTACAAATGATACTTTTTCTTTATCACATGAATAGTTATAAAACATCAAGTTAACAATCGTGTCAATCAGTTTGTCATTTAGTCAATATTCAATCTATTTCAAAGCCGCTCGGGTCACAGCTGTCACATTCATACCCTCATTAACTTACTTCATATAGACATAATAGTAGCTCTAACAACTCACTCGCTGGCTCACTAATTAGCACATTGTGTCTTGTTTTTCACGCTACAAATTGAGAATCGTAGAGTGAAACGCAGTGGTTTCATACAGAAGTCTGTGAGGGACTATTTCCTGGCAGCCAGTAACGACTTCCTTTCTTACCAAGAAAGAGTGATGACAAAACTCCAGGAATAATGAGGTGTTAATCAGTGACCTTTAGGGGGGCTTATTGACTTATCTTTCTCTCCTTTCAAACAGAGCCAGCTTTTGTTTCAAGTCCTTATACCAAAGACAGCTAACAAAGCAGCCATATAGTACATAAAAGTTGAGGTAAGACAGTATGGGCAGAAACTGAGAAAGGTGAATGATAATTCACCAGTGACTCCAGGAGGTAAAGTGCAAAAAGAAATTCAAGGATAAGGCTGCCAAACGTTTTGAATCCACTCCAAAGAACTTTCTTTTTCCCAACGTGTTTGACCCACTTTCTCCCTAATGGCCAAGTTGATTTTGAGATTTCTTTTCCTTTTTTGTTCGTTGACGTGACTAAATTGCCCTTTTAAAACCCTTGACTAGACTTTAGAGCAGCATGTGGCACAAAATGATAAACCATTTGTGATTTCAGAAAAATGGGTAAGCACAGAGGAGAGCGAAACATACCTGCCACAGAATTAGGACGGGGCATCACCAGAGAGGAGGTGCTGTGTACGTGATGCTGTGGGAGGGGTCTTTTCGGTGCTGGTGGAGTCCTGGGCTCCATGATGTCAGTCCTAGGTAAGGCCTCATCTTGTTTGGCGGTCAGATTGTCCCTCGTAGTCCCTGTATGGCGGTCCTCACTTGCATGTCCCCCTGGACCAGTACTCCCTCCCAGGCCTTCATCCTTAGTCAAGACCTCACTGGAGGCACTGCGCTCCTCATTTTCAGAGGAGCTAGTAATGGTTGCTGGGATGCACAAAGAAAATATGTATGAGGTGAGGCAGCCAAGAGCTGGGAACTAATTCATACTTCCAAAGAAGAACATATGGCAAGAAACTGCTGGCTTACATCCTGTTATCAGTTGAAATTAAACCAAAATAAGCATCGCCTTCAACTTCAACAAATCATATTTACTTGAATTAACTACAAAAAGCTGTTTTTAACAACTCAGCGCTCTTAACTCATCAATCAACCAGGTCCACTGTACCTGGTGTGCTCTTTAACCTTTTGTATTTCACTATAAATAAAATCTCTATTTAGAGACAAAACGTGTCCTATTTTAAGAGAATCATACCCATAAGCAACAAAGACAGCAGTGTCCCAGTTTTGACAGGAGGGAGCTGAAGCCTAAAGGCTTGAGTAACCCAGCTGACACAGAGAAGCTAGCTGTGGGGTAACAGTCCACAAAGACCTACAACTAACTCGTGTTGCATCCAACGCCCTGTCACCATTCAGGTTGGTGAGACACTTTAGTGACATCAGTTGGATAATGCTGCTGATTTAACCTGGAATTGAGGCAGGCTGTCCATGTTTTTTGGTGTATTTCTAGAGATGCGTGGCTAAGCATTTGTTCTGGACATGCTTCATCTAGCAGAAAACAAACTCTGAAATCACACAATCAAAACAAAGCAAGGACTCCATACACAGCAGCAGCCCCTCACCTATGATTCCACTGTCTTTGCTCTCCAGGGTGGAGGTCGGGCTATGAGAAGGAGGCCCAGGGCTGCTCCTGTTGATGGATCCAGAAGCAGGACCAGGGGCAGGGCTGGGCACAGGGCTGGAGAGGGTGCCACTGGGACTGGTGCTGGAGCTGCAGAGCGGTGAAGGTAATGGTAAAGGCTGGTGCAAAAGCTGGCCTCCTGCACTGTGGCTCAGGGTGGATGTGGGGCTCTCTGAGCAGGGCGAGGCAGTGCTGCAGGTCAAAGTGGAGCTGGGACTCCCCCCCTGGGCGGAGGAATCGCACTGAACAAATGGAGTTGAAGATTAGACAAAGTTCAGATCAGACAAGTGGAGAAACACGAGAAGGAAGAAAATACACATTCAACCCTCAGCAGGTATCAGACCTCTCTGTATAAAAAGGGCAGTAAATTATCTCAATCAGGCTCACTCTGCATGACAGCGTGCGCTGCATCATGTGACTGAGTGTGCTTGTGTGTGCACAGATGGGAAATGAAAAGATGATTCCAGATATTTCATGATGGCTGTCATTTTACCCATGTTTCCTCGTAACAGCTTGGTGTGTTTGAAACTCGGTCGCATGCTGCAGACATTTACAGTTCAAAGTAACACATGTTCCTGCTTCTCGCTGGAATAAAAGGGGGGCATGTATCACAGGTGACAGGATGGAGATTAAACGAAGAAAATCTAACAAACCATGTATCAGGCTTTCAGTAATACCATTAGTAAAAAGGATCATCTAATTCACCAATCTAATACGAAATGATCTGCAAGTTTCAGGACACACAGTATCTGACACTGGATGATGGTATCACTGCAGTGTTTTACTGCATTACAGATTTTTCTTCAGTTCCTTTTGTAGCTAGCGCCGTGTGTGAGTTTTGCATAGCAACAGCAAGTAAAGCTCGACAGCAAAGCAAAATACAAAGTGATTTTGAGCACAATAAGTCATCAGGGTGTGGAAAACTACAAAGAGAGCTGGTCTGGTCAAAGGAGAAGAGAGTATTTAATCCAGCCAACACGGACTCTTTCACAGCAGTACAGTTGGACACATATAACAGATATACATTTAATATAAATAATAACGAGAACATCTACAAAATGTGCTGGAACTTTCTCTTTACAGTAATAAATATTAATATTATGGAGCTTAAAGTGTCAGATTTTTTGTTTTATATCTAATAAGCTGAATTAACTTTTTCTGATGATCTGTCAGGTTGGAGATTGTGAAAACATTTCCTTTTTGATCATACCAGTTTGGTGCTAACTCAATCCGCTAAGTAGTAGTTTTGTCTTCTGAACTCTAAAATATCTGAGCTCAGCGCCTGTTTGTATTTATTATTGTTTTTGGCACTTGTGTAATAAAACCAGCAGTAAAGAGCTGTTTGAAATGTTTAGAGAAGATAATAACCTTTAGATAAATAAAGGAATAATAAATAAAGGAATAACGTGTAGGAAGCAGGTAGCTTTCCTATATATCCTTGTGGTTTGTTCACGTGCAGTTCAGGTCCCCTCATTACTGATGCATCATTTCCACAAGGCAGATACTGTAGGGAGAGCAGGCAGCAGCTCACTGTTATTCCCTTTATACCAGAGCCTCATCTATCTTAGCCAGGACAACCCACATTCCTCATACGAGCCTCGCTATCGCTGTGAAACTGACTGAATCTGGAGCTCAGGTGGTGGAATGAGGCTGAGAAAATGGGCCAAGGCTGAGCAACACGACGGCGTAGAGATGGAGAAACACAGGCACATAGAAAAAGTCTGGTACAGATGGCGTAAACTAAAAGTGAGTTCAGAAATAAATGGTGCAGAAGCATAGCAACAGGATTAATGATGTTTTGAAATGTGCATCGATCCATTTCTCCAGATGAGATTGGAATGGTTTTGTGAAACAGGCTTTATTTCACTTCAAACACATTGTCAGATAACTATCAACTAATCATTAGAAAGTATCTCAGTGCTGACAGAAAATAAGAAAATGGTGTCATTCTAAGGTCTAAAAGAATAGCTGCTGTATAAACCTCCAATCCTCTCTTTATATGACATGACAGCAGGGTGCAAGTAAATCAATACACTGCCCTACCTTCTTTTCCCTTCTGTCCTCCATAGGAGAGCTAGCAGTGCCGGGCGTTGCTTCTCCCAGTAAGAAGCATAGTCTGGTCATCAGTTCCTGGGTAGAAAGGGAGGAGCCCGGCTGTGGCTCCACGTGGAGGTCTGGAAGACAGACACATACAGGGTACACGCATCAACAAGCAAATTGAAACACAACAAGCCAGATGAAACCGACGTCTAACCGGCGCTCATGACGTTCCCACCCAGCCAGCAGCATCGCAAGTGGACTGCAAGAAATGTGTGCATCCACAGGTCAGCACAGCCCCAGCTGCCCTGATTACGGATGCACAGACTGTGGCTTCCCAGTCCCCGGCCGAGGCAGCAGCTAGAGGTTGTGTGAGGTTGTGAGTTTGCCTGTGCACACGCCTGCCAGGTGCTCTCTGTTAAAAGATGGGTTGTGAATTTCAATGAGCTCAGTGACTCTGGAGCAGAGAGAAGGAGTGTCTCAGCTCTGCCTACATTGTTGCTCCTTGAGAGATTGGCTGACACAGGCCATGTGCTGCATTCATTTATCACTGTTTAAGGCTCCCTGATGCTTTGACCTCCGACCCAGCTCCTCTTTAGGTCCATTCTCATCACTGCAGAGCAAGGCTCTCACAGCTTTCACTTCTCAGCACAAATACATTCCTCTGTTCTCACGCCTCACCTATGTACTGCTGAGGAACATGAATATTGAGTAGGCATATCAACAAGATGACAGAACACCACGGATTGCAGGAACAGCTCACTCCTCCTCACAAACATCTTTGCGTTTAGAAATCACATTCATCTCACACTCCCTCCACTGCTTCTTTCTCTTTCCGTCTTGCTGGCTAACACTCTCCCTTTAAAAAAAACTGCATCTTACATTCAATGCAACTGTGCTCAAACACAAGCTTTGATGGAGGGATCAAGGTCAATTTTCAGAGGCGAGCTTGGTAATGATTGTTCAACAAAGCGCCTCAGTTCGAGTCTTTGTCAATAACTCTTTTCACTTCACAGCTTGAAAAAAAAAAGCTGCTGAGGACTTGGTGGGTAGGAAGGATGGATGTGTATTTGCAAGAGGGGGAGGAGAGAAAACTTTGCATTTAGTCAGCAGAGCCCTGCGATCCAATCTGGAGTAACATGAGGACATACTGAATGTCCAGTACTATTCATCAAACCACCTAGCAGTTGCTATTGGAAACGGGAAGCTGAGAGGTGCCTGGCAACCGGGATGGAAGAAGCATCATAAAAATCTGTGAAGCCTAAGGGTAGCCCTTTGGTCAAAAACAGAGAAAGCTGGCAGAGATGTTTGAATTCACACCATTTTTCATTTAATCCAACCTGATCTGTGGGAGCAACATGCAGGGAAGTCAGGACAAAGTGTGATAAAACAAACCTTTAAAATACACAGAGAATCACACACACACATCCTATCTGAGGGAAAAACTTCAGGCAAACCTCCTTACATGACACTGAAATATAGCAGCATGTTCACTTCTCCTGCCTCTCATCATTCCTTCCCCCTTTCACCTCCACCCCATTCATTCCCATCCAGCCCGCCTGATCAATACCTGGAAAAACAACATGATGCTGAACACACGCCCACACGCTCTCGTTCTCACCTCTGTGGTCTGCCTTGCCACGGCACGAGGCAAAGACAAGAGGTTCTCTCGCATTGGAAGAGCCATCCACGTACTCCGGCTTCTTTGCCCGTCCTTTGGCCACAGCAGAGAGGGAGAAAGGAGAGGGAGGGAGAGCAGCAGGGTGGGAGGGAGGGAGGGGAGGGAGGGATAGAGGGTGGAGATAAGGAGGGATATGAAAGAAAGTGAGGGAGAGCGAGAGGGAGAGAGAGAGAGAGATTAAGCTTCCCCAGATGAGATCTGTGGTGCAGAATTTGAATTGTGTCCCATGAGTATAAAGCAGTATGTGCAGAGTGCCAGTTATGCGTGCAAACAGTACAATATTCACTGTACCGTGGGCGTTTATCTATAATATATTAACACTGATAATCTGTGTGTGCATGTGTGTGTGTGTGTGCTGGCAGGGACAGCGGTGCACTTATTGACACATGTGGGTGTGTCTCAGTTTATGCAACAACATCTGAGGGTTCTTGTAAGAGCTGATTCTTTGGGCTGGAGATCACTCACAGGGATGAGACGTTTGTGAACGCTGATTCGTCACTCAAGGTTATGTGCTGTTGGACTCCTGTGGATGAACTCTATAACACTCTGTGCAGCCTGACTGACACCTGGATGTTTAATTTTGCACAAATGCTGTACAGAAGAACATCCTGACAGTACATATTTCTAGTTGTGCTTGCTGTCATGTTATTGTTATGTTGGTTGTAGTCTGGGGAACAGCGGCACTGCTGCATCCAATGAAATGAAACACCTTTTTCTGAATGGCTGTACTTGCTGCGGGACACTGCCACCTAGTGCCTCCATGTAGATGGAGACAACCCCTCAAGCTGTACATGAAATCTGGTTGATGAGGCTGAAAATTTAGGAATTTTGCATAATCAAAGTGTACTGCAACACAAACATTTTAGTATCTAAAAAATGTCAACATTGAAGTATTTTTTCTTATATAGACACAATTCTTGTCACTTTTTAATGTTTAAGCTTATTCAACTGAAGCTTCAACACAAAAATGTGCCAATTTGTAAAATAAAGTTCAGTTAAAATAAAAAATATTTCAACATTTGTAAATAAGTTGTACAAATTGTTTGATTTAAATGCTTTTCATCAAAAAATGATCTTTTTTTTTACTCTTCATTCTTCTCAACTACTGAAACTTACTGCTCAGCACGATTCTTATGTACACTCCTGATCAAAATTTTAAGACCAGTTGAAAAATTGCAAGAATCCACATTTTGCACTGTTAGATCTTAAGAAGGTTCTAGGTAGTGCTTCAAAATGCAAAAAAAAAAAAAGAAATGGGAGTGAGACAAGAAAATATTTTGAGTAAGTTATTTATTGCAAACAACCATTAAAGTGAACTAGGCTCTTCATCAGCTGATCAAAAGTTTAAGACCACAGCCTTTAAAAGCCCAAATCTGGCTTCAGTGTCTTTTTTGAGCTGAATCATGATCCATTATCTAACTTCAACAACTGCCTTGAGTAAACCTGAAACAATAAGCGCACACCTTACATTTTTTCTCTCACATCTGTCTGTCGAAGTATTTATACTGTTAAAGCGTCTGTTTATTTTGTGGGGTTTGTTAAATGATACAAGTAGCTCTTTGGCAAAATATACAGTTTTCTCAATAATTAGTGTTGATTTAATGCCACAGACTTTACTGTAAAGCAGAATCCTGCGATTAAACCCCTGAAATTCATGTGATGTGCATGGTTTTAGGTTGCAGATTTTCCCAGTTACTGAGCTGAAGAACACGTCATTTTTATCTCAGTGATGTTAGACGATAACTATCTTTTGGTCATTCGGAGAACTTGACAGCTGACTACATCTTTGAAAGAGAGGGAAATGTCAAACCTCAGTTTCGTGCTGGAATCAAATGCGTGTCCCAATTCACAGCTATATGTGTATTTATGGACATATGGCGTACTTACATGACTACATCTAGAACCAAAAGTACATGAGGAACATTTTCTTTAAGCACAGATGGTGTGCAAATGAAAGTTTTTATCAGAAGACTGTCAGTTTTCTTTGAACATGACTATACTGGATTTTTTTTTTTTTAAATATTGATCCAAACTAATAAATGACCTCAAATTGGACCTCTCTAATTGGGGTTGTTTGCCTTAAGTTATGTTATTTAATCATTTACTGTGGCAATCTGTCACATGGTTTTGGGCCTGGGGGCCACAGTCTGCAGGCTCTTATATTTGCTGTCACATGCAAGAAACAGCTGAATGCACAGAAGCTCTCTCTGCTCATCAACACAAACCCATGAAAGCTTTCTGCTGTTTCTGCTGCTAGTCCCTCATGCACAGCTTCCCGTCACTCTCAGTTTATACTGACAACATGCTTTGTTTTGATCCTTGTTTCAATAAAACCCACCTGGGAACTTGATGCATGACTGTGAGGGAGCTATGTCTGCAGGGCGAGGGAGGAGAGGGGAGGACGGTAAAGAAATGGAGTGACCCTTGGTCAGTCTCCTCCGGTTCACTGGGCTTTCCGTGTAATTAATGATGTGGTCTTGGAAGTGTGTGGCACGACCAACTCTTTCTCTCTGCAAAGTGCCACCTACACGGATAAATGGTGAAGAGAAGATGGAGATGTCATGGGTTATCATCAAAGCAGAATTTAGAAAGCACTGGAGCAGCTGTACTTGAGATACTGTAGACTGAGCTGAAATGACTGAACAGAAGTTTAGCGATAGAGCAGATTTAACATATCATGAAGAGAACAGTATAAAATATGTCACACATAAGGTTGGGATGGAGGAAACATAGCTTGTCTTGGAGGCATATTGCTGAATGAGGTAATGGAAAGTTGGCAATACCAGAACATCTATTTAAAGTAATGGGACCAGGCTCAATAAAGAGCGTCTCTTGTAATATCTCATGTTAATATTTAAATCATTTTCATGTCCTCTCTTATTGCAGCTATTAAGCCTTGTCCTATGTATTTAAACAGGTATTAAGCATTGGAAATCACTATGCCAGATGATTACAGAGACATTTTTGGCTTCTGATATTGCTTAGACCAGACTGTAGTTCTCCTTGTGGTATAATTCAGCCATACACTTCCACCTTTCTGAAATGAGTTTTCTGTTATCACCATAAGCTAAACAAGACCTCAGGCTCACAGCCAACTATTACAATTCACATTACAGGCTGTTGAATAATTCCTAAAAGCACATAAAGACCATTGCTTCACATATTACATGATGAGCTGCTGAGATGAACTGTTATCTCTCTGCAGATGATCAGAGCCATCCCAATGTACTGTAAACATACTATATCATTTTAATGAGACTGACACACTTCTCTATCTTCCTCTCTGTTCTTGCTTTACCCAGAGCAGCAAATTATGAAATATTAATGGGCAACATGGTTGCTCTAATACTGAGCTCTACTTATGTTCATCTATCTCCACCGCACAGTCTAAAATAGACCAGTTACTGCAGCGAGCTGACAAGTTCTTCCCTGAGAAAAAAAAAAAAATACAGGCATCTTTAGCTGAAAACTGTTGTAGTTCTCAGCACACTTTGCAGTTTCAATGTCAATGATAATCCAGAAAAAACTTTGGTTGCTTACAGCGTACAAATGGATATTTTTTAAAAAAAAAAAAAAAAGTCCACAGGATTAGCTCATCCAGTTGCAGCTGACAGAAATTGTTGTAAAATTCAGTATGTTTTAGTAGGTCAGGATGTTTTGCCTAACCCACTCTAACTTCTCCTGACACACTTTAAATGCAAGCAGCGGGACACCGTGTGAAGGACAGAACACACTGATGAATTAGGCTAATTGAAATGGCTCTACTTAAATCACCCAAGAGAAGAGAACCTGAATATTGCCTTCAGATAATGCAAGCGCTTGTTTCTATAATACGTGATAAATCTCGTCAGATGTATGCTGGTGATGTTTTCCTCCCTTTAAATAAGACATAGATAAAAGGTGCAGCACTGGGTTACACTGAACTGAAATGCTTGTTTTGTTAAGCAGGTAGTTTCTGAAGTTGATTTCTTACCTTGATGTCTTTGCTTCTTTTTCTCTCCGCGTTTTCCTCCCCCATCTCTCTTGTTTCCAAACACTGCTCGAAACATGCTGAAGCTGGGCTGTTGCTTCACCGTTTACTGCCTGCAGAACACTTAACAAAAATGTTCATTCAGTCAAGAAACACATTGTTTCAGGTAACATTCCCCACACTGTTAGTTCTTAGTTCAACATCTTTGGAGACAGATTTAACCGGTGGTAGAGAAAGTAAGCACTGTTCAGTCTTTTCTTGACGTTTACCAACATAATTGGTTCACATAATTGAGGTCACACGTGAAAATGATGCCACGTTAAGAGTCATCTCACCTGTTCTTATGTCGTTTTTGGCGCCTGCATGCCTGCGCATAAATCCACAGGAAGCTGCTGGAGGGTCACTCAAACTCGCGGAGTCCAATTAAAAAGTGCTGCAGCTCCTCAGTCAATGTTGAAGGAGAGTCAGGGGCGCGCTTTGTGCACATGCGTGTTTGCCTTATGCATCAAGCCTGTGCTATCATAGATCATTTAATGTTGAAGCCAACCTGTGTCGAAATCATAATATAAACGCGTTAAATTTAATATGCAAAATCTCCACCACCATCAGGATAAATAAGAATAATTAACCCATATGTTGTTATGACTACACTGACAGCATGAGTTTGATAAAATGAATCGTGCCATGTTTATAACTGATCTATACAAAGTTGTAATTTTAGAGCTGTGATTTAGCAAAACCTCATGTAGACTCCCTTTGTCATTTTCTTTTACCCGTACATTAACTTTTTTTGTACAGATTGTTTTTGACTCATTGTTTTCGACTCGACCTTTAAGTTCAAAATTGATTTAATGGCTAACAATCTTGAATCTGGTTAATGTTGCTTTTAGTTGTGTAGCTGTTGTCCAGTAACTTCGCTTGAACTAGTAAAAAACAAAATCTATCAGCACCAAGAGAAAGCTAGATTCAAAATTATTACACACTTTCACATATTTTATGAATTTATATTTTATGAATTAGGAAAAAGATTTATGAAACTGTAAGAACACTTAACTCTGGAATGACATACCTACTGAAATCCATTGAGCTTCATCTATTCGTAATTATAAAAATCTCTTAAATCATTATTTTTTTAAAGGCTTTTATATCTATAGAAATCCCAGTTTGTTTCCTTCACTGTCACATTCAAAATGTTTTAATTTCTTTTTTTGTATTTTCTCTTTTTTATTGTTGTTCTTGAAGCAACTGGTAACACTGTTTAAAAACGTTTCACAAATAAAGATTATTTTTATCTTTAAATTTCAGGGGGGAAATGGGTGGAAAACAGATGTGTCCACAAGGGGGAGGCAATGTGATTTCAAGTTTTCTTTTCCGCCACTGGGGGCAGTAATGAGCGACGTCCTATAAATCCCTAGCTGCGCTTTCATTCAGTGTTCCATCAGACCCCACTTCAGTGGGAGAAAGACCCTGCTAGATAAATGCTGAAAATGAGGACACCTCGAGGTCCATCTCTCATTATCGTCGTGCCATGTTGTAAGTATTTCGTTGTCACGTCTCACATTGCCTAGAGAAGTTACTTGGTCAACAGCAGAAGAAGATTTTAGGTTGTTGTGTAAAATTTTCCGGTTGTCGACACGTGTGAATTGGCCAGTGCCATCTTCTCGCGCTGCACCACGCTTATACCTTAACACCAGACTTCATCGCAACAAATTGATTGTCAAGTTAGTGAAGTATGCCGAGAAAAAAAAGACATCAAACTGGTAACTAGGTTTTTGAGCAAGGACAATATATTTTTGAGTACAAAATTTTTCTCAACACCGGAAGTATCTATAGCCATACTACCTCGTGTAGTTGGCTAACGGTGAGCTAATTTTCTTTAACTGTCCCAAGGTTCAATTTAAAGACCTGTATCATAATGTAAATGACTGGTCATGTAATCTTTCTTAAATTTTCAAACATGCACAGTATAGGAAGTATATGACCCCCTCTTCTCTGTTCTTTCCAGTGTTCCACAGACTATGCGGAGGACACGTGTATGAGCCAGATGGAGGATGACTGCTGTGTTTGCTCTTCGACAGAATGTCTGATCTCCAACAAGGACTGTTGGAACGCAGCCGTTTGCTTTGCAGTAAACCATGAGAAAATAGGTCTGCAGTGGATCTCTGATAAGAATGCTCTTATCAACTCCAAGTGACGTGTAAAATGTATGTGGAAAATGTGACATTTATCCAAGTATTTATTAATCAGAAGATGCATCTTTGACAGCCTGGGCCCTCTGCTGTGAGATATCCTGGGTTTTACTATTTCAGATGCAACATTAACTGTCCCTACGCTTTCTGCTCGCCTCCCTACCATGGCGTCTCAGATTGAATTGGGGAGGATAAATAAAAAAAAATTTTACTCATATGAACCATGTAACATGCTTTACATGGCCTTACGGCATTTGTTCAAAAATGTAATCAGAAGGTAATTTTTCCTTCTTTTTCCAGTCTGGAGGTATAAGATCTGGAAATGAAACTCGGTTGTTGCAGCAGCTGGAGGATCACTGTTAAGCTGGCATGTTGAGGGCCAATACTTCACAGGTGAGTACTTATTGTTTCGGCTTTAGTTGCATCCACTGATAGACCTGAAGCAGGTTTTGTTGGCTTCTGGGTTTGCACAGAGATGCTAAACTGAACCTTCCTCGCGCTTTCTGACTGCTACACTCCATAGCAGCACAGATTGAATTGAGGAAAACAGCTCAAATTATTTATTGAAATGAGTAAAGTTGTTTTATATTAGACTGAATATTAAGTATTAAAGTAGGTGAGAAATTTAAAACCCAAAGGACTAAACATTATAGGATGTTTTATTCTTTTGATATTTACAGACTGTGTTGAATCTAAAAAATGTTCATCTTTCTTTTTAGGTGATCAACAAGATGCTGGATTTGCCTGATGGGGAATCGGTCTTTTGGAGGATTTCTGTTGTCTTATTTGTGCACTTTAATCTTAACCTTAAAGATCACAGGCATTTTTTCTGCCAGCATAATGTTCAACTTCGAACAGTACATTATACAAACTAAATAAACTGACAACCCTGTTCATGCAGTGTCTCAGACTGGTGTGATACCATCTGTATTGAAAGAAAGTTTACCCACATTTTGAAGCATTTCTGAAAGACTTTGTAATACTTTTTTTTTTTCAATTGTAATACAACGGCACTGGAGGGGGGGTTGCCACGACGTGAATGTGTGAAATACAATTAAAACCAGGACTTCCTGAAAATAAATAAATCTTATAAATGGATCTCTTTTAATGCATTAATCCCAAAAGCATTCTGCTCTCCCAAGAGCTGTTTTGAACCACAGACTTTACCTCTACAGACTCTGAAAATATACATAAAAGATCAAAAATGCCAATCATCTCAAATCAAATTCGATACAGGATTTACAACAACTATTGCTCTTTTAAAATTCTAGCATAATCATGAAAGAAGTGCTCTGTGTGTCTGTGTGTATATCAAAGAGGGAGAGCATGAGGAGGCCGGTGGAGCTGCTTTTGTGTGGTGTTATTTGCAGTGTTCCAGAGCAGTTAATGTCCTTCGGGAGTTTTTAGGGAAAAAAGTATTGGAATCCTTTTTATGGCATGATCTATGAGCTACCTACAAGCTTGTTTGCATGACAAACAAAATTACCACATTTTCCGCTACTGATGTCATTGTGTTTGGGTGCAGCAAGGATTCAACTTGTTAAAACCATATTCTGATCATGCAACAGTTAAATGAAAGAATGAAATAATACTCACGATCTCCTCACCATTAATACAGACTGTTAAACAGTGCACCTTAAATCTGAGTGTGATGAACCTGTATGTTAATCTCATTTTTATAAACCGCAAGTTGCACAGAAAAATAATACAAGGTGCTGCAGCACCCGTGTCCTGTGCCTACCAAACGTATAAGTTGTACGTGAAGCTGCTCTGCCATTAGAATTTACTCTACACCCATTGGAGATAATAGCTAAGACATATGCATGACAGTTTTCACATGCACAAAGTAAACTATCTTCAAATTAAGCTGTTCAATCACTCAAATGTGATCAGATGAAAATACAACCAACCTTCAGGATATCTGTGACATCTTATACACTCCAGTGATACTCTGTTGTGGTGTTTTTGGGATGAAAACTGTAAGTGATAATCAAAAGCACAACATTTAACAAGCAAAACTTTATTCTGTAAGTCAAATTTAAAAAAAGTAAAAACACAAGGATGTGAAGCACAGCTTTTTTTTTTTTTTTAAAGAGAATTACAACACTGTCCTTAGACTTCATCAACATAAGGTGGACTGAATTTATCTCAAATCATGACGTCGGGTCTAAGAAATCATCTCAAGGGAAAAGTTCAAAATGTCTAAAGGGAAAAAAAAGTGTTAAGTGTATATCAGTTAGACAGCACAAGCATTTCCTGTTTCACATCTTACCTCTGGATCAAATCATAAAAAGGTCAGTCAACATTAAGATCCAGGGTTTCTCTTTTCACCTTCTCAACTGTTAAGACCTATGCCTCTGGGGGAACTAAACTGAACACAATCTCAATCTCTTACCTACAAAACCTCTTCTTGTCCCCCAAAAAACAAGATGTTAGAGCCTCTCTTTGCAAGACACAACCTCTGCTTGATTCTTCACCCAAGACCTGATATCCATGAATCAGGTGAGAGCTCTAAAATCCATCCAAGGCTTGATCTGAGAGGAACCTCTTGTCAAAAAAAAGGTTGGTTTGTTAGATTCTATTCATCAGTCTTTTCCTCTCCTTGGTAATGTCGGTACTCTGGCTTGAGCTCCCACGTATTCTTGTGTGTTCCCTTCACATTGTAGATGCCAATATCACGCAAGATTTCTTTCAAGTAAATCTAAGAGGAAAAAAATACAACAAATATGAGAAAAAAATTAATTAATGGATCTGGTTTGTGTGATGTAAAGCTATAACATAATAATAAAATGAGTGTAAAGCTTCACTAAGGTCAGCATATGCTAACTGTAATCATTAAACAATAACCCACATATCGCCCTCTGGTCTTACCACAGGCTGTTTAGTGATGTCCACCAGGTCTTTGATGTTGTAGTACTGGTGCTTCTCAAAAGCAGAAAACAACATGTCCAACACCTGCTGTTTGTCTGCTCTGGCTCTCTTGCCCTCCTCCTTCTTTTTCCTCTCATACTCAAGCTGCAGAACAGAGCAGACAGATTTCAGATACCTACAGAACTGAACATTACAGATCCACACCAGAATATGGTACCTTCACCGCAAAAGTCATTCAACTACACATCAGTCATGTTGTGGAGAATGCAACAGGCTTTCTTTAGAATACTGTGTATGCACAAATGTGGAGGACTACACAGTTTACTGCCATCAGTGACACCAGGCCTTGATATTTCATCCAGCTTTTAAATTCATGTTGTAGTGTAGGTTCCCATTTCAATAAAGACTGCAAAGAACAGATGAACTGAATGAAGAAACAACCCCCCCCCCCATATGCTTCATTTCTTACATTGTAGGTATGGTTCGCCACAGGTTTGTAGTTGTTGGTGACTGGATTTTTCAACTGTTGTGACAGTCTGGCTGGCTTAGAGGACTCTTCAATTTGTAACCTGTGAGATGATAAAATATGCTTTGATTCCACAGATTTTATACAACTGTTCATAGTGTGATGATTTTTCATTGAAAAAAAAAGGATGACTATGACAGATATCTATACACAATCTAGAGCACATATACATGACAGTGAGGTTAACATGATGATTTATATTCATGCATCAAACGTTTGTGAATTAATAACATGGTCAGGCTCTTAACATACTATACCATGAAAACACTCACTTCTTCAGCCTCATGTAGCTCTCACTAACTGCAGGTCTGCACTCTGCTCTCTGCACCACCACCCCCTCCAAGGCTATTTTATCTGAAAAAGATTAGTTCATTAAAACCTAAGTTTGAGCCCATGCATTTGAATAAATTTCAATGCATGTTTACTTTATAAAGAAGGAGGGGTGAGAGATCGTATATGTAAAAGAAATGAATGAAAGAATGAGTTAAATGCAGGATGTTCTCATAAAATAACACAGTTTGCTTTTACATAAATCTAGTTCCATCTTAGCTCTGTCCTAAGGTTGAGAGGAAAATGTTAGAACAACTACAGGACAATTTCTGAAACTACATTATTTTTATTTGCTTTCAACACTAAAAAAAATCCTATCAGGTTCCAAATCTGGACTCTCTTTAAAACATCACAACATCTGGACTTGCTGATACTACAAGCATCACCATGAGTTGGTGGGATTGTGCACATGTGTCATGACCACCTGTCTGACATCATCTGATTTTTTTCCACTTTTCATTCAAGACGCAGCAAACTCAGTGCACAAGCTCCACATGATCTGTGCTCGAAAAGAGAGGAAGCATGTGTGCTGCTTCAGAGAGAAACTGGGTGCTTCAGAAGGACGATGTGTCTAAATGCTTTGGTAACAATACATGCAGATTCTCAAGCATGTATTCAGGTTACTGTTGCAGTTCTATCAACACTTTTTAATCAAGAAAAGTTACAGACACTCAGTGCGTCTGCTTCCTGTTGGTGCAATTTTTTCACTTGCTGGACTCACCTGGACCTGCCCCCGCCCCCGAACCTGAGCTGCTGCCATCAGATCTTTCTTCTGACTGGCCTACAGGAAGGGAGGGAGGGATGGTAAACATGAAAATACAGGGGATGGGAGACGGTGGGAGGAGGGGATCGAACAGCAAGAACCACACCCAGGGTTTAGTCGCACACCCAAATGTTGATCACACAGTGCAACTCAGCGTTCTCATGTGCGCATGAGCAAAGCAAGCATGCCTTTTAAACAAACAAGCACGGATACCATGAGCCACCAAAACACTCATCCACAACAGGCTGCATAAATATACCCAACTTTAAAGCATTTTCAATCGAGAAAAAGAAATATTTTCACAAATTCTTTAACCATTAATGTGTTTAACACTTTAATCTGCTACAATTTGAAAGATGCACTGATCCGAAGAAGTTGATTAAAGTTTCCATGGTCAAAAAATAAATATACAGATAAGAATATAAACACTAACACCCCTGAACTTCCCTTTGGGGATTAATAAAGTACATTCTATTCCAATACTTCAGGTGTACAGCCCTTAAACACAGACACACAAACAAAATGGTTTCAAAAAGTTACACCAGTTTTCAAAGCTCACCAGCACCCACAGCAACAAAAAAACTACATCCAGAGGGCAGACGGTGCAGCGACATTCAAACCAAACCAAACCAAACACACGCAAACACATGCACAAATAAAATCAACACTAAATTTGTCAATGATTTGTGTTGATTTTGATCTAGTCTATGTTGATTCAATTTAAAATTGGGCCGTTGAGCCGGATCAGATATCAAATCAATAGAGGTGATTAGCAAAAGACTGGAGAAGTCAAAACACAAACAAATCAACCAACAGAGGATCAAACAATGAGGCTAAAACTCTCTCATGGAGAAGAGACAGAAACTCAGATCAGACTGAATGATGACAAATTTTCAACAGGACAGCCTCTCTGCAGTATCCCAGAGAGTGTTCATGGATCCAACATAAACAGTGCATCTCTTACATGTTCTCTGCTGGGACTGTGGACTGTCACACCGGTGAAAGTTCACAACACAGAGAGACAAGCAGGCAAGGGCAAGATTTTGCAAGAAAACAGTAAGCTGTACAAATAGAAGCCAGATGGGAGTCCCGCCACCGGATCACACAGAACTTACCTTTGGGCTACAAAAATGTACTTCACATTACAGACATTTAATAACACAGTTAGTATGAGGTTGCAAGCATCTTATCCTATGGTAGAGCTGGTGCTTTTGCAGGGCTCTAAATCAAAAGCAGAAACTTACCCGAGGAATTTTCTGTAAAGACGGCCAGCGTCTGACCTCCCACTGACTGCATCGTGAACGGGTGCTCACGAGGAGCAGACACCGTCTTATCTTCTATCCCCTCAATCACAGTCAGCTCTTCATTCAACGTGAAAGACACCTAGAAAGAGTATCCACATGTCAGCATTTCAGCCACTTCTCTTGCTTTATCTAACTGCCAGTGTCCATTGATCAAGCCTGACAACAAATTCATTATCTTCTGTAAATTCAACTATTAAAACACAACTTGACAACTGAACTGCTACATGTAAAACTTGTGTGTCTACACAACTGTAAGAAATTTTGTGGAATTGCCTGCCATACAGACTGACTCATGTAATAACTGACTGAAGTCACAATATTTAAGATGTTTTGACTGTCTCTAAAGTTGTTGCTGTTGTTGATCCCTGATCTTCACCAAAATAAGAGGTGAGTGTGATTTAATGACATTATTTACCTCTGGTTTCCCCAGGTTTCCTTTCCTTTGAGACAAAAATAGGCAAAGTTAGGATGAATCAACCATATGTTATGAAAGTAAATTTGATTGAAATACTTAACAGCATAAAATGCATTTACTATGAATATCTAACTCACATAATTATTTAAATTTCAGCACAGGAAGGATTTCAGTTTTCTACACATACACAAACACATCAACCCCTTATGGGACAAGGAACTTTTTTGGTCACCTCTTAACACACACACACACACACACGCACGCACGCGCGCGCGCGTCTTGTGTGTTCTCTAATTACACTCTAGGTTTGAAACTTTGACTTTCAAAGTATTTACTGAGTTTACGTTAATGGGTCAACAGCGTCAAAATGACCCTCAGTTGCTTCACATACTTGCAAATTCGGAGTTTCCCGACCTCCCCTCTGCCTGTCGCTTTTGCCCATTGCTGAGAAAGGTATTTGGGCACCTGTAGGGAGAAAGATGCCCATGAGTATGTTAATAAATTATGCTTCTAAGGTCATCCGTTCAAAGAATTATTAGTTTTGTAGATTATTCTTAATTACTTACAGTTAACAACACTGATGAAGGCAATTCCAACATTTTCTAAGATTGAAGCAACACCAAAATACAACTGATAATGCATATGCAGATTCTAAGTATGTCTAAATTATGCATTCGCATTTGCTCCACGTAAGCTGTATAACTTTACACGGCTCAATAACAGTATTACTACGCCGCCACCACCAGGAAAGTGTTCCTAGGTACCCATGTTACTTTAAAGACTGTACAGTTAAAGTTTCCTCAAACTGTTTCATTCCAAATTGAATCCTTCTCCAGATATGGTTTGGTGGTAGATACTCTCTCACGATGCCACCTTTTGTTAAACACATACATTGGTACAATAAACTTACAAATAATCATCCCAAGTAGTTCAGGCTGGTCTAAATAAGTTGGTTAAGTTTACAAATAACATCTTCGAGGTACGGTGTGTTTCATTGTAGCACTGGCTGCTAAGCTACATTAGCGTTAGCTTTGGGGATATTCAAATTGATCACTGTTCCTGTATCACATTAAGTAGCAATACTACATGGACATATACGTACCTTAACGAGCCACACACCCGTGTTCTGCTTGGCACCGGTTAAATCCACTTCTCCTTTCTCTGACATCTCTAAATATTAAAAAATCCCGTGGCTCCTCAATGATACTTCCACACGCATGCGCAAAACAAAACAGACGTACGGCGACTCCAACGGTCCAAACTATACATGCGTCTGGTCTAAACAGTAATCGAAGGCGATCCCCAAACACTCAATCACGAAAAGAAGGTTGGGGAACGTCACACATTTAGGTTTGAAAAGGAAAGATTTATCATCGTAAAAGAAATATAAAAATATCTCATGTTACAAACGAAAGACATGAAACAGTTTACTTCTGCCGTCTGCACCGGCAGCTCCCCCCTTTTTTCTTCATACGCAGCCGGCCATTACCTTGACAACACGTCCGTACACACGCGCGCGCAGCAGTGCTTGTCAGAGGATGATGAGGCCGAGCACAAACATAGGAAAATGGTCAGAAAGAAGAGCAAGATATATATTTTCATTTCATTCGCTGCGTTTGGGCGCAGAGACAGAAGGATCCGACTTGATCAAACCACATTCTAATCATGCAAAAGTTAAATGAAAGAATAACATAATGCTTATAATGAACCTCTGGCCATCAATACAGACTGTTAAACAGCATACCTTAAGTCTATGAGTGTGACGAACCTGTATCAGTTCATCTCGTTTTTTATAAATTGCACCCCTACTTCCCATGCCAATATTTTACAGCAATCTGTACAAAAGTTTTAACAGATTTATTCAATCCTTGTAGGCAACCCCCCCAAAAAACATTTAGTTCTGGAGAAATACTGGTCAAAACCTCAACAGACAAAAGATGGTCTGATGCAGCATGAATGAAGCCTATGTCTATGTCTCGTTTGATAAAATATTCACACTTGGAAATTGTGTCTTATTCCTAAAACTGGGCTGCTATAATGGTTGAATTGCACTGTTAATTTCGTATGTGCTTTAAATATTACTGGACATTGTGTAACCCTTAAAGATTGATAACTAAGACGTAAATGCATTAAGTGTGACTTGTGTTTCATAGAATGAGAAAAAAACATGTACGTTTGTTGTGACATTTTCCACTATATCATTTGTGTAAGTGATACCATTTCTCATGAAAAAACAGTTTAACACTTAAAAAAAATAACAATAATAAAAATACAGGAATATCCATGTTCACAAAGTCTGTGTTTTACAAGCCATGTAATATGTCACCAGCCAGACAAGATGCAGCCTGTTACAACAAGTGTTTTACATCTTGATCATTTCTCACAAGAACATCCGGTCTTTACTATAGGAGAACCGCGTGTTCAGTTCCTGAGATTTCTTCAGTAGGCGTTGCTTCTGTGCATCATCAAAGCGATTCACCTGCAGGTCTGCATCCCGGTCAAAAGGTCTCCTCTCCACTGGTTTGTCAGCCTTCTGCTTTGCTTTTTCCTTCATCGTCTTGGTGTGCAAACTCATCAGAGATTCAGCACGTTTAGACTCCTGATAAGAGAGAGGGGAATAAGATACATGCGGGTACTTAGGTGATCCCTTTTATGTATGCAATGACTTATTGCTATATATCTGAACATACAGGAAACAAGAGCAGTGAGGTAGCACCACTTACATTATATTTAGACACTTTCTCAGCCATTTCCAGGTCTTTCCGGGAGACCTGCGGGGTGTCATCAACTTCCTCTGGTTCGCCTTTCTGTTTTCGTTCAAGACGTTCCTTTGAGTCAAGAATAGAAGAATGGTTATTAATAACAATGTGGCAATGTTTGATTTACATACAGCAAAGAGTGGGAGAAAAAATATATATTTAGCATTACTTACTCTGGTCTTGCGATCCCTGTCTGCTGGTGTATCCGTCCAAATAGAGCGATCCTTATTCTCTGGTCCTGACCTTTTCTTGAAAGTTCGAGCCCCTAAACCTATGTGCTGCAGTTCTGGTGGGAGTTCTGTCATCCACGATTCTCTGGCAAGCACTTCAGGAGTTTCCTAGTCACATAAAACCAACCGACAAAGTCAGACTGCATATGAGGAAAAAGACACAAACCTTTAAAAGAAAGTGTCTTAACACTGTTATTGTGCTTTAAAATTATTTCCCTTCAAAAGAATTTAATGTAGAATGTATTAGCTGAAGATTTTGTTAAGTGAAGATAACACAGATGAGAGCTTGCGGACAAAAATAGAGGACTCACAACTCCTGTCAGCTTGTCCTTCATCCTTTGTGCTCTTCGCTCAAAGTCCAGCGCCACAGAGTGTTCAATAGGTCCTTTGGATGGCATGGGTCCAATCACATCATCATCTTCACCTTCGCTACTGGAGGACTCAGGTTTGTAGCCTGGGGGTAAGGCAGGCCCTTGGAAACCCTCTCCATCTTCACCGTCATCCTCATCATCATATGCTGCTCTGCGAAATCCAGGAGGCAGAGCTGGACCCAGCACAGGTGGCCTGAGGTGAGGGACACAATGCAGTTACATCATCCACAATTGAAAGCCTTCTTTTTTTACACTTCCATTGTAGAAATTCTAATATTACCTTTCTGGTGAGCTTTGCTGTTTCTTAAATCCTGGTGGCAGGGCTGGTCCAAAGAAACCATCATCATCATTCTCCTGTGACTTCGATTTTTTCACCCTGTTCAAAATGCATATGTCAGTGGTTTACTTCCATTGTGACACTAGCTACTGAAAGTCATAATTTGACATTAAACCTACTCTTCGGATGCTGTTTGGCTTGTTTTAGCTCTTTTGAAGGACACCTCTTGATCACTCTCATCAGAGGAGCTCGATGGTCCTCCTCGTTTATAACCAGGAGGCAAAGCAGGACCAAGAACTACCGGAGTGACAGAATAAAAAACGTTAATTTCCTGGAAAAAAACCTTTTCTTATTCTTTCTTCTTATTTATCTAGCAATGGGTCTCATGTAAACAAATAATCTATCTCTTACATCCTCTTTCATCGTCAGAGTCTTCATCACTCCTCTCTGCGCTGAACATCGGCGGCAGGGCAGGTCCGATAACTTTATCAGAAGACATATTTGAAGCAAGTAGCTTACTCAGTTACAAGTCATGTATTTAAATAAAATTCTTCTTGAACGAGAAAATGCACTGGTACTTCGACGGACAAAATTAACCTATGACACAGGAAGTAAATAGTGAAAGACCTTTTTTTTGTCAAGTGAGTAAATCGTACGCAGACCGAAACGGATATGAGCTACCATACTTAGAAAATTGCACAAGAAAGCCATTTCCGCATATATTTTTTTTCTTCTTTGTCGTTTATTCTCGGAATGATGCAACTGACTTTTCAACAACAGACATAAGTAAAATCCAGCATTTATTTGAAACATTACTTCACAGGTGTTTTATAACAGATATGCAGTCAAAACAATCACCTCTTAAAAACATAAAAAAAAATCAACATAACACTTACAACACTCATTAACAGATGTTAGAATTTTTTATGTATCTATTTTTAAAAACTTACCCAAATATGTACATGTTAAAATCGAAGCACTTTATTTATTTATTTATTTATTTATTTATTTATTTATTTATTTATTTATTTATTTATTTATTTTAAAATAAAGTTTCATAACCCGATTCCATGAAGAGACGGGTTAGGGTTAGGTTCAGGGTTAAGGTTAGTTAATTAGGGTTTATCTAACCCCAACCCCAACCCTAACCCATCATCCTTTAAACTTCGAAAAAGTATTGGAAAAGATAAGAAGCTATTCAACATTTAATTGCGGGTTAATATTTGATAAAATGCATTCATTAAACACTGAAATCATGGTAGAATATTTATTAAACTAAATTCATTTTTTTCTAAGACTACTTTACTCTGAAGGGTCAAGCCGGAAGTTATCATGTTTCTGTTTCACTGAGACTGACACCGTTACTTGTCGTGGTCGTGGTATCAACTTCTGTTACATGCAGTTCATATTATTGTGTTTCAGGATAGAGGATACCGTTTAAGTTTTATGGATATGAGTGATACCCTTTGAAATATTTCACCTTATTGAGAGATTGTACAATGGGTAAAAAAGACAGAGGCGATCGGGGTGAGTTGCTTCAGTGTTGTTTATCTTAGCTGCAATTAGCTTCTAGCTAAATATGTGGCATAGTAAATAGTGAAGATCCAGAGGAAAGACTTCTTTTAATCCAACTCGTATTTCTTGGTTGAATACTTAATAACTTTTCATTCTGAATCTGTGAACTCTTCCTGAATTCCCGATTGTTTACTGATTTATATTAACCAGTACATGTAGCAACATACAGTTTAGTCAAATACATCGTATAAAAGGCTTTCAGGCCATAAACATTTCTCCCCACTTTAGAAATTGAGATGCATTTTTATACTGAAAAAAATATTAAATATATTTTCCACAATTACTTATGAAGTAAATGGTGTACTGACTTAACTGTGTGTTTAAAGATGAAAGCAGGGACCTCTTTCACTCTAATGTTTACAGATTGTCTATCTTGGCAAAAATAGGATAACTTTTTACACTGTAAAGCAAAACACATATCTAAAATTCTTTACTATCTCACACTGTGTGGCCATAGACAAGAAGTTCAAAAAGCGCTTCTATGAGGAAGATGAAGATGAGGAGGAGGCAGGGGGCAGCGAATCTCAGGAGGCTATACCTGCTGCTGCAGGGAAACAGGTGGACGAGTCTACCACTAAACAGGATGAGTATGGAGCCAAGGACTACCGTCTGCAGATGATTCTGAAGAATGATCACTCGTCACGCCCTCTCTGGGTGGTAAGACATGTTGTATTAACTGACAAACTTGAAAAAGTCAGAATGTGTGATCCTCTACCTGATTTTAAATGTTATTATAATAAACGTCATCGCTCTCATCCTCACATCTTTTGTGTAGGCTCCAGATGGACACATCTTCCTGGAAGCCTTCTCACCAGTTTACAAGTATGCCCAGGACTTCTTGGTGGCAATTGCAGAGCCAGTGTGCAGACCTATCCATGTCCATGAGTACAAGCTGACGGCCTACTCACTGTATGCAGCTGTCAGTGTAGGGCTGCAGACCTCTGATATTGTGGAGTATCTGCAGAAACTCAGCAAGACATCTGTACCTGATGGAATCATACAGTTCATTAAGGTTTGATTAAAGAAGGTGTTTTGAGGGAATAGAGGGATTTGGAGTGCACTTGAAAACTTCTGGCTGTATTGTTTTTAATGGCGCATGACAAACCAATGTTATTCAGTCTCTGCATTTCTATTTCTCGTCTTTTTTGTTTTTCAGCTCTGCACAGTGAGCTACGGTAAAGTCAAGCTGGTGCTGAAGCACAACAGGTGAAGTCAACATTCATTCTTTTAGTTTTGCTATCATTGATCATCCCTTCAGCGCTCTTCGTAAACTTTGCTCCTATTCTACCTATTGTCAGGTATTTCGTAGAGAGTGCCTTCCCTGATGTGATCCAGCGCCTTTTGCAGGATAACGTGATCCGTGAATGTCGTCTCCGCACTGCAGACGGAGCGGATACAGAGCTCATTACTGAAGTCATTCACAGCAAGTCTGCGGTATGCTGTTAAACATATTCTTTAACTAACAAATACAAACATAATGAAGAAAAAACATTAGGCTTTGAATCAGTTAAATCAGTCCTTGCAGTACAGTTAATCTCAGATTAATGGTATTGTTGAGATGGACATTTAGACATGACTAACCTTTCAAGCAACAACCAGGATCACACCCAAAATCACAGTTTAAAATGCCTTCACTATTCTCTTCTTAGCTTATTTTACTGATTCTAACAACTCTTTTTGTATTCTGTTCTGTTATGTTGCTGTAGCTTTTCTGGTATCATGTTTCACACAGCACTACACTGCAGTATGCTGTCTTGAAAGATGAGAGCAGATCATGCAGCCACTGCTAGATGGCAGTACAGCCATGATTTTCCAACTGAAGTTGGCGGTAACAGTTTAGCTCACTTGCTGTATGAGCAGAGGCTGAAGTCTTTAAACTGGAGGTCTCTGGATCCTTACTCTCATCTTCAGTGCTTTGTCCATGCCATTGCCTCCTCTCTTTTTTTGGACTTAATTCACAGCCCTGTACCTACAGAAAGGGCCTAAAGCTTGAAAGATAATCATAGGAAATAGCATTTATTTGGTAAAACTATAGGGATGACAAGAGGAAAGGTTCTGTTGTTTCAAGCTTAACAGTCCTTTATTTGCCAAGGTTTTCTTATCCCTAATGACAGCCCTCGTAGCTTGACCTGTCCATGGTGTCTCTGTGCCTCTCCTTACAGATCTCCAAGTCTGTTCAGGACAAAGGAGGCCCCTCCACCACAGAGCAGCCTGCTGAAGGACAGACTTCAACCCAGCAAGTCCCGGAGGACATCTTCAGTTACTATGAGCAAATGGATAAAGAAGAAGAGGAGGAGGAAGAGACTCAGACTGTATCTTTTGAGATTCGCCAGGTACACACGCATACATACATTTTTATCATCACGCTGCTTTGCCTATTTTTCTTTGTTTTTTTGTAATATTTTCAAAGTTTTATTAAAGGGATTTTAGTTTGGGATATTATTGCCTGGAGCTGCAGCTCCATCAGTTCAGTTCAAACAACTTTACTAATCCCTCTTGGGGCAATTAGTGTGGAGCAGCTTGTACTCATAAGAAGATAGAAACACAAACAAAGACAAGTGACGTACAAGCAATAAATGACCTCCACAAGGAGTTAAAAACCCTAAGGAGACCTAAAAGAGACAATGATACTGTACAGAGTGATTTAAAGCCAGCCAGACTGAACGCAAAAATTTCAATAAAATAATAAATACAAGATGAAAGATTCAGTATATTCTGCAAAGAGATAAAAGAGATCATGAAGAAGCATCAATAATCTGATTGCAGAGGGGATGAAAGATTTTGAATATCCGTTGGTTTTACAGGCAGGTAAAACATACCAGCGTAGTGAGGGCCGCAAACAGACAGCATCACAGCAAAATAATTGTCATGACTAGTTTGATAAATAAATGTTAACCACTTGGATTTTTGGATATCAGTTAGACAGTTGTAGGAAGTTTTTAAAAACAACTGGCTAGAGTGCAAAGGGATGTCTTCAGCTTGAGTATTTTATCCAACCAGCTGTCTTAAACATGGACGATGATCAGTTTACAAAGATATAAAACAAGGAAAGCAGTACAACACAACACTCATGAACCTGAAACCAAAGACTCCTTGGGACTTTTGCTTGGTCTAAAAAAATCATTCATTTTATTTGAAGCCATGCTTAAAGGATGGATAATTGATGTTGTACAGTCCATTTGTTTGTTCAGTAGAAAAGACAGAATAACAGGATTTCAAAGCCGCCATTAAAGGTCTGTGGTTTTGGTTTAAGTAGGCCACGAAGCTTAAAACCTTTTTTTTATGTCCTGCTCACAACTGTTATGTATTTTTCTGATCATGTGCAGGAGATGATTGAGGAGCTCCAGAAGCGATGTATTCAGCTGGAGTACCCCCTCCTGGCAGAGTACGACTTTCGCAACGACACGGTCAACCCAGACATCAACATAGATCTGAAGCCAACCGCTGTGCTGCGGCCATACCAGGAAAAGAGTCTGCGCAAGATGTTTGGGAATGGGCGAGCTCGCTCTGGGGTCATCGTGCTGCCCTGCGGTGAGACAGCAGTTCTGGAACATTTAGTGATAGAACAGAGAAGCATTTAGTCCCAGTAACAGCAACTTTGAAATGGGGAAATGGAAAAACCTGAATACAAATGCTCAACAGACACTTCTTGACCCGTTTGAAAGAATTTATATACTCTTTTAATCACTTGTCTTTATTCTTTTTACTTTACACCAACTGCTACTCCCAAGTATTGTATTCTGTTTTGATAATTTTGCTATGAAACGATTGCATTTTTTAACCATTTGTCTGTCTCCTCTTTGCTTTCCAGGAGCTGGAAAGTCTCTGGTGGGCGTCACAGCTGCGTGCACAGTGCGTAAACGCTGCCTGGTGTTAGGGAACTCCTCTGTGTCAGTGGAGCAGTGGAAGGCACAGTTCAAGATGTGGTCCACCATCGATGACTCTCAGATCTGTCGCTTCACATCAGATGCCAAGGACAAGCCCATCGGCTGCTCGGTGGCCATCAGCACCTACTCCATGCTGGGTCACACCACCAAGCGCTCCTGGGAGGCTGAGAGGGTCATGGAGTGGATGAAGAGCCAGGAGTGGGGACTCATTATCCTGGATGAGGTGCACACTATCCCTGGTGAGCTGGTAGATTCTTGCATACAGAGAATAGAGATACATGAAATGAACTCACATGTTTTTGTGAATAATCTGCAAGCTAACATTCGGTGCTTTCTCTTTAGCCAAGATGTTTCGTCGTGTTCTGACCATCGTCCAGGCGCACTGTAAACTGGGACTCACGGCCACACTGGTCAGAGAGGATGACAAAATTGTAGACCTCAACTTTCTAATTGGACCAAAGCTATTTGAGGCTAACTGGATGGAACTGCAGAACAATGGATACATTGCTAAAGTGCAATGTGCAGAAGTGAGTCTTGCAGCCTTACAAATGGATAGATCTTTATTTTGTGCTTTTCTCTATGTGAACTATGTGTCTTGATAGATTCCTTTCCTTTTGTGAAGCATAAACTTGTTTGGTTGTACGTTGGCCTAACACGGTCAGGGAAAAACTCCTTTTCTTCTGTTTTTTTTTCCTCTTTCAGAAAGATAAGGCTTCCTGATTAATGTCCTCTTATCTGTGATTCAGGTGTGGTGCCCAATGTCTCCAGAGTTCTACAGAGAGTATGTGGCCATCAAGACCAAGAAGCGCATCCTTCTTTACACGATGAACCCCAACAAGTTCCGTGCTTGCCAGTTTCTCATTCGCTTCCACGAGCGCCGCAACGACAAGATTATTGTCTTTGCTGACAACGTGTTCGCTCTGAAGGAATACGCCATTCGCCTCAACAAGTAAGCCGTTTACAAAAGGAGTGGCAGTTTAAAGTGTTATTTTCAGATAGGATTTCTTCATGTTTTTGTTGCCTTCCTCTCTTTCTCCTCCAGACCTTACATCTACGGGCCAACTTCACAGGGTGAACGTATGCAGATTTTACAGAACTTCAAACACAACCCAAAGATCAACACTATTTTCATCTCCAAGGTAAACCAATAAATCTGTAATAACTTGATTGTATGAACTGATTTTATGCAGACAAAATTTGCAACGTGTCCCATAGAGGTTGCACCAATGTTTCTTTCAACCATCGTTCACTTGCCTCCGCTCTGCCCCTGTGAGTTGATATGGATGCAACAGAGGAAATCTCAGACTATGCCTAAAATCAAGCAACAAATCTCAGCGAGTTGTCATCAGTATAAACACACTTCTTGTGAAGCATTAAAAGTAACTGGAATTCCCTGTTGCTTGTGACTCTTTCTAAAGTGATTTAAAGGGCTATTCAACACAACAAATATGTCAGGGTAACAATCTTCCTGTCGGGGAGAGTTTTAGTTTGATTTTGCTGCTGCTGTGCACTATGAGGTTTGATAGATAATTCATTTATTATTTGTAAACAACACTGACTTCTTGACCTGCAAGAAAGAGAGAGGTTTAAGTGATTTGATAATAAAGCTGCTGGTCAGTGATGTGTGTGTGAAATGTTTAGTCTGATTTTATTCTAAAGACTGATTTGATCCACCAACACCACTTTTTGACTGACTTCCAGCATCCATAAGCAAACAATTGGATTACAACCAGCTCATCGCCTTATTTTTAATCCTGCAGGCTTGTGCACATTCTTCCTCACACTTAGCCCAGTCTGATACAACTCCTAGAAACTCAGATTACTGAAATCAGTTTACTGTGAACAATAATATTAATTAAAGCAGTGCCAGAGTCAGTTCAACAACAGTCACCTCAGCTGCCCTCAGTATATGATGTGAAAGATTTCTGTGCTTATGTTGACTTTGCTAAATACGTATAAATGATGGAAGAAAAGAGACAAATGCTTTTAAGAAATGTTTAAAGGCATTTCACAATGACATAATTTAACAACAACTTTAAAGATGTATGTGCCCCTTAAAGGTGCTCCAGTGTGATGCTGTCAAACCACTTAATTTGCCTTTTTGACACAGGTCAAAAGGTCATTTAGAGTCAGCCAGCTGTTACATGAAGCCAAATCACTTGAATGATGGTGAGAGGTTTAAATGATTGTAGAGTAATTACGTTTACCTTTGCCTTGGAAGTGCAATCTCTTGTAAAGCAGTATTGTGGATGAAAAGTTTCCAATTTACTGAATATTTTTGGGGTTTTGTTTTTTCTGTGGCTTTTACGCAGCAGCTTGTTTGTGTAGAGGATCAATGAGAGCGGTGACATACAGGGAAGTCCTGGCAGAAAACTTTAGTCATACACGCCTGACATTTAAGAGAAAAATTGTTTCCCAATAAGACCATGACCTTAAAGAAAGAGGGGTTCAAAAATGCATTCAAAACAACAACATGACTGTCCTGGAGTGGCTGGGTGCTTATCTCAACTCAAGTGTAAATTTAAGGTTGGGTTTGGAAAGGGCACTGAGGATATCCTCGCAGCCTAGCTGAGCAGGAGGATAGGAGAGTTTTCAGAGTATAGATGCAGTTGATTGAGATAAACTCAGTGAATTTATTTCATTGTAATTATAAACTCTTAGTGAATTTGAGAAACACTCATTTTACCACACAGGTTGGAGACACTTCATTTGACTTGCCAGAAGCCAATGTTCTGATCCAGATCTCCTCTCATGGAGGATCAAGAAGACAGGAAGCCCAGAGGCTCGGCAGAGTCCTGCGGGCCAAGAAAGGTGAGGCAACCTGCGAAGAAAGTCTTTGTTTGCTTCTGAGTCACACATGCTGAAACTACTTTGTTGTTTTCCTCCCATCATGGTTATTTTTGTCGCCCCTCTCTGCTCTTTTAGGCATGGTGGCTGAGGAGTACAATGCATACTTCTATTCGCTGGTGTCACAGGACACACAGGAGATGGCTTACTCCACCAAGAGGCAGAGGTTCCTGGTGGACCAGGGATACAGCTTTAAGGTGCTTTTGGATTTCAAGTCATCTTAACAGAAAATGTTCCATTACTCAGTGACATCTTTCCATATACAGCTTGTTGTTTTTAGTTTCCTTTTAAACAGACGTGAGTTACTTCAGCTCCAGTGACAGAAATGAGCATTTGGCGAAAAAAAACATCCCTTTACACTTTCATCCCAATATTTATGCTCTACAAGTAACAAGACACACCACATAAACCCCAAGCATGAAGATAGATGAGGTTAGACTAGTAACAAGAATCACTACGTTACTGGGGTTATCATGTGGTGAGGCTGCACGCTCTATCAACCCTTACTACTCAGTGAAAGTAATGTTGTTCAATAGAGTTTATATCAGAGGATAAGATGATTTTTCCACTTACAGATGCCATTTTGCCCTCTTTTTATTGAAGGTGATCACAAAGTTAGCAGGAATGGAGGAAGAGAACTTGATGTTTTCCTCCAGAGATGACCAACAGCAACTTCTTCAGAAGGTCCTGGCTGCTTCAGACCTGGATGCTGAGGAGGAGGTGGTGGCAGGAGAGATCGGGGGACGTCCTCAGGTAAGGACAGTCAAACTTGAACTTGAGAATTCTGTATACAAACCATTTCTTAACGATTTTCCTATATTTGCCTCTTTTTCGGTGACAGTTTTCCAGACGACAAGGCACCATGAGCTCCATGTCGGGTGCAGACGACACCGTCTACATGGAGTATCAGAGTCGGGGAAGTAAAGCAGCTGCAGCAAAAGGCGTTCATCCACTGTTCAAGCGCTTCAGGAAGTAGTTGCACTGCTTGAATCCCGGTCAGTGCAAGGCTGACTTATAAATTTGTGTGTGATAATGCACAGTAAGACAGAGCACTGGGTTGCCAGCAGCAGATTAACACAGTCCAGCTGGTCTGGAGAACAGAGCAATGACTGATGAGAAGGTGATTAACTGAGAACTGATCTTCTGATATTTGGTCATCAAAGTGTTAATAAAAGTGAAGCCAGTGATTGCCTGCAGGGTTTAGGTTTTCTATTTGTTTAACTTAAAGTTCTCAGCTTCAGCTTTCTCAAGCACTTAACTTTACACTCAGATTTCAGATTAAACTTTTTGCAGACATCTTCAGCTGCTGTTTCCTGACATTTGGATGAATAACTTTGCTTCATATGTTCTCTTCTGTGCGCTGTACTGTGTTGCAATAATGCAGTTCTGCAATGGTGGCCTGCGGTAAGATGTAAACAGGCTCTGTGTATAACATTGACTGCAACTACTGAAACTACACTTCAAGGCTCGACAGCTTTTTCTGGAGGATTTAAGCAACCGTCTGTTTTTCCTTTAAGAGGGTGAACATCAACCTTAAATCATCTTCAGTGAAGGAATATTATGTCTTATGTGATGTTTACGGTCACTTCACAGCCAACTGTACCCAAGAAAGAGAACCAGGGATGTGTTTTAGGCTTTTGAGGCTTTTGAGGCTTACAAATGTGTAAAAAAAATGGGATCATTTTATCACTACAACCCCAGAAATCTGCAGACATTGTTCTGTTCCTGAAAGCTTCATGGATTTTTCACCTAATTTTGTTTTGTTTTGTGATTTCCTTTGTAACATTGTTTCGTAATGTGTTTTGTACAAACATGTCTCTTTAAAGTCTGGAGAGTGAAAGCACCTTGTGTGTTTGTTTGATTTATGATTGATTTAAATAGAAGTAAAAGGAAAAACTTGACTGAATCAGTCAAAGCAGGATGAAACTGATGTTTCCTTCAACGTGATGACTAGAACTTGAGTTCAGTGGTATATCACAGACAAAATTTAGGCAAAATAATCACTCTTTGGTACTGCTTTAGCTATGCACTTATTTTGTGATTAGAGGAGTAGGTTTTAAATAAGCTTTAGCTTCAACCTACACCCTTTCAGTTACGATTAAAATGTAAAATATATATATATATTTTGAGCTTGTAAATTGTTTTTATTGTTGTAAGTGAACCAGAATAAATGTCTTTCATTCATTCACTCACTTTTAAGCTTAAGCTAGATTCACTCAGATTCAAACTCAAAATCTTTATTTTTTTTACAGCTCTAAAATGGAAGGAGGATCATATAAACATGGGATCTTTTAAGTTTGGTTAAAATTCTCTCAAACAAGCAGGATTTTTTTTTCCCAAAACAAAAACTTGTGATTGAGCTTCTTCCTTTTGGTTATTACTGACAGAAATATATCAAGTCTAATAATCAGGTAGATATGATGTCTGTAAATCCATCTCAGAACACGACCCAGTAGGTTTTAAATTGATGTATTAGTTTATTATGGCATAAAAGTTGAAATGGCTGTATGCAACATTTTAAAAAAGAATTAGGAGATAGATATACTCTGCTCAAAGAATAAAGGGAACACTAAAATAACATCCTAGATCTGAATGAATTAAATACTTTGTTCTTTGCATAGTTAAATATGCTGACAACAAAATCATGCAAAAAAAATTATCAACGGAAATCAAATTTGTTAACCCATGGAGGTCTGGATTTGGAGTCACATTACAGGCTGATCCAGCTTTGATGTAATGTCCTTAAAACAAGTCAAAATGAGGCTCAATAGTGTGTGTGGCCTCCTTACAACGCCTGGACAGTCTGTGGTGCAGCGTGGTGTTGGTGGATGGAGCGAGACTTGATGTCCCAGATGTGCTCGATTGGATTCAGGTCTGGGGAACGGGTGGGCCAGTCCGTATCATCAATGGCTTCATCTTACAGGAACTGCTGACACACTCCAGCCACATGAACTCCAGCATTGTCTTGCATTAGGAGGAACCCAGGGACAACCACACCAGCATCTGGTCTCACAAGGGGTCTGAGGATCTCATCTCAGTACCTAATGGCAGTCAGGCTACCTCTGGCAAGCACATGGAGGGCTGTGCAGCCCCCCAAAGAAATGCCACCCCACACCATTACTGGACCACTGCCAAACCAGTCATGCTGGAGGATGTTGCAGGCAGCAGAACATTCTCCATGGCGTCTCTAGACTCTGTCACGTCTGTCACGTGTGCTCAGTGTGAACCTGCTTTCATCTGTGACGAGCACAGGGCGTCAGTGGCCAATTTGCCAATCTTGGTGTTCTCTGGAAAATGCCAAACGTCCTGCACGGTGCTGGGCTGTAAGCACAACCCCCACCTGTGGACGTGGGGCCCTCATGGAGTCTGTTTCTGAGCGTTTGAGCAGACACATGCACATTTGTGGCCTGCTGGAGGTCATTTTGCAGGGCTCTGGCAGTGCTCCTCCTGTTCCTCCTTGCACAAAGGAGGAAGTAGCAGTCCTGATGCTGGGTTGTTGCCCTCCTACGGCCTCCTCCACGTCTCCTGATGTACTGGCCTGTCTCCTGGTAGCACCTCCATGCTCTGGACACTACGCTGACAGACACAGCAGACCTTCTAGGAATGACCCCTGTGGCATGCCCTAGGATACAATTCAGCCTTTAAAGCAAAAGTAAAAGCCTCCTCCTCTTCATCTCGGTTAATTGATGTTTGGTTGATTCCATGAACTTCAGCTTCCAAGTTGAAAAAACCTTGAACCTTGGCTCTGTATGGAACTACAGATGTAGAATAATGGTTGTATTGCCAAAGTCCAATTTGCAGAGGTGAGTGAACTTAATATACAGTTAAAATCTAACCAGATATGACCCAAGGATGAACTTCAGTTTTCGTTGTTAAACTATACACTTGTTTATATTACTTCACATGGGCTTGTTTTGTTGACCAAGTGTTCTTAGAACAATGTACCTTTTCTCCTATTTATTTTATACACTGAAAAGATTTCTTCACATCAGTGTGAGCCCATTCAAATAATTAAGATATCTGAATTAAGTCCTAGTGTCTAGGTTTTTTCACTGTCTCCACAAGGCAAGAGCTGCAGAGAAAGTAACCCAAAAGACTGCTTAATTAATCTTAATTAACTTATACTAACTAATAAAATCAACTGATAATAAATAAACAGTTTCTAACAATGAGAGAACTCACTCAGCCATCATGCATAATAATTTTTTTGGCATAATTTTTTGGCTAATTCTTGATTGTTAATTTGGTCACAAACAATTGGATCACACATCCTCCAGCACATCAGCCCATTGTAAAGCAAAGCACATAAAGCCAGATTACTGAAATTACTTTTTCAGTGAAACATATCTGTCACCTCATATGCACCAGTCTCATTTACAGTGAGTGAAATAAATTCTCATCTGATGTATCTTATCAGCTGTTTGTAGTCACTTTGTTGACAATTGTAAAAGGGTCTTTTTTTATTTCTTTTATCTTTTCTAGGCTGTAGAGTGGAGTTTTCCCCATGGATTATTTCTAGATTTTTAATACATTGATAATAATAAATTACTGATGACAATGATCGAATTTTCAGATGTTCTGGGTCTTACTGCCTCACAGGTCAGGAAAGATTTAAGGATAGTGGACCTGAACTCTTAATTAGTTTAAATGTATTGGATGCCAGCAGGATGGATCTGCAGAACAATAACAGTATTACCAAACTCTGATTTGCACAGAGGTGAGAGTTGCATCATTAAACCAGGCCTGGTGTCTCACGTGTTTGGGTTGGATCCCAAAATGTTACCACGGTTTGGTACACAAAGGGTTTCTTTGTGAACAAAAATATCTCAAAGATTAGATTTGGTTGTATAAGCAGTTAAATGACTCACTGATATTCAAGCTGCGTACTGTACACTCACTGGCCACTTTATTAGGCACACCTGTCCAACTGCTCGTTGACACAAATTTCTAAAATCAGCCAATCACATGGCAGCAACTCAGTGCATTTAGACATGTAGACATGGTCAAGACGATCTGCTGTAGTTTAAACTGAGCATCAGAATGAGGAAAGGAGGTGATTTAAGTGACTTTGAACGTGGCATGGTTGTTGGTGCCAGACGTGCTGGTCTGAGTATTTCAGAAACTGCTGATCTACTGGGATTTTCACAAACAACCATCTCTAGGGTTTACAGAGAATGGTCCAAAAAAGAGAAAATATCCAGTGAGCGGCAGTTCTGTGGGCGAAAATGCCTTGTTGATGCCAGAGGTCAGAGGAGAACGGTCAGACTGGTTCGAGCTGATAGAAAGGCAACAGTAACTCAAACTAGACAATCTCCATGGAAAACATGAGGGGGGCCTGGGCGGAATGCCGGCTGACGTAATACATATACTTCTTAATATACCTGTAAGTGTTTCCCCTCCCTCATAGCATAACATAATGGCTACTCATGGGCTGTGGGTGTGTTTTGTCAGATTGATGTGTGGATGCATCTCCATACATCTAATTTCTGGTTAAACTGAGGTCAGATTCAAACCAAGCGGCAACCTCCAGTCTGAAAATATAAGGCAATGCAGAAGTGCTAAAGTCTGCTGTTCCTCGAGTGTCCACTTGAGGCTGGCTCCGGAAGTACCGGAAGTCACATACACACCAAGCCAAAAAAAAAGCCGTTTTCACGGCCAAAATAAACATGTTTACAGCCTGGTACAAAGAATGTCTCCCGTCTGAATCGCTAATTTCACTAACGGCACGCACTGTACGGGGGTGAATTTTTTTCTAATTCAGCAGTTTCCACAATATTAAGCTCGCCAGTTCGTCCAATCAGAGGCACAGCTCAGATCACGTGACTGTGGAGCGTCCTATGGTCGTTACTTGCCGTTTGGCTTCAAAAGTCCGTTTCAGGAACAGATGGGTGACGTCATGAAGACTATGTCCATTAATTATACAGTCTATGATTCAAACACGTGTGCTTCGCGCGTATACTTTGACATATACTTTTCTGAGGCAATAACAATAAGTCATGAAATCAGATGTGCGGCTGTATTACACATCTACACATCTGGTTTCAAGTTTAACTGAGGTCAAATTTCATTCATTCACACACATGCACACTTCGCCTGTACACTGTCACATATACAGTGCTGCTTGAAAGTTTGTGAACCCCAGAAGACTGTTTTTGAAAAAAAACCCAAAACATTAAAATAACCTTATTAAATGCACATCCAAATCCCAATTTGTAAATAAAATATTTTCAAATAATGGACATACACAGAAGGAGATATTTTCATTATTTAATTCAACAAAAGTGGATTATTTGACAAAAAATGAGAATTTAATATGTGCAAAAGTATGTGAACCCTTGTAGTTAGTAGCTTGTGGCTCCATCTTGCGTTGCTATTATTTCAACCAAGCATCTTCTGTATCCACTAACCAGTCTCTCACATCTGCTTATGGTGATTTTTGCCCACTCCTCCTTGCAGAACTCTGCCAGTTGAGAGAGGTTGGAGGGACACCTGGCATGTACCATCTTCTTGCCACAACATTTCAATCAGATTAAGGTCTTGACTTTGACTGGGCCAATCCAGAGTATGGCTCGTCCTCCTCTGAAGCCATTCCTTTGTAGTTATGCTGGAATGCTTTGGGTCATTGTCTTGTTGCAGAATCCATTTTCGTCCCAGCTTCGACTCCCTGACTGATGGCAGGAAATTCTGGTCAAGAATTTCTTGATAGGCGTGAGAATTCATGGTTCCCTTGATAATGTGGAGTTGTCCAGGTCCAAGAGAAGAAAAACAGCCCCAGACCTTTACATTTCCACCCCCATGCTTCACTGTTGGGAGGAGGTTCTTCTCTTGAAATGCAGTGTTGGCTTTTCTCCAAACATGGCGGTTTTGATTGTGACCAAATAATTCTACTTTGGACTCATCTGTCCAGAGGATGGACTTCCAGAAGGCCTCAGGTTTGTCCAAGTGCTCTCTGGAAAAGTTAAAACGGGCAGCTTTGTTATTTTTTGAGAGCAGAGGCTTCCTTCTGGCAACCCTCCCATGAATGCCATGGCCTATTCAATTTTCTTCTGATTGTAGACACATGCACATTTGTCCCAGATGCTACCAAGGAGGTCTGCAACTCTCTGGAGGTGATATGTGGGTTGGCTTCTACCTGATTTATTAGTTTTCTGGTGCTTCTGGGTGATATTTTTGATGGGCGTCCACTTCTAGGCAGAGTTGCTGTAATGTTGAAGGCCTTCCATTTGTAGATGATTTGTCTTACAGTGGATGGATGGAGCTGGAATCTTTTGGAAATGGTCTTATATCCTTCACCAGACTGATGGGCTGTCACTACCCTCTTCCTTATGTCATCAGATATCTCCTTCCCTCTTGGCGTTGTTGATCTGTATGGACCTAAAGTGATTTGGCTGGTTTCTTCTCTCTTTAATTAGTGCTGGACAGACCCTTTCCTCCTGCCATTGGTCTGCTTAACTGATAAATTAAGCACACAAATGTGTTTCACCTGAGTCCTTTACCCGCATGACTACCAGTGCAGCTGGGGGTTCACTTACTTTTGCATATACACTAATTCTACATTTTATGTCGTTTTTGGGGTATGTATACTAGTCCCTCTAAAAAAGTATACACAGTTGATAAATATAAGTCTGACATTTCATTTATAAATACTATCGATGATAGAATGTCCTTATGAGTCACTATTAATGAACATGTATGTAGTTTCCATGGTGATGGAACATAAACGAACAGCTGCACAGATCAAGGGACACTTCTTTGTGACAGCTGATCTCAGGCAGGATTTTTGGGTGAGACAGGGGTCTGAACAAGCACTTGCTGTGTCAAAACCATGATAGTTAGCAGAAAAACGAGTGCACCATGAGAATCACAAGACTCTGAAAAATCTGTCAAGGTGCATTTTATATCTGTAGGGCAAAAAAATTGGACCGAAAATCTGAGCTAAAAATGAGTGATCCCTTGCTGAAAACCCCTAGAGAATTAAAATGGAAGTAAATGGGGGGAGGTGGACAGGTTTGTCTGACAGTTGGCTCTTTTCTGACTAAGAGCTCCATCCTTTGACTTCAAAAGCCACTTTGACAGAAGCACAGCAAGATTACATATGTTTTGTGAAACATGATGAAGATTAAAGCACTGCCTGAGTCAGGTTATTATCTGTCACCTTATATGCACCCTGTATATAACTACAAGGGCTGATTGATAAGTTGCGAGCCTTATATTGAAGAAGTGAAGCAGAGATGTCCTTTTTCAGCTCTACTATTCCCTGACTCTTTAAAGCTGAGTACCTGCAGACTGGTGTCATTTGGTCACTTTATGTCAAAGAGGTAGCTCTCTAAAGTAAACAAGGCAAATGACTTTTGCAAAATGGACAAAATCACTGAGCAGTGATTTAATATTTGCATAAGAAAGGCACCTAAGGATATCCATATGGTACCAACACTAGGGAATGATGCCCCTTCATATGCTGCAGTGAAAAGGTGGGTGGTGGAATTTAAGCGTGGCAGGAAGAGCCTTGGGGATGACGCCCGTCCTGGAAGGCCTGTAACTGCTGCAACCCCAGAAATGGTCAATAAAGTTCATGATATTGTTCTGGCTGAGGGGACAAACTATAAATGGCACATATTATGCATCACTTCTTAGGCAGTTCAGAGAAAATATTAAACTCAAGCACCGCAGAAAACTCAGTAAAGGTGTGTTGTTCCACCAGGACAATGCTCCTGTTTACAGGTCTGTCATCGCCATGGCTGCCATTAATGATTGTGGCTTTGAATTGATTAACTATCCACTTTATTCGCCTGATCTCACTCCATCAGACTTTCATCTGTTTACAAAATTAAAAAAGACCATTTCTGGTACCCACTTTGGGTCAGACGATGACGTCATACATGCAGTGGAGGACTTTCTGAATGGTCAAGAAAAAGGCTTCTTTAAAAGTGGCATTGAGGCTCTTTGCATCTATATACATGGCTGGCAAAACTGTACAGATACTGAAGAGGATTATGTTGAAAAAACGAATGCAGTTTGTCCACCAAAAGTCAAACACTGAAATATGAGGCTTATCAACCTATCAATAAGCCCTTGTATACAATGATGATTATGACCATCTCATCTCAGTTATATACAGGGAGTGAAACAAATTCCTATCTAATTTATCTTATTAGTTTGGTCGCTTTGTTGACAATTGTAAAAGGGGCTTTTTTTGGTAATAAGTATGTACAGTCTGGCAAAATTACTGATGACGGTGATAGAATTTTCAGATTTTCTGGGTCTTACTATCTCACAGGTCAGGAAAGATTTAAGGATAGTGGACCTGAACTCTTAATTAGTCTAAATGTATTGGATGCCAGCAGGATGGATCTGCAGAACAATAACAGTATTATCAAACTCTGATTTGCACAGAGGTGAGAGTTGCATTATTAAACCAGGCCTGGTGTCTCACGTGTTTGGGTTGGATCCCAAAATGTTACCACGGTTTGGTACACAAAGGATTTCTTTGTGAACAAAAATATCTCAAAGATCAGATTTTGGTTGTATAAACAGTTGTATGACTCACTAATATTTTAAGAGCAGACTGTATATAAGAATGTTAATTTATGCAATGGACTCACTATGCTCTCATGTAACAGGGATAATGCATGCAGATTTAACAGAACTCCACACACACACACACACACACACACACACACACACACACACACACACACACACACACACACACACACACACACACACAAATCATCAGCATATAAGGCCAGTAGGAAGCCAAGCAATGATTAAGTCAACAAAGTATTAAACATTCACCTCCTATCTGTACTAACAGTATGGTAATGAAGGGATCTGTGTCTTTAAGCTGCTCTCCTGGACAAAAACTATTTTACAATCACATTATTGACCCATCTTTATACTGCTTTAAAACATTCTTCCTTATGTTTACCCCAGTCTGATAATAATCCTTTAAACTCCGATTACTTCAATCAGTTCATCATGTGCCATGTCAATCAATGAAGCATTGCCTGAGTATATTTATTTACACTGGCCTCTTCTGAACTTGCTGTGGTTTTGTAAATGTAAAGTAAACTGTGATGCAAGTAACTTGAAATTAGTGTACATGTTGACATAGATTGATATTAAAGTAATGGAAAATGTGTGAATCCTACTGGGTCTTTGAGCAGGAGAGGGAAGCAGAAACATGTTTGCCATTTATAAGAAGAAAAAAAAGAACTCTGGCACAGTTAATATTTGCATCTATATACAGTGGGGCTAAAAGTATTGGGACACCCACCAATTGTACAAGTTTTCCCACTTAGAAAGATGAAAGAGGTCTGTGATTTTTATCATAGGTACACTTTAACTGTGGAGAGGCACAATGTGGAAAAAAAATCCAGGAAATTATATGGGATGATTTTAAACAATTTATTTCTATATTCTGGTGAAAAATAAATATTTGGACACCTAGAAACAAGCAGGAAATCTGGCTCTCCCACACTTTTAAGTTCTTCTTTAGGAAGCTCTTCTATCCTCCGCTTGTTGTCTGTACTAGTGGCACCTGTTTGAACTCGTTGTCTATATAAAAGACACCTGCCCACACTTTCGAAGAGTCAGACTCCAACCTCCACAATAGCCAAGACCAGAGAGCTGTCAAATGACAACAGAGACAAAATTGTAGACCTGCACAAGGTCAAAACTCAACTGTTTTCACAATTATTAGGAAACGGAAGACAAGGTCACTAACAATCTTCCTAAGTCTGGAACTCCATGCAAGATCTCACATCGTGGGATACAAATGATCTTGAGAATTTAGAAGAATCAGCCCAGAACTACACTGGAACACCTGGTCAATGACCTGAAGAGAGCTGGGACCACAGTCACAAAGGTTACGGTGAGCAACACACTATGTCGTCATGGATTGAAATCCTCCAGTGCCAGACAGGTTCCCCATCTTAAACCAAAACATGTCCAGGCCCATCTAAAGTACGCCAGAGACCATCTGGATGATCCAGAGGAGGATTGGGAGAATGTCATGTGGTCAGATGAGACCAAAATACAACTATTTGGTAACAACTCAACTCGCCGTGTTTGGAGGAAGAAGAATGCTGAGTTGCATCCCAAGAACACCATACCCACTGTGAAGCATGGAGGTGGAAACATGCTTTTGGGCTGCTTTTCTGTAAAGGGGCCAGGACAACTGATCGGTATTGCAGAGAGGATGAATGGGGCCATGTTTCATGAGATTTTCAGCAAAAACCTCCTTCCCTCAGTAAGAACATTTATGATGAAATGTTGCTCGGTCTTACAGCATGACGATGATCCCAAACACACTGCCCGGGCAACGAAGGGGTCGTCAGAAGCATTTCAAGGTCCTGGAGTGGCCAAGTCAGTCTCCAACTTCAACCCAGTAGAAAATCTGTGGAGGGAGTTGAAAGTCCATGTTGCCCAGCGACAGTCCCAACTCTTCAAAGATCTGGAGATGATCTGCATGGATGAATGGGACAAAATTCCAGCTACAGTGTGTGAAGACCTGGTCAAGAACTGCAAGAAACGTTTAACCAGTGTAATTTCAAACAGTGGTTACATTACAAAGTATAGAGTTGAAGTTTTGTTTGTGTCCAGTTATTTATTTTCCTTTTAAGTATACAAATAAATTGTTTAAAAATCATCCAATGTGATTTCCTGGATTTTTTTCCACAGTCTGTCTTTCACAGTTGTCCCAATACTTTTTTGCCCCACTGTGTGTGTGTGTGTATGTGTGTGTGTGTGTGTGTGTGTGCGTGTGTGTGTGTGTGTGTGTGTGTGTGTGTGTGTGTGTGTGTGTTTGTGTGTGTGTGTGTATTCATGAAGTTATACAACAACAAATAACAGTCAAAAGAGTCAGGGTGTGTTACTTTCATTTCCTTTCCAAACACACAATTTTGTAGCCAAATAAATGTGTGTTGCTGAAAGATTTTTTCACTCAAAAACAGAAACAAAGGCAAACTTTGAACTTTTTTTTGGAGTTGGCATGGATAAGAGCCAGGGCCAGAGAAGGATGACTGGTTGGGGGTCCGATCCCGCCACTTGTTGATGGATTAGAGACCCAAGAAGAGTCCAAGAAAAGCATCTAAAGCCTGGTGTCTGTGTAAGCTGCCAAAATGGCAAGTGTGGGAAAATACCAGCCTCTATCTGCACAGTTAGCTTTTAGTGGACCACAGGAAGGCTGCCATCACGTTTTTGGCCTGGTCTATTTAATCCCTGTTTTGTTTTCATTCTGGGAATGACTTATTCACTCAGATTGCATGAAGAGGTAGTAAAGAAGATTTGAATGTACAACCCCAATTCCAATTAAAGCCACAAGCAGTGATAAGCGGGCCCTCGCTCACGTGTGCCGGTCGGGGCATGTTGCAGCTGTCGCATGTGCACCACAATTGGCACATGCACCACAATCCGCACATGCACATGTGTACACTCACTGTCCACTTTATTAGGCACACCTGTCCAACTGCTCATTAATGCAAATTTCTAATCAGTCAGTCACATGGCAGCAACTGACGAGAGCTGAGTCTGAGTATTTCAGAACTGCTGATCTACCGTTTTTTCTCCACACAACTATCTCTAGGATTTACAGAGAATTGTCGAAAAAGGGAAACTATCCAGTGTGCGGCGGTTCTGTGGGTGAAAATACCTTGCTGATGTCAGAGGTCAGAGGAGAATTTGAGGAAAATTTGACAGACTGGTTTGAGCTGATAGAAAGGCTACCGTAACTCAAATAACCACTTGTTACAACAGAAAAGTATGCAGAAGAGCATCTCTAAATGCACAACACATCAAACCTTAAGGCAGATGGGCTACAGCAGCAGAGGACCCCAAAGGGTGCCACTCCTGTCAGCTAACAACAAGAGACTGAGGCTACAATTCATCATCCAGCATCGTTTCAACGCCACAGCCTACCTGAGTATTGTTGCTGACCATGTCCATCCCTTTATGACCACAGTGTACCATCTTCTGATGGCTACTTCCAGCAGGATAACGCTCCATGTCATAAAGCTGGAATCATCTCAGACTGGTTTCTTGAACATGACAATGAGTTCACTGTACTTCAAATCATGGATGTTCAGCTGACAAATCTGCAGCAACTGCGTGATGCTATCATGTCAATATGGACCAAACACTCTGATGAATGTTTCCAGTACCTTGTTGAATCTATGCCATGAAGGATTAAGGCAGTTCTGAAGGCAAAAGTAATTCCAACCAGGTACTAGCAGGGTGTACCTAATAAAGTGTCAGGCGAGTGTATTTCAGTCCAGAGAGGGACCGTGATGGATTGTGTTATGTCTGAAACAGATCAGACAATATATGTGAAAGATACTACCATGCACTTCCAGAGGATAGCGCTATTGCAGTAGTACAGAATTGAGCATATAGATGTGTTGGACCTTGATCAGCATCGTTGATTATGTGTGTCAAATCAGAATCAAACTGGAGATTAAATGAAGGATCTACAATGAGTTCCTGATTCATGGCAAGATATCAGAGTTTGATACATCGCCATGGACACGCTGTTTAACTATAGAGAACATGGCCTGACCAGTAATGATTTGTGAGGGCCTAAAAGACATTGCAGAGCATAGTGGAAAGAAGTTCTTCATAAATGGAGGAATTTTTAATCACAGAGCAAAACATATGACATCCTGTTGAGTTCGATGAAATACATACCACATAAATTGTCAAAATTGGACATTTAAGTGCAATTTTCGAAATTCCAATTCAGAATTCACTATGGTCCTGAGAGTGTTTTTGAAGGTCTTGGCATGCTAGTTATGCACACTGAATATCAAGGCCGATGGCTGAAAGTAGCCCGAGGGGCTGCTGTTTTAAGTCACAAGGGGCGCTGTGGAGCATGGACCATCATGAAAGCACCTGAATCATAAAGTTTTCACTGTGGCTGAATTTTCTGGCATGTTTTGTCACGACTTTAAGCATGTTCAGGGCATGCAATTTGGCATTAAAGTGGCGGAATAAAATGTTTCTTAGGGTTCCAAGAGGGTCCTCGCCCTGATTCTCGGAGCTTCGTTCCTCTTGGACCCTGAAGTTGGGACATTGTGTAAAACGTAAATATTAACAGAATACAATCATTTGTAAATCCTGCAACATGTCCAAAAAAGCTGGGACAGAGACTACAAAAGACTTGAAAGTTGAGGAATGTTAAAAAAAACACCTGTTTGGAACATTCCACATGTGAACAGGTTAATTGGAAACAGGTGAGTGTCATGACTGGGTTTAAAAGGAGCATCCCTGAAAGGCTCAGTTGTTCAAAAACAAGGATGGGGTGAGGTTCACTGCTTTGTGAACAGCTGCGTGAGCAAATAGTCCAGAAGTTTAAAAGAACAATGTTCCTCAATGTACAATTGCAAGGAATTTTATCATCTGCAGTACATAATATCCTCAAAAGATTCAGACAATCTGGAGAAACCTCTGCATTTAAACAGCAAGGCTAAAAACCAACATTGAATGCCCGAGGCCTTTGACCCCTCAGGTCACCCAACATCATTGTGTAAAGGACATTACCACATGGGCTCAGGAACACTTCAGAAAACCATTGTCAGTTAACACAGTTCATCACTACATCTACAAGTGCAAGTTCAAACTCTACCATGCAAAGACAAAGACATATATCAACAACACCCAGAAACACCGCCGGCTTCTCTGGACCCGAGCTCATCTGAGATGGACTGACGCAAAGTGGAAAAGTGTGCTGTGGTCTGACGAGTCCACATTTGAAATTGTCTTTGGAAATTATGGACGTGGTGTACTCTGGGCCAAAGAGGAAAAGGACAATCCAGATTGTTATCAGCACAAAGTCCAAAATGGTATGGGGGTGTGTTAGTGCCCATGGCATGGCTAACTTGATCATCTGTGAAGGCTCCATTAATGCTGAAAGGTACATTCAGGTTTTGGAGCAACATATACTGCCATCCAAGCCACGACAATGCCAAGACATATTCTGCACGTGTTACGACAGCGTGGCTTTGTAGTAAAAGAGTGCAGGTACTAGACTGGCCGGCCTGCAGTCCAGACCTGTCTCCCACTGAATATGTGTGGTGCATTATGAAGTGCAAAATATGACAACAGAGACCCTAGACTGCTGAGCAACTGAAGTTGTACATTAAAGAAGAATTGTAAAGAATACCACCTCCAAAGCTTCAACAATTAATGTCCTCAGTTCACAAAGGCTTATTGAGTGTTGTTGAAAGGAAAGGTGATGTAACACAGTGAGAAACATGACCCTGTCCCAGCTTTTTTTAATGTGGTGCAGGCATCAACTTAAAAAAAAAAATCAGTTTGAATAATAAATATCTTGTCTTTGTAGTGTATTCTGTTGAATATACAAGATTTGCAATCATTGCATTCTGTGTTTAATTACGTTTTACACAATGTCCCAGCTTCATTGGAATTGGCTCTTATGTGTCTGGTGACATGACAGGAGGGAGGATGCACATTTTAAAGTAGGAGTAAAAGGGTAAAATCGTACACATTAATCCCCTGAGGTTTAAAAACACATGAATTCAAGTTTATTAATCTTAAATTCAATAAATACCATTCATCTCTAGAAGAGTTTTAATTGCCTCTCAGGTATAAGAGAAATATAACTCTTTTTGCTTTTGTGAGCTCCAGCCTTACATAATTTTCACAAATTACATACAATCTATCAGGATTTCATAAAATATAACTGCTGGACCTGAACAAATCAATGAGCATGGACATGTGAGTGTAAACAGCTTAGATAAGACCCCCTGTGGGAGGATTTCCACTTTGTTTTTGGAATAAGATAAAGCAAGTACTTTACCTCCATGTGATCACATTGACTTTCATTCAGTGTAAGAGTACGCGTGTGCACACAGACTGGCTGATTAGTGAGATGTAACTGTTTTGACACGTAATACTCCAACCAAACAATGTACTCAGCAGGTTTTGGGAGGGGTTACGCCCACATCCGAATACAGAGTTATCCCTCCCTTTCTGGGAAGCGAATATCCAATCCAATTTCACCTCTGAGGTTGTGCAAGGAACTCTTTAAAAGGGATCCACAACACAACCTCATCCAACGTTTTATTGGCGCACAGGACTGACTGCGTCTGCACGTGCCGGGAGTATGCATTTGCAGATGTAAACTGCTCTTTTAGACTTTGCAAAGAATTTTAATCATTTATCGTCCGTGCACATCGAAACAAAAGTATCACAACAATGGCAATCCTTACTAATTTCACGACAGCATGCATGAGGAATTTTCAAGGCGACCGGCTACACAAGCAACTCTTTTTCTTTATACGCGCCTTACACAAATCTGCAGCCAGCGAGACTTATGGGATATCCACAGCTCGAGAAGGAGCCATGCCTGAGAGATTGATCTCACAGACAGATGTCAGTGAAAAAACTACAATCAAGAGTCTGAAGGACATGCCAGGACCCAGCACTTGGTCTAATTTGATTGAGTTCTTCTGGAGAGACGGTTTCAGTCGAATTCATGAAATTCAGGTAACGATGTGAATATATAAGTATTACCATATTTCGCCTTGTGTAACTCATAAAATCAATTCTTTGTGTTTCCTAACAGCGGCAATGAGCCAATCTATCCTCTGCGTCAGCCAACTCTGGCAATAATGCGTAAAATGGCACCAACTTTGCGTAAAGGTGCACCAGGAGGCCGGGCGCTTGTCGGCTTTGAACTAAAATGCTTTTCTAAAAGTTGGCACAAGTACTGCATGACTCACTCCAACACGTTTCCTGAAGAAAATGATACAGCAGATAATCTTAACTTGTGTGTTTTGATGCCAGTCTGCAGAAAGAACCTTAACTCTTAAAAGCATGACCTATCAGAGGGGGAAAAAAACAACAAAAAAATTTTTTTTTTTGATAGGTCATGCTTTTAAGGGTTAAGATTTTTTGGGGGGAACTGAGAAGTTTTTTGACTGTTTTAACAAAATCCAGAAATAATATTGCTATATCATTTTGTTCATAAAATATTTGAAAAGGGCCAGAATTCAACTTCAGCTGCCTGTAGTGGTATGATAATCCTCAAGGGGGTTGGGAGGTCTTTGAAACTCATGTATAAAATATGATGCGTTCGGCATTAAAGGGTTAAAAATTTAGGGGAAATATGTCATACACTGAAACCAGAATAAAAATTGGTTATTGTTTTAGATTAAAAAAAAAAGGCAGAGCTGATTTTTGAACACAGTCTTGTATTTAAACTTGACTTATGGATCAGGAGTAAAACAGTTGCAAGTATTTATAAGTTAAAAGAAAGTAAATCTTTTTTTTTTTTTTTTGATTATACACCCTAAGAAATGTGTTTTAGCCATAACCCATAACCAGATTCTAAGAGGCATATTTGGTTTTGTCACTCAAACCTTTTGTGTCAACTACTAATTTTTTCTATTTTAAAACTGAAAATTTTGAAAATATAATTAAATATATCATAGGTGAGACAAGTTATCAAACCCCCTCTGTCGAGCTGTATCAGTTAACGAATAATGAAATGTGATTTTATAACTCATCTTTAATTTATGCTGATTTCACCGTTGAATTTGAAACCTGGTTGCTTAATTTCTGATATTGTTTGAGAAAATCACTCACCGGCCACTTCATTAGGCACACCTGTCCAACTGCTGGTTAACACAAATTTCTAATCAGCCAATCACATGGCAGCAACTCAATGCATTTAGGCATGTAGACATGGTCAAGACGATCTGCTGCAGTTCAAACCGAGCATCAGAAGACCAAACCAGGTGCCACTCCTGTCGGCTAAGAACAAGAAACTGAGGCTACAATTCACACAGGCTCACCAAAATTGAACAATAGAAGATTGGAAAAACATTGCCTGGTCTGATGAGTCTTGATTTCTGCTGCGACATTCAGATGGTAGGGTCAGAATTTGGCAACATGAAAGCATGGATCCATCCTGCCTTGTATCAGGGGTTCAGGCTGAAGCTGGTGGTGTAATGGTGTGGGGGGATATTTTCTCGGCACACTTTGGGCCCCTTAGTACCAACTGAGCATTGTTTCAATGCCACAGCCTACCTGAGTATTGTTGCTGACCATGTCCATCCCTTTATGACCACAGTGTACCATCTTCTGATGGCTACTTCCAGCAGGATAACGCTCCATGTCATAAAGCTGGAATCATCTCAGACTGGTTTCTTGAACATGACAATGAGTTCACTGTACTTCAAATCATGGATGTTCAGCTGACAAATCTGCAGCAACAGCGTGATGCTATCATGTCAATATGGACCAAACTCTCTGAGGAATATTTCCAGTAACCTTGTTGAATCTATGTCACGAAGGATTAAGGCAGTTCTGAAGGCAAAAGCGAGTCCAACCCAATACTAGCAGGGTGTACCTGATAAAGTGGCCAGTGAGTGTAGATATAAGTAAATCAGGGATGCCATGAAACAGCACTTAAAAAAAACCCAACAACATTAAATGAGATCACATTTCCTGCTGTTTTACAGATGGAGCATTCCAAGAAGTACGGCAAAATCTTCAAATCACGTTTTGGACCCCAACTGGTGGTTTCATTGGCAGACCGGGATCTGGTGGCTGAAGTGCTTAGGGCTGAGGGTGTGGCCCCCCAGAGAGCCAACATGGAGTCCTGGAAGGAGTATAGAGACATGAGAGGCCGCGCCACAGGCCTCATCTCAGCGTGAGTTCCCTTTGACCTTTATGTCTTGAGAAGAAGCTCCTTAAAAATGACTTTGGTGTTTAGGAGGTTAATCTATTTGGTCACCACATGTCAAAAACCCAGAGCTGCATTTCCATTTCAGTACATTGAATCAATCAGTTTATGAATTTTTACATTTGCTGTTTTGTTTTTCAGTGAGGCTGAAGACTGGCTGAAGATGCGGAGTGTGCTCAGACAGCTCATCATGCGTCCACGTGATGTAGCAGTTTTCTCTGATGACGTGAACCAGGTGGTAGACGACCTGGTCAAGAGAGTTAGTATTCTCCGCACCCAGGAGACCGATGGAGCTACTGTCCTCAATGTGAATGATCTCTTCTTCAAATACGCCATGGAGGGTTAGTGGGGATCTTTATACTTGAGTTATCAACTATCATGTTTGAGTTAATTACTTTGTGAAGTCATCGCTGTGATTAAAATGATATAGAATATTGAACCACTGCCTCTCTTATTTTGTCATTCCAGGTGTGGCCGCCATTTTATACGAATGTCGACTCGGCTGTTTGGAAGACCAGATTCCCAAGGACACTCAGGACTACATCAGCGCCCTTCACCTCATGTTCAGCTCCTTCAAGACCACCATGTACGCTGGGGCGATCCCCAAATGGCTACGTCCTATCATCCCCAAACCATGGGAGGAGTTCTGTCACTCCTGGGATGGTCTCTTCCGATTCAGTAAGTTTTGTATTTTTGGACGTAAATGTTACAAAAATGATTTTTTTTTTTTTAGCAGATTTTATGCTCTAGTGAGATATCTGTCTTCTTAAACTGATGGACTTTCGTATTCAAAGGGTGTTCCAGAAATTGGAGAACTCACAAGAGGCAGATTTAAAGAAAGGAAATTAAAACAGATGTTATGAAGACTGGTAGATCTGTTTGGAAACTTAACCCAAACAAAGATAACCTCATTGCCACTATTGGGATTTTTCCAGACTGAGGTTAACATCCCCTGATAAGTTAACTAATCATCCCCTGTAAAATTGATCTAACCCCTCCTCCAGACACATGTCCCTGCTTTTTCTCTGAGATCAGAGTTTTTTTTAAATGTATATATTAGAGGACACAAAATGTCCTTTTTGCAATGTGCTTTTGAATTGTTCATTCAGGCTGTGAACATGTTAGATAATGCTTTTTCTATGGTGCTTTTAGACACACATAACACTGACACTCAGGTCTGGGGAAGCAAACTTTGTCTAAGATAAAAAGCCTGGCATCAATAGAAAGGAATGTAGATTTGCATATAAATCTCTTCGGCTGTACCGGGGGTTGTGGGAGTAGGGGGTCCCTCTGTTACATAACCTGCTCTCCTCTTTTTTTTCTTTCCCCTCACCTCCCTGTTCCTCCTCACCTCCCCCTTTCCCATTCATCCCACCTTTTCTCTGTCTAATAATCCCAGGCCTTATTCACGTTGATAAGCGTCTCGCAGCGATAAAGGCCCAGCTGGAGCGAGGAGAGGAAGTGAAGGGTGGACTGCTCACACACATGCTTGTTACCAGGGAGATGACCATAGAGGAAATATACGCCAATGTAACGGAGATGCTTCTGGCGGGCGTAGACACGGTGTGTATGTGTGTGTTTATACATGTGCAGAGAAGAGTTAGAGGTACTGTGAGTGCAGAGGGGCTGAGAGTTGCACGTGTATGTTACTGTCTGTGTGTGTATGTGTGCATTTTTGAGTCAGTGTAGAGTTTCAGGGGCTGAGTTTCTGGCGCCACATCTGTGCCTGCCTGTGTATCTGTGCCAGCGTCAAGTCAGAACAGTGGACCCGGGCTGAGACAGTATCCCACTGACAAACTTGTTCTCACTCAGATTTGGTTTCTTGTCGTTTGTCTCCGTCTGTAACATCGACACAGGGGGGGCCTTTGTCTTTTCTTTTTCCTCTGCCAGACATCTGTGTATAGTGCTTTGATATATATCTTCATTTCAAAGCTTAATATTTGACTTGAAATAATTTAGATTTTTGGTCTGGTTCACTTGATTAAAGCAGATTAAAGAAAAAAAAGAAACATTAAAGGAAGCACTGACATGACACACAAAATTTTGACCCTGGATGTTAATTTACAACTCTGCTAGCAAGAGTTGGGGTGTAAATTCACTATGTTCAGAGAAAATATTTATACTAAAGCTTTTCATCTACTGCGTAGTGTCGACCAAGAAAGCTTATTCAGCTGTCCTACACTTGTCCAGTACATGTGTGTGTGTGTGTGTGCACACTGTGTGCACATGTGCACAATTGCTGCCTAATTTGTTTGGGGTACTGTCAGATTAATCAGAGTTATGTCTGGGGAGTGTTTTGTTCTGAGCTTTGGGGGGCAGGGGATAAAAGGGTGTGTGTTTTTGTTAAACTTGTTGCAACGGCCACGTCCTGGCAGGGGGTGGACTACGCTGAGCCATTACCTGACCCTGTGGTGCATTAGCCTTTACTCAGCACACACAAGAGCTGTCAAGACACGTTAGCTGCAGCCAGAGTTATAGCACAGACTGGGCAGAGGTGAGACAACGGGGGGAGAATAAGGGAGGTTGGGATCTGAGGAAGAGGGACGCTTTCATAAAACCGCAAAGATTTGGGAATCGGCGTCATAAGGGGGGATGGGAACTGGTGTGGATGGTGGAAACAGTAGATGAGGGGGAGAGGCGTGTGAGAGCTGCGTCTGGATGAGCTTTTGTCATATGATTCCTCTCTGGCTTTGTCTGAGGTGTTGCCAGCATCTGTCCCAGCTGGGGATGATTAGGTGCATGATGGGAAGATGAGCGGAAGAGGGTGGTGACAGAGTGGGAGGGTGAGGGAGGCGGGATATGGGACAGTAAGATATGGTGGGGCATTGACAAGAGGAAACTCTTAGTTAGTCCTCTCAGAGATGATGACCCTGAGGTCTATTCAGTGTGACGCTGGCACACACAAACTTGCTCCTCTTCCACTGTGGGCGCTGTATGGAAAGCAGACGTGATTCCAGAAAGTGATAACGCTGTGTGCTCGGGTAGAACAGTGCTGTCAGTTGAGTTGAAATTTGAATAGTGGAAAGAGGACACTCGTATACCTAATAAGTGCTTCTCTGCCAACAATGAAATGAAAATGTCAGTGAAAATAGGAAGAGCCGGAACAGTTGGGAAGAGAGAGATAAGTAAAATGAGCGCGTAGAGAAAGAGCAGATGAGAGTCATGGGGTGTGACTGAAAAGTCTAAAAAGTGTTTGCAGAGGGAGACATAGTATCATTATTCAAAATCTCATGTGTCCTTCTAACGCTTGTTGTAAACTGTGTTTAAAAATGTATAAAGTATGCCATACAAAAATAAATATACAAGACTTGAATGAGAATGGATGACAGGGGTGAGTGATGTAAGTTGAGGGAAACAAAGTGCAGCTGCTGGAGTGGACCTTTTTGCCTGCTCAGCACGTGGATTTAGCCCCTTCTGACTCAACACTCCTCAGACTTTCCATACACTTGTGCAACAGCTCCAAAACTCTCATATCAGCCTGCATATCAGTCTGACTTGTTACAAAACATAAACAAACAAACAAGTGTCTGCTCCTTACTGATACCAAGACTCCTCAGAAGAACAAATACAGCAAAGTAAATCAAACCCTTTCCTTCCTCGCAGACATCCTTCACTCTGTCCTGGGCCACCTACCTGTTGGCCCGTCACCCTCAAATACAGGAGCAAATCTACACAGAGGTGACAAATACTCTTGGACCTGAAACCATCGCAACAGCTGATGATGTCCCTCGTCTTCCTCTCATCAGAGGGCTGGTCAAAGAGACACTCAGGTGCGTCACTTTTTCTTCTTTTACTTTTAAAGTCTCAGTTTTTACAGTTTTAACTTGTGTGCTCTTGTTGTACGAGTATCTTGAATTTCCTCATTAATCTTTTTGTACCAGATTTAAACCTCTTGGGAAGGTGAATGTTTGGGGTTGTTGAATAACACGTCTTTGTGCCTCTCGCTTGGAGCAGGCTTTTCCCAGTTCTCCCAGGAAATGGACGGATCACCCAGGATGACTTGGTGGTGGGCGGATACTTCATCCCTAAAGGGGTAAGAGTCATATTGGCATAACAGATTCACGTTTGTAGCATGCATGTGCAGAAAAGTGGAACCATGTGAAGCATTACAGTAGATGTGGATGAAACATAATCCTGCATTACTCATACATCTCTCTCTTCCTGTCTCTTGTAAAGCTGCTTGTACAACAGCCCAGCTGTTTCTATTGCACAACTCACACTTCTGTTTTTTCTTTTCTCTGTTAGACTCAGCTGGCCCTGTGTCACTTCTACACATCTATGGATGAGGAGAACTTCCCAGACCCCACTGATTTCCGGCCGGATCGCTGGATAAGGAAAGATTCCACAGATCGTGTGGACAACTTTGGCTCTATTCCCTTCGGCTATGGCATCAGAAGCTGTATCGGCAGGAGAATAGCAGAGTTAGAGATGCATCTTGCTCTCACAAGGGTATGACATAGATTGATCTATTTATCAGACTGAATTACTAAGTGTGTTTATTATTGTATCATGCACATAAATACGCCAAGATAACATGGACATACAAGAAACTAAACATAACAGCTATGTTCAGTATGCTGTTTATATATTTTCAAACTGTGATAAAAGGATCCAACATAAATATCTGCTTTCTATGTCTAACAAATTATATATCTCAGCCAATCTATGGACATTTTTGAATCTGTCAACCTCAGTGACTGGAAGCAACACACCAGATCCTAGCTGTACTGAGGCTGTGCTTCATTGCTTCATTTCCCACCATTAAAAGTCTAAACATATTCTTTGAAAGTGAAATCTTTCTGTTTTTGCTTCCTGTGCAGCTCATCCAGAAGTTCTACATCGGCGTGTCTCCTCTCACTGCTGATGTCAAGGCCAAAACTCACGGCCTGCTCTGCCCTGCTGCTCCCATCAACCTGCAGTTCATCGACAGGAAGAACTAGAGGCTGATCCTCTCCTCAAGGTCTACTGAAGTGACTGATTTTAATGTGTTTGAGTCATGGTTAGATCTTTTTAAATACACTGTTTTTAGGACACCATCCACTGTATGACTGAGCTGAGACTGAAGATTTAGTCCAACAGGAAGTTTTTTTCTCATGTTTTTCTGTTCTTTGGTGGGACAGACGCAAAACAGACCTGGATGTTAAGACAAACGCTGTTCCTGTACGTTTTTATTTGTACTTTATGAAACTGCAGCAGTGAAGCCTTCACACTTTTCATTCACTCTGTTCAGATTGATGGGTGTTGGAAAAGGCACTAAAACCTTCAGACACCAGCTGTAACTTTTCGATGGTACTGTTAATGCACATATGTGGGCTAAGAATGTGCACACATTAACACACAGTCAAAACACTTCCTCCCTTAGTATGGAAAAGAAAATTCTCTGAACTACACTACAAATGTCAAGTGGCAACAATGAATGTACAGAAAATGTTCTGTTTTAAGAGGTACAGTGTGTGTATAATGAGCTTTTCTGATTGTGTTGCAAACCAAAATTTTGTAGCAGGTAGCTTTTTTTCTTGCAGCACCCTCTTTTTATTCACACTGAGGAAGAAACTACACTGAAGTAGCATTCTATTTTTTAATCCATTTACTTAAAACTTAACAATTTTAAAGAATTTTGTATATATTCATTTTAGAGTCTCAAATAAATGGAAAACAACCTGTAAGCTGTAAGTAATCAGAGACCATAAAGATGAAATTAATCAAAAGTAATTATTTTAATAAACCCACCATAATACATCAAATACAAATAAGATTGATAAGTATTTCTGGTTGAGTGCTGTTAGGGTGAACAAAGTTGTTATACTAGTTACATTATGAGAGGGATAACGTACGTTTGAAATTGCTTTTGAAAGGAAAAGAGACAAGTTGTTGGATTGTGCTATTGAGAATGAGCCCGTTGGTTTGCAGGGAAATGGAAACATTTTAAGTCTTTGTATTTATCTGCTCTTATTTCTGTTACCTTTTCTACTCTAGTTCCAGTGAAACTGGATGATAAATAAAATGGTTTAATAATAATTTTGAAAACTGTTTGTTCTCCTCTGTCAAGATATTTAAACTCGCAAAACTCCAAAACATCAGCTTAAGAGATTTGGAGGTACTGAAAACGCATACCAATAGAAGAAACTGGTTCAAAGTAGCCACCCTTGCTCTGATTACTGCTTTGCACACTCTTGGCATTCTCTTGACCAGCTTCAAGAGGTAGTCACCTGAAATGGTTTTCACTGTGGGCCTTGTCAGGGTTACTTAGTGGAATTTCTTGCCTTATTAATGGGGTTGGGACCATCAGTTGTGTTGTGCAGAAGTCAGGTTGATGCATAGCTGACAGCCCCATTGGACAACTGTTAGAATTCATTTTATGGTGAAAACCAATCAGCTAAGTAAAGAGAAAGGAATGGTCATCATTGCTTTAAGAAATGAAGGTCAGTCAGTCCAGAAAATTGCAAAAACTTTGAATGTGTCCCCAAGCTCAGTGCAAAAACCATCAAGCCCTACAATGAAACTGGCTCACATGAGGACTGCCCCAGGAAAGGAAGACCAAGAGTCACCTCTGATGCTGATGATAAGTTCAACCAAGTCACCAGCCTCAGAAAACGCAAATTAACAGCAGCTCAGATTAGAGACCAGATGAATGTCACTGCGAGGTCTAGCAGCACACACATCTCTACAACAACTGTTAAGAGGAGACTGCGCAAATCAGGCCTTCATGGTCAAATAGCTGCTAGGAAACCACTGCTAAGGAGAGGCAAAAAACAAAAGAGATTTATTTGGGCCAAGAAACCCAAGGAATGGACATTAAACCAGTGGAAATCGGTGCTTTGGTCTGATGAGTCCAAATTTGAGATCTTTGGATCCAACCGCCATGTCTTTGTGCGATGCAGAAAAGGTGAATGGATGGATGCTACATGCCTGGTTCCCACCGTGAAGCATGGAGGAGGAAGTGTGACGGTGTGGGAGTGCTTTGCTGAGGACACTGTTGGGGATTTATTCAAAATTGAAGGCAACCTGAACCAGCATGGCAGCAAGATGCCATTCCATGCAGTTTGCGTTTAGTTGGACCATCATTTATTTTCCAACAGGAGAATGACCCCAAACACAACTCCTGGCTGTGTAAGGGATATTTGACCAAGAAGGAGATTGATGGAGTGCTGCGCCAGATGACCTAGCTTCCACAGTCACCAGACCTGGAACACAATCAACATGGTTTGGGGTTAGCTGGACCGCAGAGTGAAGGCAAATGGGCCAACAAGTGCTAAGCTTCTCTGGGAACTCCGTCAAGACTGTTGGGAAACCACTTCAGGTGACTACCTCTTGAAGCTTGTCAAGAGAATGCCAAGAGTGTGCAAAGCAGTAATCAGAGCAAAGGGTGGCTACTTTGAAGAAACTAGAGCATAAGATATGTTTTCAGTTATTTCAATATCTGTCCACATAAGATGCAATAATGAAACAGTGTAAGTAGCAACACCAACTTGTGTCGGAGTGAGAGAGCTGCTTATAAGGACCAAATGTAATCTGAAGTTGTTGCTTTGTAAAATGTAGAAAAGTCTCAGAAAAGAATAGAATAACACTTAAATTGTTGTGAACAAAAGTCAGTTTGGTGTCTCTTTACAGCAGGTAAGAAAATGTACAACACAAGTTTAAAATAAAATTACACAATATGCAGGGTAGTTAATATATACATGGAGTAAGGACATGTTAAAATAGGCAGATGAGATAATAAGTTAGAGAGTATTACACTCATAGATGTGTACTGCGCTTAGAAGTTTTTATTGCAAACACCAGTGTTCTTGGATTTTTATCTGAGTGGACGGGAGCACTGTCTTAAAAGTCTCGGGGAAGCTGTGTTTCAGTCTGTTTGTGTTTGATCTGATTGTCCAGTATCTCCTTCAAGAGGGGAGGGGGGAAAACAGTTTGAGGCATGTAATTGTCACTAAGAGGAGGTAGTGAGGTCCCATTGACCTGTTCTGCTACCCTCATCATGTGCTGGAGGTCACTCCTGTTCTCAGCAGTGCTGAACCACACTTTGCCGCAGTAGATCAGGAGGCTCTCGATTGCTGAGCAGTAGAAGCTGGTCAGTAGGTATGGAGGGAGGTGGGCCTGCTTGAGCTTCCGAAGGAAGTACGGTCTCTGCTGGGCCCTGCCCACCTGGCGGGAAGTGTGAGCAGTCCAGGTGAGGTCAGCTGAGATGTGAACCCCAAGGAACTCTACTATGGGGGTGTCTTCAATTTGACAATGGTGTTGGAGGGGTGAATGGGGGAACAGTCATGGGTGAAGAGTGAGAAGAGGACACACTTCTGTGGGGTTCCAGTGTTCAGGGTGAGGGTGGGTGAAGTGTGGTCGCTCATCCTGACATTTTGGAGTCTGTTTTTTAAGAAAGTCTTGTACCCATGAGCATACTGAGCTGCTAAATTTCAGAAGATGCTGGAAACCAAATGCCATGTGAGTATAGCATGGAAATTTATAAAATAAAATACAATATCAAGACAGAAACACATATTTATCATTTAATGATAAATACATATAAGTGATTTTTACAATCACAGAGCCAGTTTGAGCTTATCCCATAGATCTGATAAAAGTATTTAATCAAAAGCTCCACAGTTGAGGATGTCTTTGAGCAACAGTGCCTAAAATGATGTGTGTCCAACATTCATTTCACATTCAACATTCAATCACTCTCTGATTTCTTTGCCATGATACAGTCAGACAGTAATTTTGTGATTTTTATGTTGTCCTCACATTTCTTATTTCCTTTATTTTAAATTTTTATTTGTAACCCTGTTTTGAAAAGTTTTATATAAATAAAGTTTATTATTATTGTGAAAAAATCCTTTTTTCGAAAAAGAATTCATAAACAGGAAACAAACGACGTAAACTTAAACAGAAATTTATATATTTTTTTTGTTGGTTTGTGTTTATCATTGCATTGTTGTAAACCAGTTTCTAAATTAAGTCGCTCAGAAAATTAGTGAGATCTCGCGATATTTTGAAAACTAAGACCATCGGAAGTAAATAGTCGTCATGGCATGTTTGCTAGTTAGAAGAGGTTAAAGTAGCAAGTGTAGCGTGGGTGCAAGTGCAGCCGTACAGAAACCGTTAAAATAAAACCTTCAGAGTCAAGGGATTGAGTGTTTAGATCACATACACACCTACCGTCTGTATTTTGATGCTAAATATAGAACGAGAGTTGAGGAATACTGTTACACGACTCGGGCCTGGAAAGACGTCAGCTAGCGTAAGTTAGCTGCAGCTCGCTCATGTTAAGGCGGCCATTCGCTACATTGGGGACTAGCTTCAAAGGCTAATTTCTGCTACAGTCCTGAACAGATAAAGTTGACCCTGCTGGTTCTCTGACTGTGGTGGGAGGAAAGTTTTGCTGGATCTAAAATGATTATTGAAAACCTCGATGCCTTGAAAACATGGCTGTCTGATACCCTCGAGCCCATGTAAGTAATGTTGTCTTGGCGGTTAGCAGTTTAGCGTTAGCCATGACATGATCTGACACAAACTAACCCAGTTCTGAAGCATAATTATTATATTCACATCTTTATATTTTATACTGCATATCCACAGTTACCAGTAGTATCTACTGCATTATTAACGTGATTGATGGATGTTTTTATAAATTCCAGCTGTGATGCAGACCCTTCTGCCCTGGCTAAGTATGTTGTTGCTTTGGTGAAGAAAGACAAAAGCGAAAAGGAGCTAAAAGCCCTGTGCATAGACCAGTTGGATGTATTTCTTCAGAAAGGTAATTAAATTAAATTACTTTCCTTGCACATGTGTGATTGTCAGAGTATTATCCTTTAATCACACTGTTACTTTCCAGATACCCAGCCATTTGTGGATAAGCTGTTTGAAGCTGTAAACAACAAAAGCTACCTCCCCCAGCCAGAGCAACCCACTCCTCTGATAAAGGTTGAAAAAGAGGAACCAAAAAAAGATGAGGTAAGCTTCTGGTAATTTCAGCAGCATCTGTAGGAGCAGCTGTGTTCACAGCAGCATGACAACGAATGAACAGTTAATATGAGCAGGTTTCACTGAAGTTATTTTTCCATTTACAGACTCCACGTGAAGATGAAAGGGAAAAGAAGTTTTCACGTCGTGTGAACCACAGCCCTGCCCAGCAAAGCTCTCGCTACAATAGAGATAGCAGGTATGCCCAGCACCACCTTGATTCTTCATTCCCTATAACTTCCACATCTTTATACTGAGAATATGTTCCTTTTCTTCTTTTTAGGAGAGGAGATGATCGAAAGAGAGACGACCGCTCAAGGAAGAGGGATTATGACCGCAATCCACCAAGGAGGGACTCATACAGAGATCGCTACAACCGTAGGAGAGGCCGCAGTCGTAGTTACAGTCGTAGCCGCAGTCGGAGTTGGAGCAAAGATCGCATCCGAGACCGGGACAGAGAGAGGGATCGAGACAGAGACAGGGATCGAGATCGCAGCAGGAGCCGGTCACACAGCAGAACTCGGTCTAGAAGTAGGAGTAGAGGTAAGAACATGATTTGTGGATCTAAACCTGTATGAACAAGGTTATTTGCAGGATCACCAAAACAATATCAGGCACATTTGCCTTATAAAGATGGATGGATGGATAGACATTTACTTTCCTTTAGCATAGAAATGTGTTGCCAAAGTCTAAACAGAGTATGCATTCTCAAATTATCACCAAACTTTGGTTTGTGAGCTTCTTCTTATCTTGTTCTTCATTTGAACTTTGACCCTGGTTTTGCAACCTTTCAATGTGTTGCGCACTGATTATGTCTTAGTTTCAGAGACGTGTTTGTATTTTGTAATAGAATTATTGTTTTTTTTATTCAAAGCGTGCATTTAATTCTTCAGTGTTTAAAGTACCAGTACATGATGATGTTCTTGAGCCCACTTAAACAAGGACAGCAGATCTAAAGTTGGGTACGCAGTAACAGCACACAGTGAATTAATATTAGATGCAACTTTAATATAGTATGAAATATGAGATCAGGATCAAAGGCAGCAAAATATTATCGCAGATGTTATAAACATATTTTTAAAAAATATATATGTCATAACAATCTTTGCTTTTTGCAGAGCGAGATTCTGGGAAGTTGAAGTTTGATCATGATCGATTAGACCGGTCAGAGGGCAGTGATGGTTTCAACCCAGCAGCACTGGTCTCCACTGCGGCAACTTCACACTTCCCCGTGCCAACACTGAGCAGCACAATTACAGTCATCGCTCCCACACATCATCACAGCAATAACACCACTGAGAGTTGGTCAGACTTCCGTCCTGATCACCCTGTGGATCGAGGTCCTTTTGGTCGTGGACCACCCCCTCAGCCGAGGAAGCGATGCCGTGACTATGATGGTAAGGAAAGCTGTTAGGGTTTTTATTAATGAAGTTATGTGGCTTGTTTTCACTGTGGTATTTCTAATTATGCCACCTTGTCTCCCGTCTTTCCAGAAAAGGGCTTCTGCATGAGAGGGGACATGTGTCCCTTTGACCATGGAAGTGACCCAGTTGTAGTTGAGGATGTTAACTTGCCCAGTATACTGCCCTTCCAACCACCACCCCTCCCAGGAGTGGATCCACCATCACTCCCAGGCCTCCCACCACCACCTGCTCTCTTGAATCCCCCACCAGTGAATTTGCGGCCCCCAGTGCCTCCACCAGGCGCCCTCCCCCCAAGCCTTCCCCCTATTGCAGGTAGGATTTCAATCAGTTTTCAATCAGGGCTGACATAGAGACAGACAATCTTTCACGCTCCCACTCACACCTATGAACAATTTAGAATCACCAATTAACCTAGTGAGCATGTTTCTGGATCGTGGGAGGAAGCCGGAGTACCCGTAGAGAACCCACACATGCACGGGGAGAACATTCAGACTCCACACAGAAAGACACACCGTGCCTGAACCTGGATTCAAACACTTTTCCAGTCCAACATTTATTGTTGCTGCAAAAAGTAAAAGTAATCTTCACTGTGACTTTCAGGTCCCCCTCCTTCACTACCACCATTGCAACCATCAGGTATGGATGCTCCTCCAAACTCCATCACCAGCTCTGTTCCCACAATTGTCACCTCTGGGATGCGCTCCTCACTTCCCCCGGCCCCCGTGCCCCTCTTCAGCACCAGTAAGGACTGTTTGACTCCCTGAAGTCACAGACCAAATTTTGTATTTCTAAACCAGTATTTCTTTACTATTGTTCTTGGTTTTATTAGTAAAAGTATCCTCTCTCTTCTAACCAGACAATTATGAGACGGATGTGTACAATCCCGAGGCTCCCAGTATCACCAACACCTCCAGGCCCATCTACCGCCACCGCGTCAATGCTCAGAGACCCAACCTGATCGGCCTTACGATGGCGGATGTGGACCAGCCACCAAGAGGTACCATTCTCATGAAATGAACAACTGAAGCTTTAGTCTGTGTAGAAGTGTGTTTACTTCTCCTCCTGCAAGTAGCATTCATTGTTTCAGCCTGCTTCTCCTTCAGAAACAGAGGACTATCAGTTTTTAGTTCATAGAAATGCATTTTCATTTTTTTGTGTCACCACAGAGTTATCTTTTGTGTCCTGTGCTGTACTCTGAAAGTTTACCTGCAAATATTTTTCCCCTCACCAGAAAAAATCCCCAATAACAGTATGAGAATCGTCATGGAATCAGATCCAAGGAAAAGACCACATGTGTTTCATGATGGAGGCCTCCCTTTGAAGAAACCTTGGTTTGACAAGTGAGACACATTTTGCTTCAATACCACAAACTCCCTTTTGCTTGGTTAAGTACCAATATCAGACTTTTATTTACCCTCCCACAAAGTTGTTTCATGACCTGTTTTTTTTTTGTGCTCAGACCCAACTTCAACAAACCAAACCACCAGGGCTACCACAAAAGAGCTCCATTCTCCCCCAACACCAAGCTGCTGGTGTGGCAAATTCCTGCTGAGCTTAACAACATCAGCAAACTCAATGAACATTTCAGCAAGTTTGGAACCATTGTCAACCTGCAGGTCAGTCCTCCTGTGATGCAAATCAGCTGTTAGATGAACTACATACATATGTGGTTATATGATGAGAAATTTAAGGACTTTTAGGCGTCAAAGTGATGTTTTGGTTTCTTCCTGACCTTATAACATACTGAAGGACTTGTCAAATGACAGTTGAAGTGACATTGACACAGCACTATTTGTGTTTTTGTTTCAAGGTGGCCTACAACAATGACCGAGAAGGGGCACTGATCCAGTTTGCGTCTCCAGATGAGGCCAAGCGTGCTATGCAAAGCACAGAGGCTGTTCTCAATAATCGCTTCATCCGGGTGAATTGGTTTCATGATGACGGGAGTGACAGCCAGTCCCACTCGCAGCAGACTCAGCCACAGCCAGCTATGGTATTCAAGAAAAATGAAAACAACCTTGTTTTCTATTTTTGTCAACAGATTTTCATTTTATAGTTTGCTGGTTAAGTCTGAATAACTGGTAGGATTTAAATAACGTTAAACAATGCCGTGTCTGTTTGTAGTGCAGAAACAGTGACATCATCTCCAAGCACACTAGTTAGGTTGTGGCTACAGAGTTTGATAGAGCCGATGATGTGACCACAGCAGTCCACGAAAGTCAATTTTTTACTAGAGTTTTGACGTTTCTATTGAAAAATAGTGCACCAATTCAGACATCAAATGATAAAACCTCTGTTCATCCAGCAGCCCTCAGCCACAGCTCTGAAGCAGTCTGTCAAAGACCGCCTCGGGCCCCTGCTCACTGCCAACTCTGAGCCCTCCCAGGATTCCAGTGTAGCCTCTCAGGTGTGTGTGTTTTTTTCTCTTCTTCACATACACCTGCAAAAATCTGTGGAAGGTGTGTATAAACATGATGCATTTTTTTTTTCCTGAATGGAGCAGAGTCCTTCAAAAGTATCGGTGAAGGATCGTTTGGGTCTGCCACCTGCCAAACCTGCAGCTTCTGTTGAAAAAGTTAGTGTTGGCTCTCTCTTCAGCATTATCCCATAGGGATGTGTCCTTCTTAAACATTTTGCTACCCCCTCTGTTTTTTTTTTTTCAGGTGTTTTCTACTTCCACAGGCCTCACAAAGACCGTGTACAATCCTGCTGCTCTGAAGGCGGTTCAGAAATCATCAGAGGAAGCCCTGAAGAAGAAACAGGTGAGGGTAGAAATGATGAAGAAAGGAGAGTACAGAAATACAGAAGTGTGGCCTTAAGATAATAAATAATTTGTAATGGGAGCACCTAATTATTTCCCATAATGCTTTTCATAGGAGGCTCTTAGACTACAGCAGGATGTAAGGAAGAAGAAGCAGGAAATATTGGAGAAGCACATTGAAACCCAGAAGGTAAGACTATCTCAAGTGAAGGTTTTAAAGTGTTTAGTACACTCAAGTGTCTCTTTAAACACTTGTGACTTCCTCTAATAACCACTGTTAACATGTATCTCTCTGTTTTTCTGCCTCTGCCCGTTTAGCTCCTTATATCCAAACTTGAGAAGAATAAAGCAATGAAGGCAGACGATAAAGCCAAGATCATGGAAACTTTGGGCACGTTAACCAAAAGCATCACCAAACTGCAAGAGGAGATAAAGGGAATCTCAAGCAGCAGCAATCCCCTCCGCACAGCCAAGAGCAAAGCCCAGGTGACTGTTACGCTTAGCTTCTAAAACACAAATAACTGCTTGTAAACTAATGAGAGCATTTTTCTGTTCACTTTTTGGTTTTAGGTGTGTATTTAAACCGGCTTTTGTTCTGGACTTTGATTCCCTTTGAGACCACAGAAAACATAATTTGGGTCATTCAAAAATTCCTGAGCAAGGAAGCCTGATTCTACTGTTTTTTTTCTCCTGCGGTCGCACGTGACTTGTTTCTCCTAGCTCTGTTTGTGTCTCTTAATGTGAGTTAATAATTTATGCAGGCCCAGAAGGAACTGCTGGATGCAGAGCTCGACCTCTTCAAGAAGACTCAGGCTGGAGAGGACACGGCTTTACTAAAGATGAAGTATACTCAGATGCAAATAGAGGTACTGACCCTCATGCTAGAAATGACGTATTTAAATAAATCTAATAAAGTTCCACTGAAGAGCACTCACACTCTCTAAAGACGACCTGTTGGGAGATTCATTTCCACAAATATCTAGTTAATTGTGCTCTTTCAAACTTCTTTCTACCCTCTTTTTTAAACTCAGGCAGCCAAAAGGGGGCTGCTGTCACCAGGACGAGGCCGGGGGATCCACACTCGAGGTCGTGGTGCCCTGAGAGCGCGGGGAAGAGGCTCAAGAGGACGGGGTAGAGGTGTGCCGATGCATGCAGTCGTGGACCATCGGCCACGAGCCCTGGTGATTACTGGTTTCACAGACTCAGACCGCGTTGATTTGCTGCCACACTTTGCTGTAAGTCTGCTTTGAACTATATTTCACCCTGTGCCTTGTGTTTGACCCTCACTGGTTAACAGTTAGGGTGTGTGAATAACACAGGTGTTCAGATGTTCTCAAATACAGAAGCAAACAAAGACATAATGTGCACATAGCTTTTTGAAATACACCTGTAGTTCATACATGACATTAAAAGTAGGATGAGATGACCCTACTAAAGTACAGAAGACATTTTATTATAGCAAGAAAAAAACAATCAGCAGTGTCCTCTGGTGGTAATAACAGTGTACTGCAGCTGACCACCAGTGTGAGAGCAAACAGTTACACTTACTTGAATGGATCCACTGAGAAGTATTTCTTTATTGACTTTGAAATTGCAACTTTTTTTTTTTTTTTTTTTAAACAAACATAATCTGTTGGGGGAAAAAAATCAGACCCAGGTGTCAGAAGGCCAAAGTCACACTGCACAGGTTTATTTCAGTTTGTCAGTCTTACTAGAGTTCGTTTAAACACTCACTTGAACTGAGATAACAGTCATCACTGTGTTGTCTTTGTTAAACTCAATAATCATACATTTTAAAACATCTATATTTAAAAATCATGTGTAGAAAAAAAACAACTCTTCTTAACAGCTTCTTGACAGGATCATGTTTACATAAGTTGTGTACAAACATGATCCCGTTGTCCTGTTTGCAACAATTTCATAGTTATTGTTTGTTATTTTATAAATTGACCAAGTGTTCTTTTTGTTTACAACTTTGAAGCAATTTGGAGAGATTGATGACTGCCAGATTGATGAAAACGGCCCGTCAGCGGTCATCACGTTCAGAACGAGAGCCGAAGCAGAGCAGGTGGGTCAAATGTCAGCCATGCAGCACGTTTATATTCTCTAGTTTCTTTCTAACGGTTAAAAATATTTCCACATGGACTCGATGCTTTGCACTCCACAATCAAGCCTGTTATTGTCGTGATCGGGGCTTTTCTTATCAAATGTTTTCTGACTCTACTTTTTGTGTTTTCTTTGTCCCACCTAAAGGCGGCTCTTCATGGAGTGAGGTTCAACAACCAGACTTTATCCCTGGCCTGGCACAAGGCTGTCACCACTCTCAGTGCTGTGGATGCTGATGATGCTGAACCAGATGATGATGAGGTTTCTTATTCTCACTTTGCATATTTGATTATTGTCCTTACAGAGAGGCAAGAATAGTTTTAATCAGCCAAAATCAACTAAAATGAAGATATTTGGATGTGCAGTTATTGTTTGAAAGCTTTTATTGTGTTACAATCAGACAACACAAGAGGGAGCCATTACACAGAACAGTTACTGTTGGCTTAATGTGGCCTCTTTCATTAAGCGTGTGGGCTGTCTGCAGTATTATAGTCTCATGTTGAGAATTTAGTTCGTCATGGGGCATTTTGAGTACACTCTTCGAGTTGATTGCTGATAATGCTCAAAATCCACTTTAATTTGCCTTTATTTCACCTCTGAGTCATCAAGAGATTACTTACTGTTTGTTTTTCTCATTAGTACCCAGAAGAGTCGCTGAGTGATGATGCATTGCTGCAGGATGATGATGAAGAAGATGACGACAACGAATCTCGCTTTTGGCGCAGATGAAGATCATTCAGACCCTCCTCCATGACGTGGAAGAAATTCAACAATCCAGCAAATTTATACATTTTCAATGCCTGTTTATAGTCGAAACACGGCACATTTCACTTTGGCAAAATGTTTTTTTTTTCTCTTCTCACTCATGTGTAACTGGTAGAAAAACCAAGTGCAAGTTGGATTAATTTTAACAGTTTAACAGTGGTATTTTTTTAATGCTTTTTATGTAGAAGTACTCCGTTTCCCCCCCATTGTTTTGGTTTATTAAACTTGAATAGTTTGACAGTTAATATCTTACATACACATTTGTTGACATGTCAGTTTTGAGAAACAGAACCTGTATTGTAATTTAACCAAATTATAGACTGTAGCTTTGCAGAATAGTATTAGCAGGACTGGTTCAAACGCTTGTGTAAATATTTTATGTCTGGGTTAAAATGGTTTGTATGAAAGCTTGGCTTCTCAGTTCTTGGCTTTATTTTGGATTGTAAAAAAGAGAATAAAGAATTGAAATGGTCTTAAAAAGAATCCTGCCAAAAAAAAAAAAAAAAGTTAAAAAAAAAAAAAAAGAAAGAAAAGAAAAAACAAACGTGTGGCAGTGACAAAAGAAAACATCTTTAAGAGCTGAAAAAGACCATTTCAAAAACACAAAAAAACTTCCTCTTCACCTAAAGAGCAAAATTCCTACAAATTCTTACTTTTCAACTTTTTTTTTTTTCTTGGATGGGTAAGGTAATCTGTATAGCACTTTTTTCCCAAACCAAGGTAAGACTGTGAAATAACCTGATAACTAAGTCCTGGTGTTTTCCAGCATGTTTTTCTATTGACGTATCTCAGATTGTATGTACTTGAACACATGAACAACTTAACTCAGAACATTTGTTTTTTATGTTTTCCCCCACAGGCGCCGTCTATGCAGTTTTCAGCTACTGGTCGTCCTTGATGCAGCTTCAGCACTTCAAAATCCTGACATGTTACTGAAACTCATTTTGTGATCCAATATCTAATGTTATTCAAATACAAACTTTTTATGATTATTATGTTTGTTGTGTGTAATAAATTAACTTTTGTTGCTCTCAAAGAAGTGCTATATGAAATGGTGTACACTACATGCCATAAAGCACACATTTTCCTTCCCTGTGAGAAATATGTGTGTACACTGAATCCGTAAAGTATTCACAGCACTTCACTTTTTCCACACTTTTTGTTACACCCTCAAAATGGGATAAATTCTTTTTCCCCCCTCTGATTTCTACACACGTCACCCTATAAGGATAATGTGTTTTTTAAAAAATTCTCAGATTCATTAAAAATGAAAAAAAAAAAAAAAAAACCTAAGGAATAACATGAACACAAGTATATGAATAGTTGCAAAGTCAGAGTGTAAGCCATTGATGTACTCATTAAATAAGCTATTAGAGAGTCATTTAGATATTCATGCAAACTTTATGTGAGTTTACTGTTTTGTCAGCACTTTGTGGTTTGGTGAGATTTCGTAACGCCAAGAAACTGTAAGTTGTGTAAAATCCTGATAGGTGTAGAAAAAAAACTGCATAATTTTCCTATGAAATAAAACAATACTGATAAATCTTTATTTATATTGCATCAAATCACAACAAATGTTATCTCAAGATCTTTCCAAAACAATGTTATTTTATCAAGACAGACCGAACTTTAAGACAAGATAAGAAGTCTGACCACATCCTAATCCAACATGAGTAGAGGACTTTGCAGCATTTTGTAAGTTACAATTGTAAGGACAAACCTTATTGAAACAGGCGGAACCAGACTCGTGTCAGACAGACATCTGCCGAAACTGTGTTGAAGTTGGAGAGAGAGGGATACACGGAGCTGCAGAGATGAAGAGAGACCCATAAGAGCAAACGAAACCATCACAAACAAGATTGACAGTTTTTTTCTATTGTAAGTTTTAATACCTGAAGCTGCTGTGTGGAAGTGTAAAACCAGATAATTGAAATTAAGCCAAACAAATAAACAACTTTTCCTTACATGGTCAACGGAAATAATTCCCAATAAGCGAAATATTTTTCAGTTAAAAGAGAGCAGGAGGGTTATTTTTACGTCCTACAAACAATTTGGTACCGGCTAGCATAGCCTTAAGATGTAGCCTACACCTGAGTGCACCAAAATCAACACGAACCTAAAGTTCCTCCACAGCTTTGAAGCATTTCACATCGATCTAGCATTTCTTTCTTAATCAAAGTATCTGCCTTTCAAAATGTAAATATCAACAAATGGCTCTTGTATGACCCTACATTCTCTATTAATAAAACTACATAACATGCGTGGACCTGTACTGACAACTTGTATGCTAGCAGCCATTCATAAACAAGACGTTAGCAATCAAAAACAGATCGATATGTGGTGTTTGTAAGATCACTTTGACTAAATAAGCTTTTTGTGCTGGTATCCAATTTATTAATTTTGCATGTTTTGTCATTTTCGTTTCTCATTTCCTTCAGCAGCCAAAGGTTTTTTTCTTCTAGCCTTGAGGAAAATGAGCTACAGTTTAGGTAAATGATATAAAACGTTTTATTCTGAAATATTTAGCAAAACATAATGATAAAATATAAGTGAAGCAGCAGTAGCTACCCTAAAACTGAAGCAGGATTTAATTCAAATATCTTTTTATTTATTTTATTCTTTTTATTTTATTTTATTTTATTTTTATTTCTTTTCTTTCTTTCTTTCTTTTTATAAACGTGTCCATTTCCACTGTGACATGCTCCTTATTCATAACAAAAGAAAAGCCTTACTTTGGTCCCTCTTTGCTTTGTTCAAGTCAGAAGTGTATATGTGTGTGAGTCCTGGTGTTTTGGTAACAGGGTTTTTGCTTTCTGTGGAAGTTGGTGTACACCTGCAGAGAGGTTCTCCACGGTGCAGCTCCCACAATCCCTCAGCCCTGAAATAAGAGAGAACAAATAACCCAATCAGTGTCCACCAGTTCAGTGTTCCTGGGCCACCCCTGGTGCCTGTCAGGCTTGCAGAGATAATTGTGAGAAATCAGATTTGCTCTTGTGGAATATCTCCTGTTTATCATTTAAGCCTGTTTTCCCCCTGCTACCACCAAAGGCACCTCCCTCCTCACTCTGTCTCACAGTATGGGAGTATTAAATGCCCCCTTCTGTCTTCTCATTTACCTACTACGGAGCCACCAAACTCACACAGGTATCATCTCAGATCAAACAAGCTGCTGAGGGTTTGCTGCTATGATTGACACATATAACCACATTTCCTGACAATTGTTTAGTAGCACTTTGTGGAACTGCTACACAAATAAACGTGTTACGGATAATTTAGTGTCATGCCACATGTCGTCTACAGTTATGCTGATGTGACCTGCATGCATGGACGTGCATGACTGTGCGTCTCTCTTTGTGTCTCAGTGGGAAGAGGATGTTAATGCGCTCTGTGTGAGCTCAGAAAATATGGGCTATCAAGTTTACAGCGCTGTGTCATCAATTATATAAATCTTTACTTTCTGATTTGTGTCAAAGAGACAAATGGCATGAAAATTTGGAATGAACAGCAATAGTATTGTATCCCCCCATCTTTGGTTTTGTGTGGGCAGATTGAATAAAAAAAGTTTGAATAGGGCCCACAATGCTTTGAGATTTGATGTCTGTCATTAAAAATGATCATTAGTTTCTTTTAAAAGTCCTCAGGGGCTCAAGAAGTCGGTCATATGGATACACAACAACTAGCATGACGCATAACATTAGCCTGCACACGAATAATATATTCATTCAGACTCATTTGAATCTTATCCACACATTTGCACCAAACAAAAACACAGCTGCATACTTATTAATGCCAATTACCACTTAACCAATTGTGTAGAATAATATGAACAAAAATCAGCCTAATGGACGTCTAATGGGCAATGGCAGAGTTTTGGTCACTTTCTGAACATCATATTTTTATTTAAGGTAGAGATATTGAAAAGAGATTTGAAATCATCAGTGACCCCTCCCAACACACGACTCTGTGCTTTGCCCTCATCGCTACAATACCAGTTCTCTGTAAAGCCATTAATATTTCATGTGATCATCGGCCTCCATAAGCAAATTTCAGTCCCTAGCAAGTTGAGCCAAAGCATGATTAATTTAGTATTTATACCCTGACAGCCCTTTAAACAACACAGGGCCCCCAGCCACAAAACAAGGCACAGTTTGAAACAAAACTAGCAGCCCTTAAATCATAATCAGCGCACTCACTCAGCATCATTTGAGTTTGGGGACATGTGTTTTTTTTTGCTGTTGCACGGTGCAGCTGCAGGTCTAGGTGTAAAATCAGCGCCTCAAAGTCAGCAGACTTGGCGCTGAAGCTCCACTGGTTAAATTAAGTGCTAAAAGAATCAAATCTTTATTTGATCAGAAAAAAACAACACTTATTTTCCTTTACAGCCTCTCCATCATCTTCAGTTTGTTAGAATATACTGCTGTGTGGACATTATGAAACCCTTTAACCTTGTCTGTAGGCCACAGATCCTGTGTAACCCTGCTAGCAGGGAAACACCATCAATAAATCAACACAAGGCCGCCCTGAAACTGCAGATCACAATGAATCTCCGTCAGTCATCATAGTGCACCTAATCGCTTCACAAATGAAAATACTGCAACACTTGGAGGCAATAAATCCTCAATTTTTACTTTCTGAGTTCAGTCTCCTTGAAGAACACCTCTTTGTCCTGCAAACAGTTTCTTTCTCGCATTCTTTAAGGAGAAAATAATCTTTAAAAAATATAATATGTTGATGGTCTTTTTTTCTTAGGAGTCTAAACAAAACCTAAATAGTCTAAATAAGTCATGATCCATAGTCTGTATCTGGGTCTGTACTCAATGACACCTTACAAAATACAATTAAAAAATAGTTATTAAAAATAATAATAATTTAGTGAGGTGTGTTGAAGCTCTGCCTGGCTTCTGTATTTGGTCGTAAAGCCACCTCCATGTTAACAGACAGGATAATAAATCATAATCACTTCTTTTCATGTAGATTTATGTTCATATGCTCATTTTGCGAGAGGTTTAGTTTTGATTTGATCTCTACTTAGTAGACTGAGACTCTATTGACAAATGCAGCTCCTTTTGCACTGTTGGTACCAGATTCAAACCAGCTCAAGGAGCAGGACTGTGGTTGTTTTGTCACTAAGTTAAGTGTGTTGGTGCGAGGAAGGGGTGGGACCTATTTTGTGGCTGCACAAGCTGAGGCTGTAAAGTCTCTGCCTCCAAACGTAAATTAATAATACATATTGCTGAAGCTCTCTGGCTTCACCTGTGTTCACAGGGCAGAGGTGGAAGCAGCAAGTAGAAATCTGACTAACTTTATGATGGTGATTGGAGAACATTCATGCAACTGGTCCCTTCAAGCATCTTATCTGCAGTCCACATCTGCTTGTATGGGTTGGGATGCCTTTCACAATGTGATTAGTCAGTAGACTAACATGATCACTGTACAGTCCAACTTCATTAAAGACAATCTGTGAGGACACCATGATACACAGCAGCTCTCTCCTCCTCTCCTCTCTCCTGTCATTGATTGGACGACTGATTTGCAGCATGTAATCCGATGCTCTGTGACAGCTTGTAACTGAGGTTAAAGATGGCAATTTAATTATGTGTCAGAGGTCACATTAAAGGCTGACCCTTGACCCATTCGCACAGGACTCTGTTGATTAGTGACCTCGTATTATTGTTTGAGCTAAGCTGTAATAACAGAGGAATAAATGTGCACAATAACAGGTTAACGACGCAGCATCAAGGCTTTTACTGGACCTCTAGCACCATAAGCATCCAATCATGCCAGCCTTTTGTTAGTTGGATTCTTGAATCTGTAGAGTTTATATGCAAGGGGTTTTGTTGGTTTCATGTATTCATTCATTCATAATTAGCTTTCATTTAACAAAAGAAACTAATAATCCATTACCAAACACACACAAATGGAATTTTTGAGATAAGACCTCAGTCAGTGGTTTGGTGATATGATAACATTTAACTGACAATATCACCACTCTTATTTATGTTTGTTGGAAAAGCAATGAAATGTAAAAAGATTATATATAGAACTCATATTTCCACGGCAGTGCCATGACTATGTCCTGACGAGGCATGGTGACTTCCTTTTAACTCTTGTGACGAAAAAAAAATGTCAAAGATGAATCACTTTTGTCAAAAAAGTGATTTAAATGAGGTATTTTTAAAGTTTATATCAGAGATAAAGGTGTTCGGCGTCTGGTACATTGTTTTCAGAATCACATTATTCGGTTTCACACAGAGGTGGCCTAACCCACCAGGTTACTGAGATCTTAGTCATTAAATGGGGCTTTAGCAGATGCAGTTTTTACCATCTATAGCCTTCGTTTTAACTAAATAATTTCTTATCTGTCAATCACCCGGCCCTAAAAAGAAACTATGGTTTTAATATGACAATTCAGGGAAACAATAGAGGAGACTGGGGTTGGTTGTCACAATGCTTATTCAAGCCAAACAATGGGTCATGTTACTATCAAGATTATATCAAACATTCAGCCCAATGCTTGAGAACAGTCTTCTTTGTCACACTGTTCATCCTCCTGCGAGTTACTCATCATCATTACATCTCACGGTGATCATTCCTACATAAAACAGGGATCGGTTGTTACCGATACTCAGTAGATTAAGCCTGTTTTATCTGTAAATGATCAACGGTATGTTGATAAATCTAACTTCATTCAGAGGTCAGTCAGGTGGGTATATCTGAAAAGAAGTGATATTGGTGATGGATTTTGGATCAGTTTCATTGGTAAGGGAGTGTAGCCCCTTCAAGGCGCCCCATGGGAACTTCATGGCAGACCTCCAGCTCCCTTTGTTTGTAGTGGAGCGTTAACAAGTCTGCACATAAACCACCTGTTTTTTGTATTATTATTATTTTGATCAAAGTAATGTTGTCCTGACTTGTTTATGATACTGTGAGGGAGAGCAAAGTTCTTGTGTTGTGTCATTAGGCCCCTGAGTACAAGCACCCACACACATATCTACAGCCAGCCACATATGCAAATGATGGGGCAATTGTAGATATACAAATATGTACCCATGGTCCAGGCGCCCTAATGGCCTCCCTCCCTCCCTCTGGCTGGCTCAATGGCTCATTTAGATATCTGCTTGGTTTATTATGTGAATAAGTCACGGCTGGCTTGTTACGACCCTCTAGGTTCCTGTTTCTGCTGTGTAGCTGAGATGTGTGGTGCTCAATTAGGCTGCCTGGCTAGCAGAGTTAACCCTTCACGCCTGATAAGCGTTTTTTTTTTTTCCTCTGCCAGATGGGGTCAGTACAGTACGTGGGGGGTTCCAGGCAGGGATCAAAAGATCAATCCTAATACAGTGCTACCAGGCTGACCTCTCAGATCTAATAAAGGTGCCATCTCTCACCCATGGGGGCCATTCAAGGCCCCCCACCACATGAACAAACCTGGTATCTTTAAATTAGCTGACTCGCACGCCCTGCAGGTAATTGCATTAGTTTATCAATGTTCACCACAATTTATTACTTACTCCAGCACCAGTAGGATCCTGGTGTTAATGTCCTCTGTGAGGCGACGGCCTTTGTGTTTGTGAGAGTGTGATCGTCTCTTTGCAAATAAAGAAAAACAAACACGGTGACACCGAGAGGTACAGTCAGAGTTTTATTGCAAATGGCATAGAGTTAAAAAAAACAGCCGTAATAAAGTTTATTAGTGTGGCACAAATCAAAACCTAATGTTACATGGTGCTTTACAAAATGTAATATCTCAACTATAAAATGCACAACAATGTAGGAATAAAAGAGGGAGACAGATGGAATAAGGAGATTTTAAAGAAGTGTTTTCCTTAAAAAAAAATCACACTCCAGGAAAAAGAGACGCCTGACTGATTAAAGCTCTAACTCCTTTAAGGTGACCTTTTAGGAGTTCTAGATATGTTTTTTTTTCATCTGAGTTGTAGCCTTAAATATCACTACACACCATATTTCATAATCTATATAACTAATTAGTGACCTTGCTGCTGTTTTTGTGGAGTCAGATGAGCTCTCTCAGCCTGTTTCTCCTCCTCTCTACTCGTCAGTGATCATTAAAGCTGAATCGATCATTTTAAAACTTTGTATCACAGCAGACTTATGTCCCTTAATAGGTGCTTAAATCAGATTGTCTTTCATTACACTAAAAACAATATCACTGTCTGCACTTTCCACTGGAGTTCTGTGGCCAGAGGCTGCTGCCTGCCTGACATCTGTATGCATTATGGATCTGTCGGAGGTAATAAACAGACCCTGCTCTTATTCCTGCTTCCTGCTATCATTATTCCTGCCCCTCAGATGGATTATGGCCCACTGTGCAACATGTAGATGAGTGGCGCTCCTCTGATTGCCTTATGGCCATCAGGCTTTGCATATTTACTGCCCATGAATCACAGAAAATTCACAACAACATATTCCGATCCTGCTCCCGCCACCACTTTTTACCCTCCTCTCTGTTTTACGCTTTGCCTCTCGGTCTCACTTCTTTTCTTGCTCTCACTGCGTCCCCCCTTCTCTTTCCCCTTGCCTTGATCCTGCTCCGTGCATTCCCAGCAGCTTAATTAAAGCATGTATTATTAATACTCTTATATCTTTGTCCATCCTTCTTCCCTGTTCATATGACTGCTACATTAAGTGTAAATTGTTTCGCTGTAATTCCCTTTTAATGCCCCTGTTATAATCAGTGTTTCTGGTGAGTGGAAGCAAAGGAGGAAGAGAAGGCGACCAAGATCATAAGCTTTAACTGAAACGTACTGTTTGATGTGTGGCGTGCATGCTGCACTCCTAGTAATTAGGTCTGTTTTACAAGTCTAATGTACATGGTGCCAATCTGCAAAATATGAGATTAATAAAGGGACCTTGTCACATGACTGGGTTTGGTGTTTCGGTTCTCTGCAAGACTCTCTGGGGAAAAGAGTCCCACCTCAAAGCCTTCAGCCATCGTTTTCTTCTAGCGGATATCTATTGTTCTGTGATAACTGAACATACACCTGATCTGAAGACCTCCAGATTCTTCCCTTATTATTTTGCATCTTACAGTTACATTAAAACTCTTTCCACCAGCCTCACTAGTAATCACACAACAAGGATTACCTGACAGGTATCAACCCATTCCAACTGAATAGACTGTTGATGCTTTAAAATATCAAAATCTGTGCTGACACTCGCAGCTTTAAAATGAGATATTTTCTAGAAACTTCTGCGCTTTAATATGACGTCCCGGAAGCAATTATCAAGATGCTCTTCTCAAACCAAGATGGCAGCAAATCACTGATTTTGAGTCAATATCTCAAAACCTTTTAATGCAACATTCATGTTGCTCTCTGAATGATTCTTTTTAGTTTTCAAATTAAGAAAAAACTGTGAACAATGAAAGATGTCTGGTCAGCTTTCTCACAGTGGGCAGTTATACATTTACATATGAGCATCTAGCATAAAGTTGCACCTCAAAGCCTTAGAAAACCTACAGCTAACAGAGCAGCTAACATGGCTGTAGGCATTTACTCTTTCAAGATAGAAAGAGATCAACATGCAGTTCTTTAAAATCTTGCTTTAATTAAACCTCATCTGTTCATTTCTAAGATAAGGAAGAAAAACATCAGCAGCTGTTACCCATTCGCAGTGCAACACACTGAAGAAAATGAATGATTTTGATGACTATAGTTACTGTATATAAGGATTTTCTTCACATTATGTATGGTGGGGTATAGATTTTTCCCAGTTTGAATGTTTAAGGAAGGCAGTGAATTGGCAGAGACCATGGAATACATAAAACATGGATGTAGTTGCTATGACCTCATCACTGGTTTCTAAAACAGGGCTTGACACCAAAAGATGGTGACCGCCATCATGAAAACACACACTGAACCCAACTGTTGGTCAGTCTCTAAAGGCGCAGTGAGAATCTTACTTCTATATATTTGCCTGCTCATAATCCATGATTTAAAATGAGATTATCAGCACTTAAATCTGTTATTTCTAAGTATCCATGGTCGAATCTGATTTTCTTTCTTTCCCTGTAGACCACAAATCCATACATGGGATGTAGACTGAAAGTCCCTATGACTGCAAAGTTTAGCAGTGAGAATCAAGACCTGACCTTCTTTTCTACATTTGCCTCCAAAAAACTACAGATTCAGGCCAAAGGTGTGAATTTGATTGATGCTAAATGGATGAAGAGGTGGAGCTAAAGTAAAGTTCGTTAGGTGGAGGCTTCAAATATGCCATTCAGGGTTGTTTTTTTGTTTTTGCCTCTTACTGATCTGTATATTCCTTGTCTCTCTGACATTTTTTTCTCTGTATGTTTTTTATTAGTAAATATAGCAAATCAGATAAATACAAATACATTAGATGTGCTTTTAAAAATAGCATTTCGATGAGGACATTAATGGTGAATCCTTGGCCTTTTTGAGCCTGGCTCAAGTGAACACTTGTGGAACTTCAAGTTTTGTGCACCTCTGCACTGGCTTCATTTTTTTTTTTTTTTTTTTTTTGGTGCCTGAAGTAGACGCTGTCGGTAAAACTTGGTGAACTGATCAATCTGAAGTGTCTCCGAACCTTGAACAGAGGTCTCTGTTTTTAGCACAGGAGATTTCCGTTCCCTGCCAAAGATACTCTCCTCTTCCCTCATCTAGTCATCATGTCTAATGAAATGGTGTTGATGCTCTGCCATTTATCAGTCGCAGGGCTCTTGGTCCACCATTATTGATTGGAGACGGCCAATTGGCTGGGAAGGTGCTGTAAACTGGGTGATTTAAACCCTACATTCTTCATTGTCACAGGATGGGTGCAGAATGAGATTGTGAGAGTCCAGATGAGTGTGGGGGCAATAAATAATGGGAAGGAAATATAATCTGGCAGACGGACAGCTGCTGTCGATAGCATCGGTGTCTCTAATGTCCTGGGAGTGATCATCAGGGCCGGATGATTAGCTGTGGAGTACGGTACTGTAAAAAAAATGGTGCAGGGACGTTTCCTCTTTGTATCAGGGCTCTCTAACAGCAGAGACAGATGCTACATGAGTAATGACAAAACTATCATGTCACAAAAAGGCCAGACCGCTTCATGTAGCGAGCAGGTAACAGAGAGAGAGTGTGAGGGCCCGGTAATATCGTAAAACAGTGTTTAAATATTTTAATTTCATTTGTCAGAGGGGCCCCTCCCTTGCACTCCATTACCCTGCCAACCATCCTTCATCAGCTGAATGAGTGCATTATTCATTAGCACTAATTATTTCCACATAACGTCTGCCCCGATATATTTAACCTCCACATTACACCCGGGATAATGGCCTTGTAAAATTGAATTGCGAGAAAGAAGTGGAGTTGGAAAGCTCATTTAAAGAACATAAGAGGGAGGGAAAAAAGTGAGGGAGGGGATTTTTTTTTTTTTTTTTTTTTTTGAAGCAGCTGGAGTCGGGGGGGTTGACAGGCAGAGTGTTAAACACTTTGGGACATGGAGCCCCAGAAGTGATGGGACATTTGTTCCTGTCTCATTTGCATGCTAAGAGAAGAGCCCGGTGGTTCTCGGCCGGGCTGAAGAGAAACCTAGATGCCTCGTGGGTTGACGGTGCCCTGAAGTCACAGAGTTAAGATTAGCTCTTCCTCACCTGATGCATGACCTCAAACGTTCACATGACCCAGGATGGCAGGAACAGGGAGCAGACAGAAAAGAGTCTCCCATGTCCAGACCTCTTCTCCTCTTCTGTCGTCATCTCTTTTGGAACCTTAGTTTTCTTCCTCATCCAGCTTGCTTGTTTCGCTCTTTGTTCAGCCTTCCTAAGCTCCACTGGTGGCTGAAATGAGGCTGAACCGTCCTCTCAGGCCTCTGCTTGTGCTCCCCACTGAGAAGTCCTGACATTTTCCATACAGACAAACTTCAAAACAAACGGAGGACCAACGAGGGCTTTATTCCCCGCTTTGTTTATTCATGAGCCTGACATTCACCAGCATGCAAAATTTAGACCCAAACAGGGCTTGCTGCTCCACTTGCTTCATCTTGACTCTCTTCTGGGCAGGGGTTGTGACCTCAAGCCAAGAAGATAAATAAAAAGTCTTGCCCATGCACAAATAAAGTACACAATGTGGCACACACTAAGCCGAGTTTACTTCTGCTTCGACTCTGTAACACAGTGACCGATTTGGTTGTGAGTAATGCATACATACTGCATTGTTTGTCCAAGTTGCTCTGCACTCTACTTTTTCTGTGTTAAACTGGAGCAGTTAAATTTTTCTGTTGGTGATACAGCATTTGTTTCAAAGATGATGGAGTGGAGGCGTAAGAGGAGATGGAATTTACGGCTGATGTATAAATGTTTGTAAATTTTGTAAATGCAGGAAATACAATGCTGCCCAGCGAACCAATCACATGCTTTTGTTGTGTCAACGCAAAGTAAAATCCTGGAGGTATACTCAGAATAGTGGTGCTGGAGACCAGCTGTGGGAACACACACATAGATCAATTCAAAACAGACAAAATATACTTAAATTAGCCAATTGGTAGAAAATCATAATAGGTTTTATTCTGAAAGTTTTACAGTGCATCAAGTATAATCACACTGCATTCACTGCTTGTTTTTTTTTTTTTGAAGCCCTCAAGACTTCATATATCTGCTTTGGGCAAAAACTGAAAGTGTGGGGTGACATTTTCCAGTTACTTTATTTCTCTGACTGACTGACCAAAAGAAAAAAAACAACTCTTTATGAACAGGTGGAGTCTTGTTTTTTTCTTTTCGACAAAAATGATTTTTACGCTTCATCAATAAGAAAGTTGTTAATATCACGAAGAACAGAAGCAGACACATTTTCTGTTGACAAATGATTTCTGTTGTTTCTCACTTGATTTAAAGTTCTCTCTCACATCTCAGCAGCACATTGCAGACTGTTACAAAGAGCAGCGTCTTTTTTTTTTTGTCCTCTGTGACATGAAAACACATTCTTCTGCTTCCCCCTCTCTGATTTCCTGAGTGATGTAGCAAACAGTGACCACGCTCCTCTCCGGGCTATGCAAGAGTGAGTGTGAGCTTGGTGCGCTCAGTGCTGGGTATAATTACAGTTCATTTCAGCAGGGAAAAAATATTATTCTCACGCCTTTCTGTGTTAGGCCCAGAAGGCAGCAATCTCTATGTGTAAAGTATCTGTCTCTCTGACATTTAGATTTGCCTTTTAAAGATGACATTTTTCATAACTGGCACTTCTGCATATGTTTTTCTAAAGGCAACAAAATGACTCTTTTACATCCAAGTCAGCATGCTCATATAAGTGTGTGATCCATCCAGGCTTAAGTTGTTTGATCTCCCTCGTAATGTTGATATTTTTTCATAACGCTGTGTCTCAGCTGCACTCGTTTGAGCCTTACCTTTACTTACATTCCTTTACAGTCTATAGCTGCATTAATAAAAGTCTCAATATTGGGAATCTCAGGCGAGTGTGAGCAGAAGTTACCATTTCTTTGCTCTGTTAGCAATGAGTGAAGCCAGGAGGGAGCCGTTCACCTGTTGGAAAAAAGCACACATGAGGTCATATTGTCATTTATGTGTGATTTCTTCGTGTCACATTTCTATGTGTGTGTGTGTGTGAGAACAGCCTGATGGGTTTGGATGGCAGCTGATAGTTTCTGTCTGGCTGAGGATTAATGTTCTTCCGAATGTACAGTTATTGAGTAGAAATGCTCATCTGTGAATGTCTTCTTTGACTCGCTGGAGATTTCCAATTACTGCTCTCTGGTGCCTCGTGCTGAACCTTTATCCATTCTGCAAATGGCCATGCTACCCCTAAATAATTTCCTCAACAAAGATGGTGCCACACATTATGAAATATTCAGAACTCAATTTTCCTGCTCTATCAGACTTTGGAGGGATCCATAATTACATGATAATCCACAGTGTAATTCACTTTTGGGTACTTTGGGAATCGGCGTCCTCTGCAGAGTGAAATGTTTAATGTGTTATTGAAATGGAATTGGGTCTGCTTGAAGCATTTGGGATTGTTTTTAGGGTATTATGTCCAACAATCTCGTTTATGATTATTTACTATAAGTCTGATCCCTTCAGGGTCATTTGAGAGGTCAAAACCATAATACTGTTGTACCAGCCTGCAGAACGTAAATGAAACGAGACATGATTCAGAACAGTTCTCACAGAGTCTGCACAACTACCTAGACACATAAACTTTCCTCGGAAGTGGCTGTTACCATCTGAGAGTGGCAGGTTTATGTTAAAAAATAACAGAACTTGATTACGGTGTCATTTGTAATATAGTACAGGAACCAAAAAAGTGTGCAGTGGTGCTGGATTATAGTTTTGCTGGCCTGAAGAGTGTAAAGTTCAATAAATGTGCAGCACAAAATCACACGAAGAAAAACCATGTTTCTGATCTACCGGCATCTTAAAATAACAAGAAAGGGTCGGTTATGTTTGCCATTAGGCCAAAATGTGGGCATACATCGGTCCCCAAAATGAGAATGAGTACATAATCTGCTGCCTTCGACTCGTAAAGCTTTATAATGTATCAAACTATTTAGACAGCACTATCTCACCATATGATATTTAAGAAAGTGCTCCATAAAAAACCTAAACCCAATAAAATTAAATGGAGCTGCTGACATTTTTAGTATTGCATTATTGTAAGCCAGCCCTTTAACTCTGTGTGTGTGTGTGTGTGTGTGTGTGTGTGTGTGCTTGCTGGATGAGGCAGAGCGTCAAACAGCTGTCAGTCACACTGACGAGCGTTCAGTGAGATGGTGTTAACAGCGCTCCTGTTAAAATGTGAAGTGATAACAGAGCTGAGCTTAAAGGCCAGAGCTGTCACAGAGCGGGGGGGGGGGGGGGGGGGGGGGTGGCGGCTGAACAGGTGTGACATGGTGTATCTAGAAAGTGCCTACAAGAAGTATTTACTGCTCCTGATTGTTTTTATCATTTATAGTTTTCCAGCAATGAACAAAAGTGTGATAAATCTGTCTTCGTCTTTGGAGGGTATCAACAAGAAGAGACTTTTTAAAAATGGGTTCTCTACAGTTGGATCCAAATTCATATATTAACTAGACTTAGTTTTAAACTCACATCACCTAAACCTGTTAAATGAAGATTAAAAATGTGAAGTCAAGGGGGTTGAATCCATATGAACATTGCACATTGAAGGTATTGTTCTGGTTCTTTACAGAGACTTCGTCTTCAGAAAGAGGAATTTGTCAAGCAAAGTAAGCTGACAACTGCAACTCTGAAGGAGTTAAAAAGTTGTGTGCCTGACTGCCTGATTAGAAAAGAATTTAAATAACGAAAATTTGAACCACTTTGCCAGCCACAATGCTTTTTTTGAGGGAAGTTTGAAACATGTATTAAAGCCTCACAAACTGCAAAACTTAATTCAGAAACAAATCTCAAAAATTGTCAGATTTCAAGACATTAAAAGACAAAATTGATGCCTGAATTGCTTGGAAGGCGATAAAAATGTACTGGTGGGGTAGGAACGATTTTTATAGTCAATTTTCCTCAAATAAGAATAATGTCTTAACACAAGAAACTTATGAAGTACATTTTTTCCCATCTGAATTATTTTTTAAACTTATCACAACCAATTCAGGCATAATTTTTGTCTTTTCATTTCTTGAAATAAGATTTATCTGGACTTTTCAGGTTAAGGTGGCTTTTTTTTTACTAAAAACACAAAACAAAACATGAGCACTTGCTTAGCTTTTAGTGTTTGCAGTGCAAAACAAAAGTGAGCTAAAGGTGTTGCTTTTTCTTTTTGCGTGTATCACATGGTTTCTGAACTCGTACATGATTCTAAAAACGTAGACCATCACAGCTTCAAAAACAAAGTCACTGACCTTCTGTGGTTGCTGAGTCAGAGCCCTGGTCTCAGTCCAACTGAGGAAATGTTTCCAGAGGAGAAAAAAAAGCTGAATTAGTTTGAGCAAAACTGCTTCAGATTGCTGCATCAGGATGTTCAAATTTGATGGAGACTCAAACAGCTTCATAGATGTTTATGGCTGCCAAAGGTGCAGTTACCTCTGAGGGGATAAATACTTAGATAAATAAGCATTAGTATTATACAAGACGTGATAGATAGACTTACTTTTTAGTTCATAGTTTAAATAAAATATTAATCTCCAGTCTAACTTCTGTCTAAGTCTGTAAAAGGTTGCTGATGTGGTCAGATTTCCCAGCTGCACACGTCAGTCTGTTGTTAACGCTGTTCATCATTTCTCTCTGAAAAAAATGACATTTTTTGTCAGCGTAATCAAACTCTGATGCCTCTCATTTTCTCAACAGCATTTCGTGATGAATTCCCATCTGCAAAGTATTTCCGAATACTTTGCCCAAGGAGGTGTAATTTAAATAATATCAGTCACCATGCTGCTGCCAGAATAAGAATTATGTCTGCACTAATATCTCATCTGACACGCAGCAGAGGAAAGGCTTTTGTCCTGAATAACAAAAATGCAATAATTCACAGAACATTATTATCACCCTAATTATAATGGGAAATATGGTCGGATGTCTTTTCCTGCTTGAATCCAGAACAAATTAGTTAAAGATCCGTTACGTTCAGGATGGTTGACTATCAGTCATTCAAAGACCAAAACAGAGATGTGTGATGGTTTTAAATTACCAGATAAATTGGGTAAAATGAGGCAACAAACTAAAAGACATACTCAACTCCAACTCCCCTGGTCTCATTTAAAGGTCACACGAACCATATAAATATTAAACATTCATATCAAATTTACCACAGTGTGCAAACTAACCACACACCAAGAGTCGTCCCATTTTCCCAGAGACATATTTTCATAATTATATCACTATAACAAATTTAATGAGAGCAATCAGCACTGAACATTTTTGCCTCCGAGGAAGCAGAGGTCCCAGTCAGTCACAGACGCACTTCGTGGTCATTCTCTATTAATTTGCAGAGTGTGTTCTCACAGTGTCAGGGTCCTGGTAGTGTCGGTCCCCGATGACTGCTCCCTTCGTGCCGGCTGCATGAGGGGGGCCCTAATTAGACTCTCATGTGTATTTAATGGACTTGCTGCCTTTGGTCCTGTGAGAGGGCGCCTGATGCTACAACCTCTGTGAGAATGTCGCTACACACATGGGAGTCACTTTGCAGAGGGGCTCGGGTGCAACAATTGTAATGTGTGTGTGTGTGTGTGTGTGTGTGTGTGGTTGATTGGGTCCAAACCTGAGGCATTACTGTATTCTTCTGGTGTTTTCTGACATTATGTCTCATCTGGCACATTTCCAGCCTTCCTTTGGGTCCGGGCCTTTCTGACTCTGAGAAGTAAACACAAACAACAAAAACTTACCTCTAATTGTCATTCTTTAGTGTTTGTGTAGCTATGCAGCTTTACTTCCTTGTTGATTTAAAAAGTAATCCTAATTCATTTCTAGGACTTGTGAGGGAAACGATTATAAAGAAAATCCAAGTCCAGCCTGTTTTACAGACCTCAAACAGAAGAACTGATAAATCTATAGTGGCAATATTCTAAAACATTCCGTCAGGTGTTGGGACTCAAATTTGAGACTGGGGTTAAAATAAAAGGTCTGTTGTTCCTCCCCCCCCCAAAAAAATCAGATCTTCTTACTTTGCCAGAGAGGTTTTCCTCCAGCCTTGGACTTGTCATGACTGGAAATCAGTTTGTTCAGGTTGTTTTGCACTGACATCCGTCCAATCATCTATTATCATTCCACTTTTACCATCCAGGGTCTGAGCTGTTGTAGGAAGAGAGGGAGGGGAACACTTTCAACAGTGCAGGATTTTTATAAAATAAGTTTCTGTGTATTTCCAGATCACATCAGGCTGAAGGTGACACTGTTTGTGTGAGGAGATGTGGTTTCCCTTTTATCGTTTCTCTGCAAGTCTCTCTGTGGCTCAGCGTCAGACATCATGCCTGGGACATATGAACCCTCTATGACCCTAAGAACATCCAGGACCAACCAGCTGACCATCCCAAGAGTCAGAGAAAGGCATGGAGAAGAAGTGTTTTATTACTGTGCGGCCCAGACCTAAGGGGAAGGACCCAGATAATGTTAGACAAGCCGCAACTCTGACCACCTTTAAGTCCAGACTTCAAGTCAAGTCTTTGACTCTTTCCTTATACATATATCCAATTCTAATGATTTGAATGGTGATTTTCAACTGAGTTTTAAAAAAAATATTCCAATCAATTCCTTTTCTTCTTGATCTTATTATTATCATTAGTTTACATTGGATGTTTTAATGTATTACACGAAGTGTGTTTTATAAATAAACTTGCCTATAATGGAAATCTCTTAATAGAGACTTCCTAGGAATACAGAAAGGGGATGAGGGGTGGCTGGTATCAGGGGGTACATAACAAATGCTTGGGACTAGAAATGACAACACAACAGAGATAGCTGCTATAGAGGATGTATGAATTTTAGATGTGGGATTTTGATGGGATTGTCATGGGGCAGGAATTCCAAAAAAATCCAAATACAAGTTTTTGACTCCTGAATATTTAAATTCACTTTTTTTCCCCATGTGTTAGTGATGTTTATGACACAAAAAGAAATGTTTTCATTATATTTGGTGCACGTTGAACCTTTGGTATATACTGCTTAAAGACATTTTCTCTTAAATCAACATTGAACGCAGTAAAGAAACACTTTACAGCAACATCACAGTTTAGTTTTGATTGGCTACGAGTGGCTTCTTAACTCTCATACATTTGAATGCTTTCACTTCCAGAGCGGTAATGAGGACAGACATCTGGACCAATCTCACAATATAGAGCTGTGATTAATGTGACCCCTGTGGTAAGCCTTTGCCCCCAACCCCTGCAGGACACATAAAGCAGGAGCACAGCCCCTGTTAAAGGGCTGCACAGGAACATAAATCGCTCGTACTGCTTCTTTAACTGTCCAATTTGCATGGCCCCTACACAAAGAGGCTAACGATGTTTTACAAGACAAACACGCACGAACATATCCCCCCAAAAAACATCCATGCAGGTACATAAAAAGGCGGCTCTTGTTTTTGTGTACAGTGCATAGTATTTGTGCACTGTGGATAGAACTTAAGACCATCTAATGAGGTGAAATTTTAGAAAACTACATACACAAAAAATAACGACAGGAGGAAATCTTTGAAAGAGAAGCAGAAGATTTTAAAGAGAGAGTAAAAAAGAAACACAGAGACAGAAAATAAAGAAGGAGGAGGACTGCCGATGGGAAAAGGCAAGATTAAGAGGGTGGTGAGATGGGAGTGTGGGTAGTTTCATCTGGTGGGCAGGGAGATGGTGGCGGGAGGATCTGTCTCTGTTAGAGAGAACACGGCCCTGTTATTAAAGCCATTCATCACTGGCTGAATATTCTCCCTTTAATAGGCTCTGTCGTTAATTACCCAACTTTGTCAAGATAAGGAGTCAGGGACTCTCTGTTTTTCTCGACCCATACACAGACAGACAGAGCGCTCACACACACACACACACACACACACTGTCTTATGAACTCACATACTTGAGCGCATCATGAAGTGAAGGAACACATGTTCACAGATACACACGCTTCTTACTCCGCCTGTTTCCAGATCACAATATCATGCAATCTGATTCAACAGCCCTGCTGTAAGTGATGCATTGTTTTGAATACGCTCTCATTTTCTTTGTTTTTGTTTGTATGACAGATGTGCCGGATGGGCTTCATTCAATCCATCAGCTATCTGGTGACTCCATTCAAGATGTGCCTCTAAATCCTGTGTAACCAGCAGTCAGCATCCTCTGACCTCCAGTCAAGACTCCCTTTGTAGTGTTTGTGTGTGCAAAATAAACGCTGGGTCTGTGTGAGTAGCACCCATTTATCTGTTTCAACTAGGGCTGAGAAGACTGTGGGGGTAGACACTGCGCTAACAGCATGACACAAATTAAAGAGACTGAGTTGTGAGTTATCTTCAATTTAGCGTTCATAAATTTGCCAAATTAACAACATTTTGATACAGATTAGTTATTAAAAGTATGCACGCACATATTATTTGTGAGCTATAAATCACCATCACATTTCTGCCAATGGAATATTTTTATAGTTGATTATTTCCTGCCTGCTTTTGCTCTCCATACACACACTTTTTTCTAATGTGCTGGTACGCGATTGGTTAATAATGCTCAGTCTATAAATGTATGTGGAACCAAAATCAGAACGCTTCTCATACTACAATTCAGAACCCCAAATACAGATTCCATATTTTTATACTGACTGCAAATAAAGATCAGATTCACTAAATAGATTTCAAACTGTCGATGCCTCTCAGAAATGTATCTTTCTTTTTAACACACTGCATTTCTTTGTTCAGGGCGACTTTTTACCAGACACAATGCGATGAGGTAAGGTATTTATCAACAGTTAGGACAGCTACTGTATATTTAGTGCAACTCACAGCCGGGTGCTCTGAGACATATCTTTTGGTTAACATGTATCATCAGTAAATCCTTGTGTCCTGCTCATCTACCAATCAGAGCTAACATAACCTCACTCTTCATTTTATTGACAGACTCTCCAGTTTGATCAGATCACTGCAGAATAACTGCTGCATGTGGGCTGGAATGAACATTATCACAAACAGCTTCACCCGTGTTTTAGCCTTTAGCCTGTGCTGTCTGACAGTTCAGCTCCAGTGTCCTCCATCACTACAAAATTAATCCCAGAAGTTGTTTGCAGCAGAGAAAAACACGGATCTCTCGTCACACTACTAAAATTCGTCAGCCAGCGTGGTGATGTCATAGAGACTTCAACCTGCTGTAAATCAATCAGGTTCAGCCCGACCTGATCAGGAAGCAAAGAAATTGTGTTAAGAAAAACCTACACTGGCCCTGATAAACTCATTCTAAGTTGTTGATAACAATCAGGTGTATATATCTAGAAGTGAGACTTTTGTCAAGATCAACTTCAACTCTTTTAACTTGGTTGTTTGAACTGTTATAAATATAAAACAAAGTCATTAAGGATCTTCCTCATTGCTTCAGGAACCTTTAGTGAGTAATTGCTTTTTCATTTCAAACATCTGATTACTGAGCAATGAATTAATTAAATTCTAATGAGTAAATAACAGAAAATCAGTCATTTAAGGTGATAACTGTTAGTTGCAGCCAAAGTTTACAGGACTGCAGCAGAAAAAGGTCATAAAAAGGCTTGACGGCCTCGCTTTAATATCTACACAATTCTTACACACACACATTATATTTCCTGACATTACATTACAGCCTCTGTGTTATTCTGTTGCAGCCACAAAAAGCCAGTCTACTCATTACTTGTCTGGGGCAGTTTCTTTATTTATGCTGAGCTATCCGTGATAGCTACTCTGTGTAGAGGGTTATAAACCACAACCTCCAGCTCCTCCTCCCCCTTATCCAAAATCAGCCTCTTTTGTGGTCCTTTTATAATTAGCCACTTAACTATCCGAGAGGATGGAACTGCAGCTGTAAAGCATTTACAAGGGCACTCGACAGGACACGCCAGCACCTTTTGTTTAGCAATTAGTTTGTCTGTGAAGAGGACAAGACAAATAGGCTGGGAGAGCATCTGGTGGCCTCGTAGCTCTTACTGAAAGAGAGAGAGAGAGAGAGAGAGGAAAAACGAGGCAGCGAGGGAGGAAAAGAGAGGTTCAGAGCCTATCAGCAGCAATAAGGATCGTACCACAAGGATTTGCTACAAGGGCTGTAAAGTTTACCGTCTGAGGAAACTGATCTGGAAACGAATAAAGCTGCTCTGACAAATATGATGATAAGAGAGAGAGAGAGCGCTGTGTAATAGGGACCTATTTTTTTCCACACACTACTGATTAAGAACCGGCTAAGTGTCTGTAGAGATTCCCCTGTGCACCATGCAGCACGGGCAGAGTTTAGTATGCGTCCCAGTAGGGTTTCCTTTAGTACCCAGTCATTTACATTGTAGTTACCCGATGATAGAAGGAATTCAAGGCAGCATGACAGCCCGCTCCATTGATCCCTTTGGCCTGATTAGCTCACCAGTGTACCGTCAAAGCAAACTAATCAGATACATTGATCACAGGGTACTTTTTAACGCTTCCCCAGGCAATAACACGATTTTTCTCAAGTCAAATTACTAGTTAGTTATCCGTTCAGATGTGATGCCAGACATTTGGGATTTTAACATTTCCTGTGAGGTGTCAGTAAGAGTCGATGGCTTGATTTCAAAACTCTATAACTGCTGAGCAGTGGTGCAGTTATGACGATGAAATGCCCTTTAATTCCCAGAAATGCTGTCATCATTTCTGTGAACCAGGACCTGTCAGATCTGCGGGAATTGTAGGTGTTACTCACATTGGGTTCACTCTCTGCCACTTTCCTTTTTGTCCAGAAGAGGTTGCTGTGTTCCCTGAATATACAACACCAAGGTGGATGGTTATGAGAGACCCATCAGACTTCTTTCTACGAGACAGAGAAGGAAATGCTTGGTGTTAAAATCAAAATCAAGCCATCTCAAGCACCTTCTCAACTGAATGTAGAAATTTTTTGCACACATTTTAAATATCCAAATATTGAAATCTACTGCAAGCAAAAACAAATTTCAAGCAACAATTTGTTGTAAGAGCAGTATTTTTTGTATTTGTAAACAAAACAGCTCCTTTTGTCTGAAAATAGGGTAAATATTTTAGTGGTAACCTGTCAACATTCAACCCCTAAACACTGAACATTCACTAATTGATTATTGATGTCATTTTCATCATTGACAGTAGGGGGCAGGGTCCATACATTGATTAGACTCCCATTATGTGCAGGCCCAGTAATTGTACTGTGATGCCTGTTAACACACAGCAGACACAGTAACAGCTTTGAAGGATAATGTTTAGCTCTTTAGCTTGATGCACACATTTGTTCTCACAGACCGTCAATGAAGTTCCAAAGAGGTGCTCTGTCTGTACAGAAAAATGATTCCTTAAAAGAATTTAAAGGAGGAAACACATTCAGATTAAAATACTCTTCATCCTATTCACACCCATATCTAAACATGCCTCACCACGGAGCCTGAACAGCTGTATAAGATACAAGCCTCTCTCTGATACCTGTGTTCCCGTGATGCCGGTGTTCAAACGCTGTGATAGCATAACATCCCTTCCTGACTGTCGCACCCTCAGGCTAAACATCAGCAGAGCGCCTTGCAGCTGGCAAATGTTCTCATGACAAAGTTAAAATGTCTCGATTAATATCCGACTACTCTGCTTTTTTGTCACATAGCTGTGTTTCAGCGTTAGCTGCTTATGCAGCTTGTGATTTCTGTCAGATACATCCACTGTGGTGGTGTAACTGGATCAGCAGGGGGGGGGTTCAGACAGGATTCAATTCAGGGGTGCTGAGGAATTGCTTTGGCTGTTGGATGAGTGCTTTAGATTACTGCTGCATGTATAAAGTATATGAGTTTTGGCATTCTGTCAAAAAGATATCTGAATTTCATTAGAGCAGAATGACTTGAATGTGTTGGATAATTTGTTATAACCATGACTGACTGACGACTCATAGTTAGCAGCAATTTGGTGGATCAAATTTGGCCTGAACAGACTGACTGTATAAAACAAAACCTGCATGAAGCCACCACTTTAATGAACGCAGGATCACCTTTTACTTGCATTCTTTTGTATGGCCAGCAGGGGGCCACTCCACAGGATGTAAAATAAAATGTTTAACTCGATAGAAATCTGTAAAAAAATTGATTTACCTCACACTAAATTTACTGCCTTGTAAAACAGTTTTAAAATCACTTTATGATCTAAATACGTAACATCAAGTCTTCTTCTGAAACTAAATAAAGTTTTTATTAAAGTCAGTAAAGTGTGCAAGTGTAATTGCTTTTACTCTCCTAAACTGTATTCATGTCTGCTGGTTCTTGTCTGTTGAACAAGCGTTCATTTCTTTTACTGGAGCCTTTTTTACATTATAAAATAAAACCTATCTTATCTCAGGGGAATTTAAGGTGAAACAAATATGAAAGATGCTATAGGTGAAGCTCATTTTTTGTTTACGATATACACAATAGAAAGCACAGTATACAGTGTGATTGATATAAAACTACCATGATGATGGCAGCAGCCAAAACATCAAAATCTGGAAGCCTTAAAATACTTAATCCAGAACCTAGGTGATGACACAAGTGCCTCAACCATTTCTTTAAATCACTTACACCTCATGAATATCTCTATTTATGTGGTTTTTTATTTCATTACAGGCCTTAAAAACAACTTTCCCTCAAAGAAGACAATGATGGTGTTTTGTCTTGTTTGTTAAACTTCAATGTTTTTCTAAGAAGGGGACACTTTATCAGGGAGTCTTCTTTAAATTGTAAGTATTTTGCTAACATTTGAACAAAACAAACATAATAATAACAGAAAACGTTTTTGATTTTTTCATCACAACATTACTCATCCAAGCACTCCTCTGATGTGTCTGTGACCCCCCCGGAGGGTCTGAACCCAGCAGCTCGCTCAGACACTGTCTGCTCATGTCAGAGAGTGAAAGTCCCATCAGCAGCGTTTCTCAGTCTCGACACTTAATGTCTCATCTATCCATCAAGTTTTAACCAGGCCTCATGCATGATGGCGTGTGACTTAAAAGCCTGGCTAGTCAGACCCAATTAGCCGATGCCTAATCAGACAAGTCCCCGAACAAGGACACGGAGTGGATTGTGGGGAGCTGTAAAGACCTTGTCTGTGGTTGACTCAGCAGAAGGAAACAAAGGTTGAGATGTAGATGAGGGCTTCATCTGTGCTGTGGTCACAAAATAACACAATATTTAAAAAATCTGAACGTTCTGATGACTAATTTTACAACAAATACAACTTAACTGTAGATCCAAGACTGATCACACTTCCTCAAACAATCTGCTCCCTCTATATTTCTGTGTTCCTCTGCATGTCTCTGTTTCCACATCTGTTCAATAGCCCCCCTGTTAATCATTTCTGTAGTGTTGCCTTTTTACTGGACCTCTGAGGCCCAGACCCTGGTGTACCTGTTTGGAGTTTGATTAACACTGCATTTTAACACACACTATTCCAACCACAGAGGAGGGAACCTAAAAAGGCTGTGTGCAGAAGCTAATGTAGCCCATGGAACAGGACAGATGGAGGAGTGATAAATGGGAAAAAGGGGTTGTTGTGAGTCAATTCTTGTTGTCCTCATTGTGTAAAAGCTGGTCTGACATGAGGGACGAGGAGTCTGAGAGGAGATTTTGAGGTGGTGTTTTTCAGGCCGGTGTAACCTAAGACGAGAGGAGAGCACTTCAGAGGACGTGAAGGGGGAGGACAGGACACCAGATAGAAGAGGACGAGACAAGAGGAGGCAGAACAGCAGTTCAGTCGTGTCTCCTCACTCTGCCAGTCCCCGTGCTCTAAAATATTGAAAAGCTTTTGTTTTGCCTAGTTAAACATGCACTGATGTGACACAAACTGTGAACAATGCCATTTCCCACACATGGGAATCCTCTCTCTTTTATATAATTCATGGTGAAGTGACGAGTGCAGCCGTGCCCCACAGTTTGCACCCTCAACAATACTCCTGCTACTTCAAGACGTTCTACTCAGTTAACACAGCGCTATGCAAAAATGAATGTGTGTGTAGCTCTTGTCACTTATAAGGACTTTAAGAAGTATTTTCTGGGCTTGAGTTGCTGGTCTTCTTCAGTCAGTCAGGTTGGTAAAAGGAATTTGTTGTCCCGTAACACTGAAGGTGTAAACAGAGAATTGAATCAATGAAAAATATGAACCAATGATTTGAGAGCCCAATATAAACTTTTTTAACAACAGTTGCACATTTTGTGCTGAAAAGGACAGCTCTGTGCTAATATTAAACTCAGTTTGATGAGTACAAGATGTAGCGCGGTCTCCAGATCTTATTATCTTAGACATCAGTCTCACAAAGCGGCCGTGTGAGGAACCTCAAAATGTTCTCTCGGAAAAAGAGGAAGAAAACATTTTGAGAAGTAATTACAGAGGTCCAAAAGAGCAGTTACATGTTTTTACTGACGTCAGTCTCTTCTTTTTGCTTCAGGAAACAGCTTTGGTTGCCCTGTGTTTGCTGCTTACACAGACTTTGTTCTTTTAACCTGTGTCCTTTTACGTTGCTTTCTGTTATTATGTTTAAATACTCAATATTTTTACTCTTTTTTTGGTCAAGGTTTATCATACTTTTTACTAGGGGCCTTTAAAATAAAAGATTGTTAAGCCTTTACTTTATTTTAGTTTTGCAGTTGGATTCAACAGGGTTTTTATTACATTTCTCTGGGATGACAGTAAACCCTCTGGATTCTTCTTCATCTTTTACAGAACTTTACTTCCTCAGCAACAGCCCTTTAAAACTACATGAAGAAACAAACTAACAACAAACTAACAAACTAAAAAAATTTAGTCAAAAATGTGAAAAATATAAACAGATTGTGAAACAGATTCTAAACCACAGTCAGCTTCATGTGATGACATCACAAGCTGCCCTTTCACCAATCTGTTTTATATATATATATATGTTCTCAAATACAGACATCATACGTGTAGATTCTGTTATTTCATTTGAACATTAGCCGGCACAAGAAATAAAATATGCAATAAAGAAATGTCCCACCTCCAGTGGAGAAAGAGAGAATCCCACCGTGACCATCTCAGGCCTCTGCTGACCTCACTCCGGTCTGCTGTCTGACCTGAGCCCTACAGACACAAAGACAGAAATTCAGCAAATACACAGAATTATCCTACAGCATAAAACACTAGACAGAGGATCTACACACTCAAATACACCACACAATCTCATACAATCTCACACGATCTCACACAATCTCACACAAACACAGACTGCATGGTATGTCGTGAACATGAATAATACATCTCTCTGGAGGGTTTGTGCTTCTCACTTTCCTTTTCTTACACCCTTTTTTTTAACTCTAGGATTTATTTTCCTCTTTGTTTTAACAAATAAAATAATAAAGACTAGATTAATACAAGGAAGGATCGTCCTAACCATCACAGCACCTGATCAGAAAAGTAATTTGCATCAAAGAAATAGCAGAAGTGACATTACATGTCATTTTCAGGTGAAGTGAGTGTTTCTTTGTCCATATCTGTAGCATCTTGCTTGTTTTCCTGTGTGCTCCTCTTAATGTAGGAAAAACCTATTTTTGGAAAAAGGAAGAAACAAGCTTACATCTAAAGAGCCCCACTGTTTACAGTGTCTTATTTAGAGCGTTATTCTGCATTGGGGTGAAGAGAAAACTGATACAAAGCTGCTCGAGGTTCATGTTGAAACGTTCCCAGTCACTCCTGATGAATAAATTATTTCATCATCTCTGTGGGGAATCTAATTCCAACTGACATTCAATGAACATGTTTTCAGTAGGTGTGACGGTATGGGTCAGCAAATTAAACTGTAGCAGTAGATTCCTCTGTGCCTGTGCGTGTTCACAATGATATGTGTGTGTGTGTGTGTGTGAGCGGTGCTGTCTCGGATAAAACAAAGCCCTCATACAACAGTCCAGGGACACTCCAACCATAATTGTGCAGGTGGCATTTTAGAGATACTCACACAACAGGGGTCAATTTCTCTTCAGGTCACTGAGAATGACATCATCAAACTACTATTAACTCTGCAAACAATCCGAGCGCTGCTGCGTCCGTATTGACAATGGATTCCTTCAAAACAAACAGCAGGCTGCGGGCTTTGCCCTCAATCTAAAACCATAACCTCAGAGTGAATAACAGAGAAATGTCCATCTGAACAGGAAGGGCCGTCACCGAGGACAGGAGGACTAAAAATGACACGGCAAACAAATCTGAGCGGCCACTCCCCCTCAACTCCTGGACTCCCTCTGATTTCTTGCACTTGCTCTATATGCTTCTTTCCATGTGTCAATCTCTCACACACACAAACACACACATACACATTCAGGCGCCATATGATGGTGGAACCAACCCTGCAGACCCTGCCTTTAGTGTTTAATGCTTATTCAGAGACACTGAACGTCTTTTTCTCTTGATTGGAATTTAAACTGATTGAAGGAGTTGTGCACCATGCTTTGTGAATCTAACCTATAAAATGTGCCTTTGTTTTAAGATGTGAGAGCCACATTGGTCCGGTGAGCCGGCGAGGACAAGGTGTGTATTGACATACAAACGTGAGGGAAGCATCCACATGCGGTCCACTGTTTTTCTGTAATAATAGCTAGCAGCCCTGCCGTTAAATAATTAATGTGGTCTATCCAATACAAAGTGGACGGCATGCAGACCGCACTCCACTGCTCACAGGCCCATTCTCTATCTCTCCCCTGATGGACCCAATGCAACCCAATGTACTTTTTTTTAACAACATGCTTAGAAAACTTAATAATAACAACATTATAATATTAGAAAATGAATGCAACAAAGGGGCCGTGTTAGGCAGAGCAAAGCTAATATCTTTAATAACAGCAATAAAACCAAAATACTTACATCATCTCAAAACTATCATGTTGCTTTATGCAAATCAAGTTTGCAAAAAAAAAAAAAAAGCTATAGCTTTAAAATAAAGTGTTATATGGTTTTAATACAGATGCAGCTGGGTGCAGGTATCTGACAGCAGTAAATAACTAGAAAACCAGAAAATCTTAACACTAACAAATAACTGCACGTTGTTTTCTTCACTACTTAACAAAGTCTTTTTGAAGCCAAAGTGTTAATGAAATAAAGTCAAAAATTGAGCCTAATGACTGAGCCAAGTCATTCAATGCCTGGTTTCACCCTCTCATCGAGCACATGTTGTTTTTCTTGGCTGTTTTTGTAACAAACCATCTTATTTGGCATTACAGTGCAATAAAAGCACACAGACATATTGGAGGTTATGGCAGGAGAAGTCACATGATCAATACCCTCCTGACCCTCCTCTCTTTGCGCCTTCCACCACTTTTCTTCCTTTCTCCCCTCACCACCTTTCCTCCCAATCAATTAACTTCCCCAAGTAAACAGATCTGTCCCCACGCTCGCTGTAAAAGGATCTTCCTCCTCCTCCTCCTCCTCCTCCTCCTCCTCCTGCCTCTCCTCACAGTCCCATCCCAGTCAGAGAGAGAAACCAGATACCTGGCACAACGCTACTGCGAGCTCTCTTCCAGTGTGTGTTGAGGTAAGATGGCTAAATAAAGATCAGTGACATCATCTTCATCACGGACATCATGACCTCTGAATGGTTCAATGAATCACACATTATAACTGAAAATGACAGGGCTACTCTCTTTGAATAACTTTGACTCTAACGAGACACAACTGTGACATCATGCTTGTTTCAAAACACGACAGGAGATAAGATTAATGTTGTTTAGGCCTGACTTTCACTCACACATTAAACTTTATACAATTAAAACTCATCTATGTGACACAAGAGGCAAAATGTAGACGCACCTCAGTACTATACAGTTTTAATTACTAGTATTAACATATTATATCCAATCCTGTGGTGATAGCAGGGCCCATGCTCACAGGTTCATGGGCACCAGAGTCAGTAGCAACAGGAGAATGAGGTGTTTGTCACTGGCAGAGAAGTTTTGACAAATTTTTTATGGGTGCAACCCACAAATTCAGTTCTGCTGCTCGTCCCACAAACTCATGCTCCTTACAAAGGTGGCTCCATTTATAACAGAAAAAAAACGTCTTTACAGCACTATAAGATTTATATATTTATAAGTTCTGATGCAGCGAAGAACTGATCTACCGAGCAAAATTACCTAATTTTTTATGTTACATGACTACGTACATCCCTGTTTTTATTAGCTTTAGCTAATCTTTGATCCTGATCCTTCTGATCCTAAAACCATGATCAAATCCAAATTTTGCTGTGTCTTCCTTGGTCTGTACAGCATTCTTCCTCCAATTTCAGGACAGCCTTTTTCCATAATCTTTCAATCAGACAAACACACAAAATCAAAAACATAACCTCCCAGAGGAGGCAGAGCAATCAAATATCAAATTACTTTACGTGGGGATGCATGAAAAATACTTTACTTTACTGGATGTATCCTTGTCTGGCCCATATGATGTACTCTCCATTCACAGTCTGATCGACACTAATTTTGGTGACAGAAGTTTTACCACTTACATACAGACTTTTGATGTTGGTCCAATGAGCGTCCATTGTTTGCAAAAGACATTAGAACATGCAGAAGAGTGCTCCAACAAAGAGACGACTGTTCAAAAAGTAACATCAGTTTGAATTGTAAAGAGAACTTATATGTATCTACAGTATATGTGCACTTTTTCCTTACAAAATCTTTGCCTTTCCTCCTCTTAGGTGTGCATACACCACACATTTTAAAATACAAAAATATATGTATATCTGTTATTTTATAACCTCTCCATAAAACCATCAGGAGCACTCATCTGTATCACATTAAAAAGCCCACAGTGTACATCCGGACAATAAGCTTCTCTCTTGATACTTTGGTGCTAGTTTTTCCACTGCTGCTTCTTCTGTGTAGTATCTGAAAACTATTTATGAGAGGACAGATGTGTTCATCACCGCAGCACAGCTTCACTGACTGGTCTTGTACTCTTTTATTTACATCTCCATCTGGAGAGCCGGTCTGCCCAGACAATACTGCAAATGTGTCCTTTTAGTTTATTAATGACACATGTCCTCTCTCTGCCCGTGGAGTTACAAGTGTTGAGGCGTGAGCAGAAGACAGCAGAATCCACACTGAGTTTATGAAGTGTCTTATTTTCTGTATGTAAAATGTCAGGGGTGAGGAGGCTCTCTAAAAATGAATAACACACACAGCACTGTGCTTTGCAAATTAGAATTCCTCAAATGAACCCACCCTCCCATTATCCTGCCCACTCAATAAACTAGGTGACTACGACAGAAATTCCCATGAGTCCTTGAACATAAAATTGTTCATTCTTGCAACACCCCTCTACAGAGAGTGGAGATGCAGGCAGGACCAATCTATATCTCCTGTGACCCTCAGCAACATGTCGTTATGCTTGCTAATCAGATTTAGAGACAACAAGTGAAAGGATGGCCTCTCCGGGCCGTTTGCTTTCACAAATGGATCTGCTTAATATGGGAGATTAATAGACTACTATCTAATCTCGCCTGTGATTGAAGCTATGATCTGGTTACAGAGAAACATGATGGATGTGGAGGCGGCTGCACATGAGAACCATGTTAACCCTTTCAAGACACAATGCATGGTTGCTTTGCAGGTTATTGGCTGTTAAAAGACGATGCAATCACAGTAATGAAGATGTCTGCAGGGCTGTTGGATTATTAGCAGCAATATGCGAAATGACTTCTCACAGCTCACAGCTGTGTCAAATTAGAAGCTGAGCGAATTCTCAGAGGTTGTTAGAAAACAATTACACGTTTTGGGTTCTCTGAGCGTGCTGGCTATGGATTCAGAAAAACAGATCCGGCTGAAAAAGTATCTTGTAATCTTATTGTTTTTGTCCATTTGACCTTTTCAGTATTCTTCTGTGGCTCAGTCTGATCTTCAGAAGTAAGCACAAAATAAACATGCAGCAAACCTCTTCATGAAAAAAAAAACAAAACCAGACCCCTGGTACATTGTCTCACTGAAATTTCTTTCAAGTGTTTGAGGTGAGAGCAGGTTTCATAATTATGTTTACTGGATCTGAAGACCAATATTTTCTCGTTATAATGGAATTCTCTTTTTCAATTGCTTCAGGTCTTTGATGTAGAATAGGTTGAGATAATTAAAGGTACCATGTTGCAGACGGATGATGCAATCAATAGCGTTGAATAAATTATTCTCCACATATGTTTTGAACTGCTTTTATATATCTCTGATTATATTTTTTTTCTTATTGAGACTATTAGATTATCCCTGGGCAGGCTTTTTAATACCTATCATCTCAGTAGTGTCAGTCTTGAGGCCAGGACTGAACATATCTGTACAAACTGTACGTGAAATGTCCTCAGGTGAATCACAACACCTACTTGTGCATGGACTGATCGATACGAACACAGAGGAAATATTGATAAGACTTGTTAAAACAAGACTGATGCTAACTGTTGATTTGAAATTACACCGTTCTTAACTTTTATGCTCAGATTATTTCTCCCAGTATTTTGACCCAGTTGGTTCAGACTCGATGCGCTGTTCGCACGGTTTAAAACTGATCAGAATAAGCAGCTATTCAGCTCGTTTTAAGGGAAAAAAAATATGGACAGATGTTGTGTCCTTAATCACACATTATGTCCTGTTTTTACTGATCTTAGGGGGTGTTACACCATCTTTGTAAGAGCCTGTGTAAATCACAGAGAAAAGCTGTCATGCCTGATAGAGCCTTGTTAGTCACTACAGAACTGTAATGACTGATGCCTCACAGGCAAACTAATTATCAGGTACTTAACAGTCCGAACCTAAAATACATCTGCCACGGGCCACGCAGGGATATGAGACACATGATCACATCTTTTTTTCCCCCCTCTTTTCTCTTTCTCTTTTTCCACTGTGTCCATCTCTCCTCCTTTTTTTCTCTCTCTATTTTCCCCCCACCCTCTTCTTCTCTACAAGCATCTCCTTGTCTTTTTGCTCTCCATGTATCTTCTATTCTTCTCCCCCTTCTCTCTGTTCTCTCAGGGAGCCAGCTGGGAAACTGGCCTTGGGATACAAGCTAGAAGCATACAACCATATGCTGGATATTTTCATGGAAGGTGTGTATGTGTGTGTTCGCTGCTGAAAGTGAGCAGGGGGAGGGGTCTGAGTTCTTGTTGAAATGTACTACAGTGTAATAGCTAAGTAGGACATTTATCTGGCAGTGGTTTGTCTTCCCCTGTTGTGCTGCTGTGTGAGTTCCTGAGTTGCCTCTCTATCCCACAGCTAAATGCCTTCAACGCAGAGAGTTTTCTGTTGCTTTCAAGACACACACACACATACTCAGACACACACTGCAAACTGCACAAGCAGACTGCTGAGAGGGAGCTGCTTGAGACACTGACACAGCTTGCTCATTAGACGGTTTCTTCTTGGATCCAGGCCAAATATCTGCAGGTCATAAACTCACTGATGTAACAGGCGATGTAACTCACTGATCTGGAGAGGTGTTCAAGAGCTACACTTCACCTTTTAGGACTGCCTTTTATCACCACTTACTATACTTGTGTCAAATTTTATCCATGAATATGTTGAAACAGAACATGCAGTTAAGGCAGCCAGAGTGAAGGGATCATCATCACATAGATGGATTTCATCCAATTCAAGGAGGCATGTCACCACACGGTACATTTAAATACTGCAACTCCTCATGTAAGCTTAAGTTTCCTCTTTTTTCCCCTTAATTTAAAAAGTCAAACCCCTGCATCATCATTCAGTGATGGTAACAAGTTATTTATTTTTCCTGAAATCACTGTGGAACATTTTCTTTTCTCGGTTCTTTAAATGACGACTTTGGACAAACATCTTTTCTTTTTAGTCCTTAAAGAAGTACGTTCAGCAGATACAGATGCCGCCACGCTGTTGAGTTACCTTTAAAAATTATGAATTTGTGAAACGATAAAACATTTTCTGTATTCTTTTATATTAGAGGTTTAAAGTGGAGATAACCCTCCTAGGTTTGGGGAAGGATTCGTGTTTTTATGGCTGACCAAGTACGAGGTGTTGAATAACTTTATTCCACCTTTATTACACAGGGAACGCCAGGAACAGCCTGATCACACAAGTCACATCAAATCAGTCCACGAAAAGGAGTTTGGGAAGATTTTGAGTTTAATCAATTTGACATTTAATTTAAGTAATTTAAAACAATTTGACTCAGCTTAAAGGCAGTGTTGGTAATCAGATTTAGATACACTTTTTGTTTTCCTGGTTAAAATGATCTTTATGTCTACTGCTGTCTACAACAGGAGTAAACCTGAGAAAACACTAACCAATCCTAGCGTTTGGCAGCCAATTTGTTAAACCAATCAAATCCTGTCCGGCTGTTCTGCCCGCCTCCTGCGAGTACATTTCACACTAGCTCTCATTCAATGCGCAGGGATCCAAGTACGCTGGAGAACAGCAGAAAACTACCTATAACACCGATTACTGGTAATGTAGTGCAAACAAAAACGATGCTCGTGCACGTGAGCGGAGTTGTCATTTTGGAGGAGCTCTGAGTGTGAGAGGTTGGGGGCTAAACGGAGTCCTCAGGAGATGCTACATTCAAAATCCTGCTGCTGTGTGCCACCAACTGTGCCTTTAAGTTCTCATAATCCATCATTTTGATTATTTTTAAGGTAGCTAGGTTTACAAGTAACTTTAAGGAAAACTCAACTTAACCAGGTTTACAATACACATCAACTCTGCCTGTTGACACTGTGGCAAATATGTTGGTTTCCTTCAAAGCCTGGTCCCAAGAGTCAGAAAATAATAAAAGGACACAGCTCTGAGGAGCTACCCAAACCATGACTGATCAGGATCCTGTCCTGTGATCCAGGAAACAGCAGCAGAGCATGTGAGTGCACCTATCATTTGCTGAACATTATGAAATAACTTACACTGTAAGCGGAGGCGATAACAGCGTAAATATTAAAAGTTGCAACATTTGCCTCCGCTTCTCATCAGGGTCTTGTTCACCCTGCCAGAATTCTAATTTGCATAATTACTTGCTCATTACAGTTTACCTCTAACTAAGAGGTACTTGCAGGCCAACTTTAGCCATTTTGGTCTGAGGCAGGCACTAAATCTGTGTGATAAGCTAAATGCAAGCTAAATGTCTTTTGGCACATATTTGAGTTTCTCATCTAACACTTTCAGACAAGAAGTAAAACAGTGTGTTTATCAAAATGCAGCGCTGTTTCTTCAGAGGAAGCTGATGTCTCTCTGTTCTGATCAAAGTTAAATTATTAAGCTTTCGACTGAGAAATAGGTAGATATCCCCATCAAGTTATTTTCTTTTTCTATTTTTACAACTCTCAGTAAAACTGGAGCCCTCTTTTTGTGTTTTTAGGACACGTCCTGCTGCTCCTCCACCCTCCTCTCACCCCCTTCATGAACGCGATTTTACCCCCTCAGGGCATGAGTGAAAGGGCCAGGCTCCTTCTCCCATTAACCTACTGGCTGGATAAATCAAAGAGCAGGGCAGAGAGGAGAACCTTTGCCTCAGCCATCCAGATAAGAAGAACACCCTACACCAGCTCATAGCCTACAGCTCAGTGATATATGGATCTGCAGAGGCTAATAGCAAAGTATTGACAGGGAAATGGTGTGCTTATCCTGCTCCTGCATGCTGGGGAGAGGTCCCAAAAGCAGATGGGACACACTTTAGGGAGAGGGAGAGAGGAGGAGGGTGAGAGGATGAGGAAGAAGCGTTCTGGGACAAATTAGAGTCTTTATTGCTTCATTTCACCTCATTTGTCTCCAAGTTTGAGCCTTCAAAGACACAACAATATATTTCACTTCCCTCCACGTTGAGCTAGATGTATGTATATTTATATTTATATTATCATAAAGTGTTTTCTTTTTTATTCGTACTGACAGTGACAACCAGCAGCTAATTTCTACCTCATATGAGTGAAGGTGTAAATTGATTTTATACTGTTTTATATTCTGTAGATTCCATTACAAAAATCATCTGAGATAGAAAGATTAAACTTCTTAGACATACAGTTGTTGATTGCTTTCACAAAAAATAGTAATTTCTGCAAGTAAAGTCATTAAATTTTAAATTCTGTTTCTGTTTTAATGCCATAGCATCACATCACTCGAGGTAAAGAGCTCGCTTCTTAACCTCATTCCTAAATGTCTCCCCATTTCTGTCAATCTGTGCAGGTACCCTCTTTATGCCGACACACTGAGCTACAAAAAATACCGAACACATTTGCCAAGTCCAGCAATTCCCTCCCCTGACAAGAAGCAATGGATCAAGATGTAGGCTGTTCTCCCGTTGGTATAGTCTTTAATGCTGGAGTCAGTAGGTTATCGCTGTGGGACCTGCACCTTGTTCTAAGTGCCACCTTTATCAAGCCCGACCAATTCCTCCTCTGTGGACTCGGGAGATGGGCCCTAATGGCAACACTTCATCAACCTCAGGGAGGAGATGTACAGAGAAACTGGAAGCTCTGATGTCAGATAAAGATGTTGCTCAGTTACTGGACCACCAGAGGTAATGTGGTTAAAGCCTGCAGCCGACGCTGCTGCTGGAGTAGTTAAGAGCTACAACTACAGACTGACATTCAGAGAGACTGGTTTGACAACACTGAGCCTTCCTGATGCACACGCATACAAAATTAACTACAGCTGCGTTCCAGTGAACATGCTCCACCAGATGTTCATCTCAGCTGCAGAAGCACTGACAGGTGCGATAAGAAATGTAACACAAGATTGAAGGAGAAGAAAGTATGGAGCCCAGATTGTTTGACTATAATGAGAAACTGTTTAATTGTTGAATAGTTTGGAGATTGCATTTGCACTTATACAGCCACCAGGAGTCAGACAGGCAAAGTACAACTAAAGCTGAGTAAAGGAGGAATCTGATGCATCTTACTTCACAGAAGTGATCTAATAACTTACAACACAGACAGTAAACCAGACTGCTTCCTACAAGTGTCTGAACTTTTCATATTCTTGTCACATGTTGCACTGAACTATCACCAACAATCTGCAGAAGCATTTGGTCAAAGCCAGGATCCAAAAACTGGAAAAACTTGTGTCATGGAGAACTCAGGGATTTAATGATCAGGCATCTGCATCAATGAGCACCATGGGCAAAAACAATGCACCAGCCTCCTCTGCCAAATGCCTTTGTTCCTCCAAAGGACACCTCATAAGACCATCTTTACATCTGGACGCCAAGCACTGTACCGGGGCCTGTCTATGACCGTGATTACCCACTTGACATCTTTATAGCTCCATGGCAGACTTCCTCTTTGGTAGAGCTGGAGAGAGAAATGCCGAATGCCAAAGAGGCCCCACAGTGCTGGTGTGGGACATCAGAGTTTTGTGTTGAAATAATTAGCCTGTTTAGCTGCCATCTGGGCTCTGGTTGCTGGCGTGTGGCATGAGCCAGGTGCTTCATGGGTAATGCCACTGAGAGACATACAGCAGATGCTCATGGGTAGAGCTGCCCATCTTGGCACAGATCTGGAATCAGCTAAAACCTTTACTAATCTGAAGACAAGTCACAAGAGGAAACGCAGACTGGACTGATTTGAGGACAGTTTTCCTGTTTAATCAGTTTCAAGCAGTTACAATAAGTAGTCGGGACACGCTGAGGGGAGTCAGCATGAAGAAAAAAAGTAAACTTTATCATTCTGTTAAAGAGTAACTCAGCAACTTCACAATCTAAACTAGAAAAAATCTATAAAAGTGCATTCTGCTCTGAGTTAAATCTGTGATAACACTACACCACCTGACATAAAACACAAGCCGCACAAATGAAATAATCAACTGTCTTATCTATGAAAAGCAGGAGCCATTTAATGACTGCTCTAACCCCGACGCAGCTCAAAATCTGAGGAGGTTTAAACATTTTTTGAGCAGTTCAGTTGGCTGGTAACTTGATAAGGGCCCTGGATTTACTCAATGAGGTAGAAAGTTCCTGAGCAAGCAGCAGGCATTTGGTTGTTGTTCCCAGAGGGCTGGGAAACCGTATCTGCCCTGGAGGAGCAACCTCTTTGGTAAGCACTTCTTATCCAGGCCATCACTGCAGGCCGATAGCGGCAGGGTAATATCCAGTAACTGCAGCTTTATGTGCGATCCAATACTCGGATCAATCCCTGGGACAGGAGGATTGCCATTAACCCCTGAGATCACTCTCTCACTCTCTCTCCCTCTTCCCCTCTTGTTTTCTCTGTGTTGTTTTGAGTCTTTCCTTCTTTTGATTCTGCAGCAGAAATCATGAAATCCTTTACAAGACAGGGGAAATCTTTTTCACTCCATGGCGGGAAGCATTCAACACACTGCTTCGTATTTCACAGAGGACTGCCGCCATTTTCAATGAATGTTAAAGATCAGAATAAATATGTTTTCTGTTTTCTCGCCATGAATTGTTAATCACTTCAAAATTTACTTCAAATGGCTGAAAGCTAACACGAGGTTTCTGTGAGGTGAAAAACTCTGTCTGCGTAAACTGCAGCGTGTCAGATGTATTTACTGTCTGTTTGTATTAGGAGGTAAAACAATGCATAGGTTTGTATTTCTGAACCTACTGTATGCTTTACGTGTGTGAGCGTGCACGTGGAGAGAAAGCTAGAAAGACGCAGTCATAAAGAGAGATGGTGTGAATAGGAGAGAGAGAGACAGTGGATTTGAGACTTTGTTTGAAACTCCCAATACTTTGGGGAGTATTGCCCCATATATCGTCCCATGTGACTGAGCAGAAGAAAGATAGGCTGAACCAGAGCCGTGTAGCTGTGGCAGAATATTTCTCTTGCTCTCTCACTGAATATAAATGGATAAATAGGAACTGAAATTAGTTTAACGTGCACGGCTTCTCTCATATAACAATGATGCAACATGCTACAAATGGGCGTCATGCATATTGTTCTGAGGGGAACACTTAATCAGGAGGTTATCAAAAAAAAAAAATCCTTTCCTGTTTTTTTTTCCCACAATATTTAATATGGTCATGCAAAATTCTAGCTTGAAATTTTTGGCACATGTTTGAAATGCATTTTTTAACCATTAAAAAAAAAAAAGATTTTTCCGAAACTCAAAGAAAAAGAAACCCAACTTATGTGATTCATGAGAAATAAACCCACTTGGTATCTACCTTGAATTTTCACAGTAGAGACTGCACTCATTGATTTAACCGGAGAAACAGTTTGTTACCAGAAAGCAGAATTAAAAATAATTTTACCAATGAATCAAGCAGCACTTTTCACACTAGCATCGCTTTGATGTGGATTTTTTTTTCTCCTTTGTCGTCATTAATTAAGGATTTCTAGGATGTGATTTAATTTCTTGCATGCAACAAAGTAAAAAATGATTTTTACAAGATTTTACAACAAGTTGCTATAATTCTGATATAGATGGAGTTTAAGCCTACAAATCTAAGGAGTTTCACTTACCCTCAGTATTTCTTTTTAAGGAGGGTCAAGACCCCCAGACCTCGAACGCAGCAGTAGATCAGGAAGGTTGAGTACATCCTCTCTTTTCAATGCAAACGTCAGAGGCCATGAAGCTGCTGCCTGTGCCTGTCTGCTTCACAGCAGCAAGCATGGATTCAGGAGACGCGTCCAGGCTGGCCGGTCGGCTCTCAACCGGTGCGTTGCTAGAGCCGGTCAGTCAGCCCCTGCAGCAGAGACAAGGGGACAGGCACGCGAGGAGAAGGGCTGAGCCGGAGTGGGCTCTGCTGGAAGGCTTTTTCGCCTCTCCTTCCCTGAATGAAAGCAATCCCTAAGAGTGAATGGGTAATGAGAGACCGGCTCCTGAGATTTTAGCTTTCTTAATCATGTTCATAATTAATTCAAGAACATTGATAATTTCATTACATTCTTTTTGTCTTATCAATAAATGATGTGCCTGCACTTTTGGTCTTGTGTATACGGGAGAGAGGGAGGAAGAGAGGGAGAGCGAGGGACAAGAGAAGTAATACTGCACTAAAAGCACAGGAGATGGAAAATGATACAAACAGGGAAGTGGTAATTATAATCTTTGACCAAGCCACTGGCAGCACAATATGAAGTCAAGTGGCCACAAATAATTAATAAGGCCTCCTGGTGTGTATGTGTGTGTTGGTGTGCATGTGAGTGGGTTAAGGGTGAGGAGTTTAGGGGGAGGGGAGATGTTGTTGTTGAACACTACTTTACCGACGCTCTGTTAGTTTTTACAAATATAAAAAAAACACATTACAACTATGAAACATAATTGTGTTTTCATCAACATGATGTTGAACAGAGTGTCGTGCTCTTGTAATACAGTCACCTCTAATCCTCACCTTTACACAGAGGCTGTGGACGCCGCCTGTGTCATGATGCCCTTCAGATCCAATGAGGGTTCAGGTTTCAGGAACATTAGCGCACTGAGCAGTTTTTAAAAAGACCACTCTCCTCCCTCCCCTCTCTCTCTCCCTCCTCTTCACTCTCCACACGCCCTCTGTCAGGTCAAGAAAAGGGGGGAAAAAAAAGATGAGGACCATTTTCTATCTCGTGGCATATATAGTTTCCAGTTATTTGGCAGCAGGAATAATGAGATAATATGCATTTTTAAATAGTTCATCTGCAGAATATTCAATAACCCTTCACCTCTGTGCATGCCGTTATGGATTAAATGCTTTATCAATCGAACTTTCTGGTCAAATCTGAGCTGAAAATAGAATGAAGGGGAGGGGGAAAAGGATGTAATGGATATCTCTGTTACCTAAAAATACTGCGAGCATGATGGAGTCTGAAGAAGGCTCTGAATCAAAGCTTGATCTTTCTCTCTAAAGGCAGACAAGACGGATGGTTTTGAGCCTACAAATCTGACAGTGAGTGATTGACTGATCCGTCAAAGGTCTAATCTGCTGTCTGAATCGTGGGTGTTTGTTCTGATCAGACTTTCCTGATATATAATCATTAATCTTTTGCAGAACAGGTATTTAAAGTACGTTTGAGACTACTGTGTGATCTCCTCCCTGGGAATTACAGCTTTTTTTTTTATCAATTACCATAAAGACTGTAGAAGATATATCTCCTGGATTTCATTTGGGTTTAAAAATAATCGGTTGGAAAATTCCTGCATGATTTGACCATGAAGCGCTGTGCAGTTTCACCATTGAAGGCTATTTGATTTTGGTCACTTTGTAATGGATTTCCAGCTTGTGACACGCCACAATACAGATTGGTAAAGCTATATGAGACATTAGAGATTCAAGTACTTTATGTCCTATTTATTCCTTATGTGCCACAGGCCCCTTGTCTTGAGATATGACCAGCTCAACGCAAGAAACCTTTAATAAAATAAAAAAGTAAAGAGGGGAAAATAGAGATTTACAGCCAGCCATTTTGACAGTGGACTTGATATAAGGTGTTCATAACAAGTTTTGCATTTTATTCCCGGTCCCCTCACGCACATTTTAATCATATTTTATGTGATCTATGTATGCAGCACTCATCCTCTCTCTGTCACCCAACCTCTCCAATGTGTCCCCCTTAAACAGATTGCTACAATACTTGTAATGATGGTCCTTCCCAGCTGTGCTGCAGGAGAGGGGAAGGGAGCAGCAGGCTTTAGTATTACCATAATACCCGCTCCCTCCTTCCAGCGTCCCAGGGGCCCATGTGGGGCTGCATGGGGATGTGGGGTAACTCTGCTGTGGAGGAGACTCAACTGGCTGCCGGTCCTGCAGGCTGTGTGTGTGTGTGTGTGTGCGTTTGAGTGTGTGTGCATGTGTGAGACAGGGCTGAACCTGCCTGTGGGCGATGTAATAAAAGCGCCACACACTGCTGGTAGAGATGCTGGCACTGCTGCCGGAGCTGCAGAGGAGGGGATAAATATAAACCGGGGCCCGCATCAAGGAGACGGCCCTCCAGTCACAGCCTGACTTACATCCTAATAATTAGGCCCCTTTCCAATAAAACAAGGATTTGTGGCCATGCATCTATTTTACTTGTGTTTGCTGCTGCAGTGGGAGGGATGCACCATCGGGCTGCTGCAGTCTCCGGGTGAATCTGAAGCTTTGGGAGGATTTCATCTTAAGCATTGCTGGAAAGTAATCACCAACACTTTGCTCCATTCAAGGGTTTTTTTCCCCTCTTCAGAATCATTAGGAATGGACGGTTTTACATTTGTTTCTGTTCTTATACGAAACCGTTTCTGTTAAAGTAAAACAAAGGAAGTGTTTTATTTAAGTTCATGCACTTGTTCTCCATTCTCCTCAATACACACAAAGGCACAGAGGAAACACACACACACACACTCCACTGTCTCTGATAGTGACTAATCAATAGATGAGGTCTGCAGGTTGCTGTTGCATGTTATCTTTAAACTCCCAATGAAGGCAAGCTAATCTTTATACTTTTATATTCTCTTCATGTGGACTTTGCTCTCTCTTCGGATGCATCATTTGTTCATTAATATAAAAACAGTCAATAGTTTCTGAATCTCTCATACAGTATGTTCTAACGTCGTCATCTCTAACTGAAAAGGATTTCATACATTTTGTCTAACCTCTGGCGTCCTGACTGTCAACTTACTCTCTCTTACATCAAATTGATGTGTGAGAATTTCCACTAAGCTTACTGAAGAGGACAGAGAAAAGTAGTTATAATGGGAGATGGAAAGAGAGGGGTAAAGAGAGAGAGAGAGAGAGGAGCCAGGTGGGGTGCAGTCCAGGCAGGGGGTATCAGGCTAATTAAAGCAAGCATTTGTCAGAGATTAAGCCTTAAACAGAAAAGGTCATCTGAGCACCAGAGCGCACTGTTTCGCTGCTGTGCTCTTAGGGCAGTCTAAACCTTTCCAAGCTAAATGGTAAGGATGCTATTTGAAAGATGTGGGGGGAGGGGAAAGAGATACCCACCAGTGTAAGAGTGACACCCGGGTCATTGGTCCTTCACTGTCCATTACACATGCTGGTCAAATCTGGCGATCGGTGTCATTTAGGGATGAAAAATAAGTACTGGGACAAGATCAATAGATGCAGTCGTCTGTACCAGCTGTGATTAATTGACTGTCACCAATTAATGACCGCTCTCTGTTGCAAAGCAATGCAATGTTAGAAAGACAATGGGGCATGCTGTAAAATGGGATTTTTGGTCTATTTTGGTCTGTTATGTGTTATTCTGGAGTGCGTTCCCTGGTAATAAATTTATGAGCCACTTCAGTTACAATTTGCAGGTTTACTACGACACACTAGAAAGCCTCCCCCGCAGCATCCTGCACTTCAGGTACTCTTTGAAGTCTTTTGTGATATTGAGACGAATATGGGCATAAGGAAAGCTTGTAATGCAAACACATCCATGTTTTATTTTTTTATTTTATTTTTTTTTTAGTTCAGGCAGAGGCAGGTACTAAAAATATTTATATTTGCTTGTTTGTGTAGCAAGAGTGTCAAAGGATTGGATACATGTTAATAAATTCTCATTATATTGTGATAATAAGTAATATGCTCACATATTGGTAACTCAACCTATTTAACTGCATTTTAATCATACACTTTGACTCAGAGCATCCTCATAGAAACAACTGTGCTTTGAAAAACGAGTGAGGGGAAGGGATGGTTTGTGATCCATTTAATATTCTGTTGAAAACAACCAAACAAGTACCACTGATGCTTATAAACTGAGATAGTCTACAAGCTCTTTTACAGTCAGTCAATTTTAATCACATTACATCCCAAGCAGACGTCTGTTTGACTTCGAGATGCAATGAAGCACTGGACATGTTGGTTTAGATATGAGTAATGGCTTTGCGGGGCTAAAACGTGGTGGATGTAATTTGAAGTAGTTGTGGTAGGTATTATGCTAATACCAGATCCCTCTTTATCATTATAGATTTGATCGTTTACCTGATATGAAGTCTTGCAAAATATTAAACTGTAACATTCATTATGGGCATGTTTTAAATTGGCTAACATGCTGATAGAGGCATTTAAGTTATGACTTTTCTTCTTGATAGTTTCTTTGTTATGATGGAGATTTCTTAATAATTACTTTTATATAAATTATGACCACTGGGTTTGGCTTGAATTTATTTTCATAGGAAAATGTATGCTTGCATTTTTGATAGTTGTAATTTGATATGCACTGACAACAACCTTGTTGTCTAGCTTTTACTAAAACCCTGGCAGCTTTGAGATTTACTGGAACTTGCATTATGCTGACTGTAGAAAACAGGATGATAAATAGAAAACAACTCCAAGAACAGTCACATTTGTTTACTGGATATTTTTAACCCAAATAGTAAGAATTTGTGTATGCAACTGTATGACTTAGAATGTTAAATAAATTTATGTATTTAGTTTGACTGTGATAGACCTTTGGAAATCTCCAGCATCTGTCTTTCAAGCTGTTTTTAAAATTTATTTTCCAGTATTACCTGCGACATGTAGATCATACTGGAGTTTCAGCATTCTCCTTGGACAGAAAGAGTCCTAAGGGGAATAGTTTAAATTTACTTATGTATCTAAGTCGACTTCTCATTAAGCTAGTATCATTAAAAACAATGTCTCCCTTGCACTATTGGAGTATTGACACAAAGTCTAACTTTGAAGAACTACACAAAACCTCGTTTGAATTTTGCCAGACTTACTGTCAAAGACACATTTTGATGAAATGGAATGGCTGTAACCCTCCAACATTTATCCCGTGGATTAGGTGATGCAGAAGATAAGGTGTACTCTGGGTGTACTGCCAGAGTGTCAGCTGATAAGTTTTTTCTAATATGGCAGCCATTTTTGAGTCATGTTGACGGCTTAAGTTTTGATCACTTTGCAGATGAATTGCCTTTAGCGTAGAATTTGTATATGAAACAAGATAGTGTAAAGAGTCCTAGTTCAAAATAACATATCAGTAAGAAAGGTCACAGGTTTTTACTACATAAAGCAGAATGAATAAGACTTTAAAACGTGGAAATTACGCTAAAAACTCACACTTTTCTTTTGTTGAACTTTAGTAGACGGACTGCCTTTTTGGTGTTGATGGCTTTCCGTAGTTGTCATACTGCGCGCGCGGGACCTGGTGGGAAATTCGTAATTCAACGGAGGAGCTACCCCTCCACTCCAAGCATGGCTCTCAACTTTCAGACATCCACTCTTTCTCTGACTTTGCCGATTTCGTGTCAGATATGTCTCGGAAAGGTAAACTGCTATTCTGCTTAAGGTCGTAACTGCTCGTTAGCCGTTAATCAAAGCTATGTATACACGTGATAAACTGTTTCCTAGTTACGTCGTTACCAGATTAAAGCTACAAAGACAGCCAACGTGAGCAAGTTACTAGCTCATCTCGTGTTTCACTTAAGTCGGTTCTCTGCTTTGTGTGCCAACGTTTGCTAATAATCTGCTCGTGTTTCTCTGTGTTTAGGTCAAGCAGCCGGTCATCTGTGCAAACAACCACGTGTTCTGCTCATCTTGCATGGAAACGTGGTTGAAGAAAGCTAGTCAGTGTCCAACCTGCAGGGTCCCGATCACAGCAGAAAACCCCTGCAGGGAAATCATCGGTGAGTTACTCTCCGTACACACAATGGGAGCAGATACAGAACAACAGAAGTCAGGTGATGTGAGGGTATATCTGCCTGTAGCAGGTTTCAGTTGAGTCATGATGACATCATGCACCTGAGTGCACTTGTAGTCTTATGCAGTCTGCAGCATTGTTTCTTTTATCAATGAAAGGCTCATGATTGCATTGTTAGTAATGGTCTGTTTGACCATTTTACTGTGTTGGTCCACTTGCTGTACTTGAAATTGTGTACAATTACATTGAACACTTTATACATGAGTCCACATAGAAGTCTACCACAAAAAGACACCTCAACTTTTCATTTTAATGTTTATTGCATTTTTGGGTAGAGGATCTATAGTTATATTACTGTTGCATTATTTGTTAACTACTTAAAGTGGCTTTTTGATTTACTTCACTATGTTTTGTTGTCAGGTCTGTTTATCTTTATGCACTTTTTCTACAGGAGGCACAAATGAGAGTGATCACAGTGACAGCCCTCGCATGAGGAAATGCCTCAGAAAAACAAGAGGGGAGCTGCTTTTGCGAGAGTATGAGGTATGGACTTGTATGACATGTTTTTTTTAAATATGTATTTTCCATTTTGCTGACTGACAGATGGTATACGTTTTAAGGTCAGCAGAGTTGGAAAGAGTTTTAATTCCAGCACCCTGCGACAGGTTTGCTGGTTTATTTATGCTTCAAAAAAACTGGTTGGAACAACTCATTTAATGGTTGCCACGCTAATTTTTTAGCCCTGTGGTAAATTGTTATTATGATCCCACAGTAACATGTGAAAACCTGTTTTTATTTACTCTCTAACAGGAGGAAATTGAAGGACTAATCCGAGAAAACGAGGAGCTGAAAACAAAAAGTCAAAGCTTAGAGTCACAACTGAAGACAGCCCTGGATCCCTGCGGCATTAATACACTGCAAACAGATGACAAGAAGGTTGATCTCTATGTCCTGGAGGAATGGACCAACAAGCTGAGAGCAGCAACAGATGTTTGTGATAAAGTAAAGCAAGACATGGACAAACTTAAAGAGGTAAAGAAAACGTACCATAAAAGTTACTTCAGTTTTACTTTCTTGTTTATGGGGTGAACTTTCTTTTAGAGGACTTATCTTATTCTAGTTTTCTTGATTTATTTACAATCTCCGATTAGCTATACATTTAATGATGTAGTTCACAATTTCTCAAATTTAGCATTTAATATTCTGGAAATGACTAAACATTATGACAACACTTTTCATCTCTCCATTCAGTTTTCCTTTTTTTGATACAGCCACTGTTAAAATAAATTTATAAGCAAATCTTCAGTCTGTATTACAAAAAATGCATTTTTTTATCTACTCACTGACTTTTCTACCTTTTATTTCTACCTTTCTCAGGCAAATAAGACATTACGTTCTCAGAATGTCGACCTGGTACAAGAAAACATGAGACTGAAAGCAGAAGTTGTCAGCAGATCTCCACAGAAGTAAGTATATCTTAAATCCCAATACTAAGGACTGTAAAAGGAATGGACATGGTATCAACCATAGGTTCTGAAGAGGGGTTGTGAAGCTAAACAATGGCAGTCATCATAATGGAAATGCTGACTTAACTAACTTTAAGAATATCTAGAAATACTGAACAGGTAAATATTTGGCAGCTTTTGCCTCCTCGCAAACAGCCTCATCATGACCTTCTGTCAGATTTGCACTTTTACATCAACTCCAGTTTCCCCAGACAGCTGAATGCTTTTGAGTTTTTTCACCAACTTAATTTGACAAGTAAAGGACAGAAGCTGCAGTATTTTGCCCATGCTTCAATTTATCTTAAAAAAAGTTTTAGAGTTAGGTTGACGCAGTTCTGGTCTGTCCAGCTAATCCTATTATCTAGTTTCTTTTTTCCAGTTATAATGAAAGGTAAATTAAAGGTGTTTGCTGAATGGAACTGTTGGTAATACTTGCTGCTTGTTCGTTCCTCTGTCAAATCAACAATAGTTATAGACTTGTTGAACTGATGTGACAACAGACAGTTTAAGATAGTCTCTTTTTAATTACTTTTCAAATATTGTACATACTCTCAATCAGATGCATAAGTTACTAAACTTTTATCACCCTGCTGTTGGTATTTGGTCTATCTTATAAGCATCCTCAAACAGTATTAAGACATAACTTCATCTGTCCACAGGTTTGGTCGTTACACAGTGGCAGCCCTGGAGGCTAAAATCCAGCAGTACGAGCGAGAAGTGGACCACTTAAAAAGGGCTCTAGAGCGGAGTGACCAGTACATCGAGGGCCTGGAATCTCAGCTCAGAAGGTCTGAAAAGAAACCCCTGGATGTGCAGGAAGCATGCGGGAGCGGAAAGGCTGGGTCTGAACCATTGACACAGCAGCAGAAAATCAACATGATGCTGAGAAGCTTGAGTGACAGTGAGAGGCAGCTCATCAACAGCAATCCAGAGGCGGAATGTCGCACATTTTCCAGGGATCCGGGTTTGGTTTTCAGGCCATCTGTAGATCTTAAAGAGTTCAATAAAATTCTGACTGACAAGCAGAAGAACGAGGACTTGGAAAGTGCGTCCCCTGACTTGTTCCCCACCACCCCGTCCTCTGCTTTCAGGTCCTTGACACTTAAAAGTCCCGGCATCCGGGAAAAGAAAGTAGCATTTAAACCTGCATCTTATCTGCGGAGGTTAGATTTTGAAGAATTCCCCAGCAAGAGTAGCAGCACCATGGAGAACCAGTTCAGCAGCCTGGACAAATTCCCCAAAGTCCTGCCTCAAGGTGCTGAAATACAGTCCTCAAATTCTGTCTTCTGGAGTGACTGGCAGGGATCTAAACCTAATGAGAACTCATTTCCAGGTACGAGTAAAAACAGCTCTGTCAAAGGAGCCACATCCTCTAATCTTGGTGATGGCGAGCCGGATAGCTTCCAGACTATCAGCGAGGCCTCCATGGACGCAGCTTACCTGGACAAAATCTCTGAGTTGGACTCTATGATGTTGGATGGAGAGAGCTCCAGCAGTCGAGGCTCACAGCTCTCCCTGGCCTCCTCTTCTCCTGCAGACTTAGACAACACTCTTGTCCCAGATCCACAAACCCATCATGATAAGAAACCTGTGGCACAGTGTGAACCTGAGAAACCCACAACTACCGACAGCATGGATGGCACCCGAAATGACAAAGAGGCTCCTAAAAGCTTTGCAGAGGTGTCAGGCAGCAGCTGTGCAGGGCCTTCTCAGACTGATGAACTGTCTTTTGATTTGCTTTTCGGCTCATTGGAGGAGAGTAAGAATGCTGGTCCCTCTGGTTCTGTCAATCCAGCAAACCAAGACCAGGATCAGGTTGACCCTGCTTCCTCTAGCTGCAGTAGTAAACCTGTGAACACAACAAGAGACAGACACACACTGATGTTCAGCCAGCCAACCAAGAGGAAGTCTTACAGTCCTTTTAACACAAGCAGTCCCACCAAGCAGTCAAAGCTCATGTGAGGACTTTGAGAAACGTTACCTCCATGTTTCTACAGATAAAAAAAAAAGTGAATCTGACGTGATGTAACTTGTTTGTGAACGTCAATTTGTTTGCTGTGAAATTGTACAGTTTAAGAAAATGTCCCACGTTTGTCTAAGATGTTTGCGTGATCTACTTCTAGGTCTCAGTAGCAAGTAAATGCTTCTAACACAAGTCTGTAGAGACTGAAGATCTGTGCAATTGCTGGACAAACATTTCTCTGCTGTTTTTGTAACACAGGAGTATTTCACTTTTAAACTGAGTCACTTCTAAAACAGGCTACTTGGATTTCTGTCATTAGTAGACATGATGCTCATGATACTCTTATGTCAGCTTTGACTACTGAAATGAGTGAACTAGACTTGTTAAAATCTGTTATCTGAAATAAATACTTCAGTGTAAAGTGTCTTAGGAAATAAATAATTAGCAAAACAATGAAGTTATTCATGAAAGTTCATCTATTTTGTTTTTTTCTTCCATTTCCTCTTCATCATGATTAAGGTCAGCTACCAGTCAACAGGCTTCAAATGGACTAATGGGCAAGTATTTTTGTTCAATATCTCACTGTGATCTCAAACTGGAAGTAGAAATTAACATTTAATAGACATTTTTTTTAATTGTCACATATTTGCTTTGATCCACCTTTCTTTTAAATCCTTTTTTATATCAAACTATAACAATTATTAATAAGATGTCATTAAAATTCGAGAAAACTCTGCGTATTAATCCCGGTATGAAAGCACGTTGTGTCCTTTGACGACACACATTAGGGACCTCACACGCAGTCATTCCTTTGTAGCAGAAAGCGCCTTATTTATTATGCAAATTTAACGATATCATGTATATTTCACATACCTCTAATCGCTGCATGAAATTTTAATTAGACAACCGTTGTGGTTTGAATAAATGAAGTGTTAATTCATTGGGATTAATTAATTTAAGTAAAGACTGTGTACAAGGTTACGCTGGTGTATTAAATCAATTTGTTTAGTGCTCATCTGGCGATGATGGGCTTTAATGATAAAGAGGCGGGCTCATTAGTGCTGTGGGTTAAGATGAGAGAGACTGGACTGTGTAGACCAGACAATTACCTATTGCCAAGTAGTGTTAACAACTTACAAAGTAATGATATCAATATATAAATAAATATGTTAACCTAAAGGCCTTTTTCTTATATCCTTCATAACTTGATTTTTATGCATTACGCACAGATGGCACTGGATGTTGCTGATAATTCTTCATTATAACGTTTACAGATACGTTTTAAAGTAACGACATGATATAAAGTATAGGGAAGAAAAGCAGTTCAAAGTATATGCCCACTTTAAAAAAAAGTGTTAAGTCAATGGTTAACGGCTTTTAAAAGTGAAGAATAAGGCCTGAAGGCATTTGGACCGGCGCAGTTCCGCGGCTCGATGAAGTGGAGTGAGCCCTTAAAAAACGCAGGCGTCTAGTCTCCAGATGTTACTGCCTGCCCTGTGAGCAGTTTTTATCTGTCAGCCTGTTCACTGTTCTGGCAGTTTATGTCTCGCGAGAGCAGCCGAGCACGGGCTTGACGAGATCTGAGGCGCTCAGGTGTAAGAGCCTCTCTCATCCCCAGCAGTGGGAAACAGTAGACAGATAAGTGCGTCTGAGAGACTGCAGGCATCTCTGTGATCTCCGGGCTCAAGGCTGCACTCGACGCACTACACAGCGAACTCCACTGCACCATTACTGGATAGGAGAGAGGATCACTGTGTATCTATGACTATTTCACAGCTCTTGTAGCTGTTTCACCCCCTTTTCTTCCCGTGCACTTTAATTGGAGAAGCTCGCCAAGATGATGTCCATGAACAGCAAACAGCCGCACTTCGCCATGCATCCCTCTTTGCCTGAGCACAAGTACACCACCTTGCATTCCAGCTCGGAAGCTATAAGGAGAGCTTGTCTACAAACTCCACAGGTAAATTATCCCCTCAAAAAAACTTCCGCTTTGTCCTTTTTTCTTGTCTTGGCTGCATGTAGCGCTGAACGCTGTCTGTGCGTAATAACAAGCGGTGCTCCAAGGCACATACAGCCAAGACGCGCGCTTAATGTTTTTTTCATGTATTCCACGGCAATCACAAGAAGAGTCTTCTTTTGAAAGCATGCAAAGCCCGACTTCACTGTTTTTGTATTAATTTTTATGACTTGCCGCTTCTAAAGGAATACTCAGGCTGTGTTATGTGTCGCCAAAACTCCCGAATGACAGATACATTTATTTATGCGTTTCCTCTTTTCCTTTCTTCTTCTTTTCGCTCTTCTTAACCATTTCGCACCCCTTCATTCTCCCCTCCTCTCCCCATCTCTAAATTTTCACCCTCGCAGCTGCAGAGCAACATATTCGCCAGCCTGGATGAGACCCTGCTGGCCCGGGCTGAGGCTTTGGCGGCCGTGGACATCGCTGTGTCCCAGGGCAAGACGCACCCGTTCAAGCCCGACGCCACCTACCACACGATGAGCACGGTGCCATGCTCGTCCAACTCCACAGTTCCACTGGCCCATCATCATCACCACCATCACCACCACCACCACCAGAACCTAGAGCCCCAGGACATCATGGACCACATAGGCTCGCCGTCCCTTGCCCTCATGTCCAGCGCGCACGACGGGACCGGTGGTGGAGGCGGTGGGGGCGGCGGAGGTGGCGGCGGAGGGCTTATTTCCACCTCTTCCCATCCGCACTCGCACATGCACGGCTTGAGTCACCTTTCTCACCAGGCTATGAGCATGAACTCGCCTCTTACCCATCACGGGCTATTACCGGGCCATCACGGGGGAAGTCAAGGCGGCCCAGGGCTCACTAATGCCGGCCTGCCCTCCATCAATGACTCGGACACGGACCCAAGGGAGCTGGAGGCTTTCGCGGAGCGCTTCAAACAGCGGAGGATCAAGCTGGGGGTGACCCAGGCGGACGTGGGAGGCGCTCTGGCTAATCTGAAAATCCCCGGCGTGGGTTCACTGAGCCAAAGTACAATTTGTCGTTTCGAGTCGTTAACTCTCTCCCACAACAACATGATTGCGCTCAAACCGATCCTCCAGGCCTGGCTGGAGGAGGCCGAGGGGGCCCAGAGGGAGAAAATGAGCAAACCGGACATTTTTAACGGAGGGGAGAAGAAGCGCAAGAGGACCTCGATAGCGGCCCCAGAAAAGAGGTCTTTGGAGGCTTACTTCGCCGTGCAGCCTCGACCATCGTCCGAGAAAATAGCAGCTATAGCGGAAAAGTTGGACCTGAAAAAAAATGTGGTGCGAGTGTGGTTTTGTAACCAAAGACAGAAGCAGAAGAGGTTGAAATTTTCCGCGACTCACTGATGAAGAAAGGGGAGAAAAAAAGTTGTGGGACTGAATTTGGGGACCAAGGGACACTAAGACACCATTTTCAGTCTTTTGTCTCCAGCGCTTTTACACGTTGGTGCACAATGGGCTTTAGATACCCATTTTCTGAGGCTTCATATATCTTGTTTATTTTCACGTTATCGGTGAATGTGAAGTATGCAAATAACAGATTACACACAATTTCGCTCAGTTGTTTCGAGGGAAAAAAGTTTTAGCTACGTCGACATTGCCTTTTAACACACGTGGAAAAAAAGAGGTAATTTGCTTGATACTATAGAGAGTTATTTTCTCCGAATAGGCCTATTATTTGAAGTATAGCCATTTACGAATTACCTCATTGATTGTTAAACTGTGCTCCTGGTTTGATTTTTGTCGTTGTTGGTATAGAATAATTCATGAATCTGTTCATTTCTTCATCTGTTTATTTATTCTTATTTGGAGGCTGCTATAATCTCAAATTTAGTTTCAAACTTTTATGGCTAAGGGGAAAAAAAGTAGGCCTGCATGAAATTCTAATTCACGGGCAGTAATTCAGCCTCTGAAGGCTGTCACATCTAGAGATATATTTATTTAAATTTGCACAAAAGGACCCTTAAAGTTTAGAGTCGAAATGGTTTTGTATATACAGACATCACTTTGTCACTTATCAGAGGTGAGCTCCTGTGTTTGGAAAATTAACTATTGGGTCTAAATTGGCATCACGAGGACGAGTTTCAAACAGATCCAGCGAGCACGAGAGCCTTTTCAGCTTTCTAAAGAAGAGATCACAGTGAAAATAATGTGTTACAGTTTGCAGTGCAAACACTCTATGCATTGGTTAAAAAAAAAAAAAAAGAATCACTGCGTGCAGTAGAGCTGTCTGCTGATCAGACCTTATTTTGTGGATGTGTAAGTCACTGTTAAATGCCTGTTTTTCACATTAAGATCACCACGTTATTTGTCGTGTTAATTGTTACGGAAACGTTGTGTAAGTAAACTTTTTACTTTGTGCACAAGTATGTTTACAAAAACTGCAGCGACATGTGCATCATGGAGAAATGTCCCACTGTGTCCTTCCCTCTGTCACGACTCCTCCTCTGTTGTCCTCTTTACTTTCATTGGTACTCTTCATCCTGTAAGCCAAATCCGACAGGGAGGTGTGTTCCAGCAATCTTCTAATAAACTCCAGAAAGAAAATCTTCTTTTTCTGCTCGTGATTGGGCCTTCAAAATATATTTGAATGGTTAAACTGATACATTTATATTTCCTCAAGTTGATGTAAACTCTGTTAAATTAAAGGCGTGACATTTGGTCAGGATTTAAAAAAAAGTACCATCGAGATAAAACACTGCTGATTGAAATGGGTAGAAGTAACGAATGTTTAAGAAATATAAAGGCTTAAATGCTTTGGGAACCTATTAAATTCAAATATTATCTCAGAGGAAAACACTGAACGCCACCCCTTTGTTCATTTTAACCTAACACTTCTCATTTAGCCTAAACAATCAATTTAACGCAGAGAATTTTGAATATTTTATCTATCTATCTATCTATCTATCTATCTATCTATCTATCTATCTATCTATCTATATATATATATATATATATATATATATATATATATATATATATATATATATATATGGGGGCCTAATTTTAAAGTATTCTAGAAAGTCTGACAAATACAGGAATAATAACAATAAAAATTAAAACAATAATTACAATACATGTTTTGGGTTATGTAAACTGAACCATGTATTGTTATTATTAAACTTCTTCTGGCATTAGTCATTTTAATGCATGGCTGATGTTTACCATGCAATTAAAGGTTTGCAAATAACGAGCTCAATACGGCAGAACTAGGCTGTTGAATGAAACGCATTTGTTGACTAAGATAACGTTTGCTCCTCTTCCCTAGTTGTAGCAGGCCCAACAATCAACATTTAATGAAGTTTCACAGCAGAGTCAGAAAAACTCAACAGCAACGCTAAAGCGATTCCTCCTGACATCAGGGAGAGAAAGCGAGAGATAGATTGAAGAGAAATAAATAGTTAAATAAATAAAAGCAAGAGATCAAAAGTTGATTTATTTGATCAAAATGACCACTCTTTGACCTACCCTACCCTCCAAAATTTTCTCCTCATTCTCCACTTCCAGATATTTTTAGTCGGCTTCTCTCCCCGCTGCATTTATAAAAGCTAATTTTTAAAGCAAGGTAATGCAATATTAATCGCCTTTCGCTGATATAAAATGCAATATTTTCAGACAGCTTTCGGGGCTTTGAGGGGAAGCAAGCGGATGGAGGAAGCAGCCGTTAAACAGCAGAGAAAGCTGCTTCTTATTGCTTTTCTTTAGCTGTTGGCTACATGGACTGAAGGATACAGCACGTGAGTAAAACATTTTAAGCACTTTGTTGATTATTCTTGATCCGTTTTCACCCCAGTTTTAAATAGATACATGAAGACAGTTTTAATCGTAGTATCGGTGTGCTATAAGTATTTTTTTATACATAATTTAAAATGAAGTTGTGGTGTGCAGAGCCTCGCTTTCAAATAGTACCAAGTTAGAATTTTAACGTGTTACAAGAGAAACCTGGTCAACGCGGACATTTTTACAATTTGCTCAAACTGTGACCTACCATAAAAAGTGGAAATATTTTGAGCACAAATGGGAATCCTGTTTTCTCTTTCTTTTAAACTATGCCTCGTAGAAAATGATAGCTTATTTTCCATTTTAAAAAAAAACCAAAACGTAACACTAAGTTGATGAAATCTGTCTGTCAGTCTGTCTTTCTCTCTGTCTCATTTTTATCTAACGATTTCCAAGTTTCCTTTCCAACACATGCAGCATCACAACACTGCTGGCGCCGAACACACTCCACGCGCTGCACCGCACGCGCCACATGGCAATAATTTCAGCACCACGAACAGCTCCGCTGGCGGATTGAAGAGTAATGCATTATTGAAAGCCTATATCAAACAGCTCTGGGGTGCTGTCTCTGTGCACAGGGGCTGTGGATGAAGTCGGACTGTCTGCCTGCACAATAGCCTCTAATATGTTAATGGCTGTAGGGGATGCCGGAGGTGCCGTCCCCAGCTGCCTCGCCTACCATATGTCAGGCCGTTACGACAGAGCCCTCTATTAATCAGGGGGATATTTCATCAGGAACTTCACCGATACCATAACCCTTAAAGCTTGTTCAATACCGAGCCTAATCATATAGATCTATTTTTTTTTTTAACCGGGGCCTTCAAGGGCCTTCTGTCATATTCATGTCTACACTATTTCTGTAACCCCACCGCCCCCACCAGTCCACTCTGCACTCATTCTTTAGTGTTTTGGGTGCAACGTTTGAGCAGCAGAAAAATGCTTCATTCCGAGTTTTTATCGTTTGAAAACAAATAAAATATAAAAAACATTAAAATTATTCTTAAATTATTCTTAAATTATTATAAAAATATTATAAAAAATATTATTATTATTATTATTATTATTATTATTATTATTATTATTATGTAACAATAATAGCATCTTCTCGATAATATCTTCTCACTTCCTCTCTACTTCCTTGTATAGGCCACGATGGATTAATCATTGAGTCTACCAAAGGATCTCATAACTTAATTCCTCCAGGCTACTAAATCGGGGGAGTAATTAATCTGCACTGGGGATGTAAATAAAAGGAAATTGGATTCCTGACAGACGAGATGAGAGAGTCTCTGACACCACGTCGCCAAATAATGATTTCAGCGCACGTTATGGTTACGCATGGCGCTTTAGATTTACGAGCACGCGACTTTTTAGTATAGCTTTGAGCAGAAGGGAGTGGGCCTACCCTAATCGCAGCTGTTAGGAACCCAGGTTAAGATGGATTAGATCATTACTATTACAACATGACAAGCTTAAAAAACGAAAAATGAATATTGTGCGTATTTTTAATTCGCTTGTGTCCTTGTTTTTGACATTTCCTTCGTTGAGAGTCTCTTAAAACAAAAAATAAGAGCTCCCATCGAGGGCTCCGTTGATCTAACAAAGCACAGGGAGGTTGGCCTTTGGACGGAAATGTCAAACTGGGAATGCGGATGGGTAGATCCCCCAGATCTGCACTCATTTCCCACTCATATTTGCTCAGTAATCCGCTGTGGCAGCCCTCCATCGCCGGGGACCCGGTTTGAAAGGCGATGCTGTTGACACAGGGGTATATTTCAATCACAGAGGGTTCAGAGTCAGACGAACAACTTATTTGTCTAATAAATCCGTCATTTAGTAAGAAAAATATTTGATCTTGGGGGGCTGACCTCTTGTCATGTAGCTACTGACAGATAAAAAACGGGTATGCAGGGATATGCAGGTAGCCTGCATATCAAAAAGCACAATTTAGAATCATATTTGTAAGGACACATAAACAGATCAAAGTCTGACAGCACACAGCTTTTTACTGTAGCATCTGTTTACAAAAGCTGACTCAAAAACTTTTTAGAGGAGAAATGGAGGAAGAAACAACACAATATATATATATATATATATATATATATATATATATATATATATATATATATATATATATATATATATATATATATATATATATATATATATATATATATATGAAAAGTTCAGAAAGTAATGACTGTATCACTCATTATTTCACTTGAAATGCCTGGTGTCAGGACACAAACAATGCAAAGAAGATCTCAATTACACGTCTCTCATATTATATGACTGAGCAGTTTGGACTGTACTTTCAATCTGGAAACAAATGAAATGATACAGCAGCTTGAATTAAAGCACTTTGCATTAAAATTAGTTGAGTAACTAAAGTCTGTCCAAAGCCAAAGTGATATTTTTGTGCTTTATAGCATTTCATGAAAACTGTCCATCTGTTATGTACAACATAAACCAACACTTTCTCTGTACACTCTCTATCCAGGTTCACCAACTGTTGCTCTTTTCAAAACTTTCTTTAATATCCTCATTATATCACACAACTTTTAAATCTCACTGTAAGGGCACTGCTTTAATTGCTCAATGGGTCATTTCATTTAGAGTTTACTCTGAGTTAGACTGAAACTGCATGACAAAGCCTGAAAACTATCACCCTGCCTCTACTGCTTTATCTAGATGAGTACAGATGACACAAACTCGTACTTTATACATCAGTCATCAAATAATGTATTTACAACAAATTTAACCTAGAAAGAGCAAATTTATCTGCATTTGGGTTTGATTAGAAAAAAACTGCATACATACGGACTCATTGTATTCTTTTTAGGACAATGTGGCGCAAACGTTGACCCTCCATGTCGATACAGGACTATACTAAAACATCAAAACACTCCTCAATGTCTGTACTGGTTTGTGGGAAGATGTTTCACTTGGTTGGAACGAACTGATAGATAGATAAATAAATAAATAAATAAATAAATAAATAAATAAATAAATAAATAAATAAATAAATAAATAAAAGGACGTCCTCACCTAAATGTCACTTCATGCTAAATCAGCCTTACTACCTGAATGTCATTTATTTCACACGTCCAGCCTCCAAGAACCGTCATGGCTCAAGGCGGAGTGCTCTTTGAACCCTCATATTGAACTCATTTCCCCACACGTGCTGCAGACAGAAGGCGCGCGTAAAGGAGAGCGGCACGCGACCGGAAACGAGAGTCAAGACAACACCATTTAAGGAGATTCAGCCTCAGCTAGCATAAATTCAAGTTAACCCCAGGTAAATTCAAACTAGAAAGCGTGTTCAGTTAACCCTCAAAAGGCTAACGCTTCAGTATATCTTGCTCAAATGTTGTGCTTTAAGTTTTATGACATTATTAGTTGTGTAAGTATTATTTCATAAGTTAAACAAAAAAGTATTACCAGTAATTAGGCGTTATATTATTGTAGCTCTTTCTTAAAGTGCTTATAGGCCCCAGATTGAACAGAAAAAGCGAAGCAAAACAAAATATGTGCGCTTCTTAGCTGCCATCATCTTTTTGATATTTTCATCTCTCACGAACTTAAACCAATTTTTATTTTTTTGTCCTTAACCTCATAACTGATGGGCTAAACTCAGTTTATTCTATGTTAAGTTAAAGTTATTTCCATATTATTTCACAGAAAATGAACCTTTGCTGCAGCCTTGCTGAGGTCCTCCGTGTCACTGACCTTGGTCCTGAAAACCAAAACTCCCCTGTAGACCTACTGGTGCTATCTTTTCTTCTTCTTTTTTTTTTTTTTTGTTCTGTGGGCGTTTTAATTGACCCGAGTTTATTCAACCCAAAAATGTCAGTGTTTATTTAGCAAACCTGAGATTGTGTTTAGTTACTTTGTAGAGAAAACCACATTCTTCAAAAGGTATAAAGAAGAAATAACGGCTTCCCAAGGATCGACTCACCAATCAATATTTTTAAAGTAATTTCTTTACCAAAGTTTACTTCAAAGATAATAAAAAACGATTTCAATCACATTGGAAATGTTCACAAACTGAGTTCAGTATTACGAAATTTGGGTTTTGCCCTAAATCAAAATTGATATACTAGAGTTTTGTATTATGTCCTATCTATTGCTTTTCTTACTGAAGTAAATGATTTCCTGGAGTTTCTCTCTGAATGAAGCCCCATATATTTTGTGTAGTTTTTCGGTCTGGAGCTGTCGGGTTATTTCGCGAGACTGAGGGAGGGAGAGGCCAGTTCCCCATTGGTAGATATTGAATATCTATCTCTGTACACACGGACTTCGATAATGAGGAGAGTGTCGGCCACCGTTTGCCCGCCGCCACGCCATCAAATATTCATCAGTGTTGATTAAACAGCCGGCAGCTGCCGATCGGCCGGGTGTCAAATTTGTATCCAGCTACCTCTGCACACACGCTGCCTGAAGACGAAGAAACGGGGCTGAAATCACCCACGAAATAATACAGCAGAAAGCGCCAAGCGCGCGCGCGTGTAAGCGTGTGCGTAAAGAGGGGGGACTGAAATCACCTCACTAGTTTTAAGAGGACATTAACGTTTTTATTCTGTAGGCTTCAGCTTGAATGGTTAGAACAGGAGAGAGAGAGAGAGAGAGAGAGAGAGAGAGAGAGAGAGAGAGAGAGAGAGAGAGAGAGAGGTTACTATGAAGCACGTTAAATATTTCATGAGTTGCTGGAGTGGAGAGGAAACAGTGCCCAGGAAGGTTGGTTCAACTCATTTGCTGAACTCGGTCTGAGAAGCATGCAGGGGAAAGTGTTGATGCAGTTCTACACACACACATGCATGCACACACACACACACATCCACACAGTATTGGCTGAATAGTTATCCCCTTTAATGTCAGTGACAATTCAAATAGACCATAGAAGTAACACAAGTAGCATATGTATCTGTCATTTTCCCTCTCTCTCCTCTGCTTCCCCCTCCCCTCTCTCTGCACACACAAACTCCACTGGGCTGTGAAACTTCAAAGTCCCACGGCTCATTTAACAAGACAACACAAGTCTAATTGGATGATTGATGGCAACTTGATTTTTTCGCTCCCATGACAGGGAGAAGAAAAAGAAAACAATTTTTCCACTCCTGGCTGCCTTGAACATACAGGGGCAGATAAACTTTGCACTGCAGCTTAATGTTTGAATAAAGAGGTTCCAATGACACTGAATGTGATCACATGAACACTGAATACAACAACATCCTTCATGCAAAATAAATCATAACCATTTTTATCTGTGGGCTCATATATGTACAATTCAGTGCTGAAAATACAGCCATTAAAAAATATCAAAAATTTTCTTAATCATAACTTTAGTAAATCACTTTCTTACAGATTTGTCCAAATATTAATCACTTCTAGATCTCCATCCAGGTGACCAATCCTCTTCAAATAACTGAACTTTGTCAGTGTCAAAATTGTCACAACTGTGACAAAATGTTCTTATGTTGGACACTTTGTCACCTTTCAGTGTGCAAAAGTGTGCAAATGCACATGCTCACACAAATCCCCACATCTTCACACTAACTCTAATGGGTTTAATCATTTATATTTTAAAAAAATCTGAAAAAATGTGCTCTCCTTTCTGGAAACATACAACAGCAATGGTCAGTAAATGTAGGGGAGGTTTATGTGACTCATGAACTCAGACGGCATTCAACAGAGAGGAAACAAGTGAGAGAAAAAGAGAGAAAGAGAGAGGGTAAGAAAGAGACAAAAAGAGAGCTCATCTTACTGCCCATTGATCGTCTCTCTGAGATCTTATTATCCTCTTATTACGCAGACTGGAATATCATCCTCCAGATCCCCTTACTGGAATATCCGACTCATTCGACACAGTTGTTAGATCATCAACCTCAACCTGAGTGTCACCCACCAACACACACTAAAGCTGGTATAAAGCACACAGTGTGGTATAAAGTGGATGAACTTTAGAGGGAGCAGCAGGCAAAAGTTTCATCTCCTCCTCAAGGACTCTTTGAGGAAAAACCTGCGACATCACACCCACTCGGACAGTTTTTACTGCAGCCAACAGACTGTTACACCACACAAAACATTGAGTATTAATCACAGTCATGCCCAAGAGACACCCGTCCAGCGCCTGCAGGTTCCCATGTAAGTTGCAGCCGTTTCTGACACCTTCCATCAATAGCACATGTTCTGACATTGATTGTTGTGTCCTCAGTGTCCTGACTCCACATCTCCCAGGTCACACCGTATGAAATCAGCTCCCCATTTTATTACTCGCGGGACCTCATCGCCTCTGCTGAAGACTGCTAGCTTTGACAGGTGCAGCTGGAGTCTACTTTGACAAAATACTGATTAGCCTGTCACTCTGAATGCAGGACGGACAGGAACTATGTAAAATTCATCCACTGACTCCAAGTGAGCCGCACAGACAGCAGAATGAATGCTTCCATCACTGAGTTGGACAAATTGAGAGCACTAATTACGCTTGAGTTATAAGCACAGGTCGCACTGAAGCATCTGTCAGATAACGGTTTCTGTGTCATTGTTATAATTACTTGTCAGTTTGTTAATTGACTGGTCATAATACGTATTTTGGAGGATTCACAGTATGAATCATCGTTTTGTCCTCCGAATCTCTTTTACTACTTTTCAACCAGAAAAGGCAAATTTTAAGTTTTTTTCAGTCAAAAACATCAAAATCTGCCTCTTGTCAACTGATAAATGTGTTAATTTTTTCATGCTCTCTGATTTATTCTGCCACAAACTAATATGTATCGAATATTCAGAGATTTTCAACTCTTAACTGGACAAAAACAAGGCATCTGAAAATGTAACGTAAGACATATAACAGGGCATAATGCGCAGTTTCTAAAGAAAATGGATAGAAGAAGCAACTTCAACCAAGAAAACTGGAAAATCTTTACATGCAGCCAACAGTGTAGGAAACTAATTTTTCAATCCTACAGCTTGCTTTTTTCTTTTTCATGCATTTTGGGAGTTTTATTGTCTGAAGTTACCAAACATTTTGTCATTTTACTGGCTTTCAAAAAACTTGCCATAATGGCCAACACAGAAGTGATTTCAAATTCTTCCCTTGGAACTGTTGATGAAAACTAAAGCGCTACAACGGTTCGTCATAAGCTCATTCATGCTCTATCTTAATCAGCGACACTGACTTTGCAGACCAACATAAATGCAAATAAAAGGCTAGTTGGTAAGAGCAGACAGACTTCATCTTTTCTAGCATACATTCAAGACAGAAAAGTGGAGAGATCCTAAGAATAGCATGAACTTCAACACATCCTTTACCTCAAACCTCAGAGGACCAGACTACTGTTGATACCTCCTCTAATTACCCTGATTGACTGTTGTGCAATATAATCTGTCTGGGCTCCCACCCCTCACCTCACATCTACAGCCTACAAGTCACCCTGTTTGGCTCTGTCAGGATCCAAATTTCTCCCACTTATTGACCAATGTGACAAACATTATGGTGGGGGAGGATGGGTGGGGAGGGGGCTTGCTGTCCTGTGAGAGGGGAAGGTGAGCAGATAAAGTGTACTACTGAATAATTCAGAATGAAAACACAGTGGAAAATCAATCAGGGGGGCAAAATCTGATATTTACAGCAAATAACACCATACTGTTGGATGGGAGGTGTGTGTGTGTGTGTCAAAGAAAAAGACTGAGTAACTGATGAAACAGATTTACTACCTGTCAAACTTGCTCACTTTTACTTTATGACTTTTAAATTCACCATCTGCACCGAGGTGTAATGATCGCAGTGTTAGCAAGTCACTTAAGAGTTGCTAACTAATTAGCGCTGCACTGGTTTCATAATTGGCTATCATAGGCCTTTATTGGTCAATTATCCATTCAAATCGAGTGACTCAGCCAAATGTACCAGTCTTATTATCACTCAATTAAAACAAACGCTCTCTGTGGTGAGGGTTTTGAGAGGAAGGAGGTAGTGGAGGGTGTGTGGGGGGGCAGAGGAGGGGGGAGGGCAGATTCTGAGTATATCATCAGGTAATTAATATTTTCATTAACTTGCTCAGTGTTGAGCTGCGACCTGCCTCCGATCATTTCATTTCCTCTCCGTGGGTTCGATACTGTAGCGGCTCCATAATTAGTTTGATTTATACCTGGCCCCTATAATGAAGGAGAGCGCTCATTCCTTTCCTCTTTCCACTGCTCGCTCTCTCATCTCATGTCCGATAAATACGCAGGGCTGCACTCTGAGAAAGGAATAGGCCTCTGTGTATTGAGACAGCAAGAGAACAAGAAGCAGAGACAGGGTTTGTTAAAAAATTCACACCAGGGTCTGAAGTGAGGGCTGGTGTGTAACACGGTGAGGAAACATGGCTTATTAAAGATTGAAGCATACACGTGTGATTCTTTTTAGGTCTCTAGACTCGAGTTCTTGATTCTGTGGTGCTCAAAAACCTTAGGGATGAAGATAATGTGGAGAAAAGAAGATACTGCAGGGAAATCAAAAGCATTAGAAGCCTCAGGAGGGTCTAGTCTGAATTAATAGTTCATGATCAGGGGGAACAATGAGGTCTCAAAAACACAATTTCTGTCATTATTTCAGGATGAATCTAGATCTCAGGTCAGTTTATGCAGCTACCATGTAATTCACATAATGTGATCCACTGTTAGTTACCTTCCTGCAGTGGCTCCACACTCAGCAGGCTAACACAGGACTGCACATGAATGATTTCAGCATTAATAATGCTCCATTGATTATGGTTCTGCTGTTTAAAGGTGAATGGCAGAGATTTTTGAGCAGCAGGGGAGGGAGAAGCCTGTGTGTCTCGGCAAAAACCTGATTTACATTTTGGAAAGTGCACCTTATTCCCAGGGGTTTGCCTATCGTTTTCAGTCAATACTGAATCTGAACTTTCTTTGTTGTTCGAGGCTCTTCAGCCCTTTACACAGAGGCAGCAGGATGAGGGCTTTACAGTTCTTTTTACAGCTCGTGTTGGGGAAAACAAGTCCAAATCAATATAATTTTGAAATGAACAGTAGTAGTGTATAATAATATGAAAGGGTCTCCACATTATTCATAGCAACATTAATGCTTCAAAGGGTTCTGGGTTTATTAATGCAAATCAAAACATGATTGTCTGGCTTCTCTGGTGTGATGATGCTGTTGGATGCTCTTCTTTTTGCTGATCACATAATTCATGTGTATGATTGGACTTCATCAGATCTCTACGTTATTTAAGAGGAAAGCATCTCCTCCGAAGACTGAAGCAGCAGCTCTTGCCAACAACTGCCCTCCAGCTAGCTCTGAATTAAGGTTATAGCAGACTGAAGATTTCCAGAGAGGTAATCATCAGCATATTAAACAAGCACAACAGAAAAGCCAAAAAGGCAACTTCTACTTGATCCTTGAGAAGAAGAAGAAAAAAAAAAAAGGAGTATGCTGACTTTTTGGACTAGGATGGCCCGACTGAGGAACTAACTCAAGCAGGGGTGGTCATTTCAGTCTCTTCTTATAATATTTCCTTAAAGTATTAGCATGGTGGTGTGAAAAAAGTAACTGTTCTGTGTCTATTCTTTTCTTACTAAAGATATAAAGACCACAGTAAGAAGTACCACTTAACAAACAGCCCTGAAACTACAGCATTAGCTTTAAGGAGAATAGCTTGTCATCAATGGTACTAAATGTGCTTTTGAAAACAAACTAAGACAATTTCATATGCACTGAAATCATTAGAATCTGACTTGAAATCGCACAATACCATAAGATACAATATAGTACGATACAGTATGGTACGATGTTCTATATTACAATTAGGCACATTATGGTACAATATGGTATGATAACATATGATACGGTACTCTATGACAGAACACAGCCACCATGATACAATACTGTCAGTGCTGTAAGGTCTGATACGATATGGTACTATACACCATGAAACAATACATGCGATCATCATGCCGTTTTGATGAAATATGGTATAATCATAGACTGTGAAAAAAATGTCATCTCGCTCGGCTCTAACTTAGGTCGCCACAAAAACTGCCCCCTCTGGTGGCTGGCTGAAGTACAAGACAAAAACTCTGCCTCTAAACTCATTCCAGATGGTACGTGGTCAAACTTTAAAAAATTATCACACCTCGTAGAAATGTTTTTTTACATCTGTATGCTGTGGTGATATTTAGATATTATTGGGCTGCATTCTTTTCAAGTCCTCTTTTTTTCTGAAATGTTTCTTTTTCATTAGTTATTAGAGGTTAAAAACGGGGTTTTATGTCTCATTTAACGATGATTGAAAGCTACTGTTCTTGTATAGTATTTTTGGGAATAATAAAATACATCAGGAAGGAGAGTTAAGAAGTGATTAGACTGTCGAAAGAAAAAAAATAAATTATTTTTGTCACCTGCTTCCACTCAGATTTTCCCAGAGTTCCTCGTAAGTCTCTACTGCGTTGACTCTGGCTGCACAATGGCGGTTCCCATGGCGGAGGCTTTTTGGCTTCAAAACCATACAATGGTAAAAGGCGGAGCCACCACATATAATAGATACACCAAAATACAATTTCATACAAAATTTTGAAACAATAGAAGAAAACTGAGGCTTTAACTCCAGTACAGCACATGTCTGACTACCTATTAAGGGATAAAAAACAAAATCAAAAAACAAAACAAAAAACAACTCAAACAAATGACTGTTGACAATCCTTTGGTAACATAGAAGCATATATCAAAGATAATTGCAAACATTAACTGCACTTTACCCACATTTCAGTTTCAGCAGAATAACATTAATTACTGTAAAGATAAGAACATCATGAAGCTACTGCACAACCGTAACTCTACCTTAAGCCTGATAACACCATAACATGAAATAATCCCAGCTATACTCGGACTCTCATCTCTGTAAAATTTCAGTCACAAATCTATGATGATGTCCCAATATCATTAGGATGTAGTTATAGGTTTTTATCAGTGTCCTTTATAAAACCCAGTCAGATGCTCTTATATTTATGAATGGTTCACGGGATGAGACGTGCATTTCATTTTATGTTGTTGTGATGCTCTTTGGGATCGATAAGCACTACAATTGATTAATTGCAATGACAGGAAACACTATGTGCTCTCTTTCCAGGTTTCGTAAGAGCCAAAGCTCATCGGGTGGAAACATAAAGATAATCTTCAGTGCCACATAAAAAGGAGCCAAATTAGCCAGCTAGCCAGACTGTCCATCTCAGCATCTCTCAGGCGCATTTAGCAAGCATTGGATGCAGCTCTTTCTACCATTTCCCCTCACTCAATTATTGATGGTAATTATCATGGCGTGCTTAGTCTGCACCATAACAATATATTCTTAACAAGAGGCAAGTCAGCGGGCATTCACTCAAATGATCTTTTTTTTTTTTAATGGGACGCTTTTGTTCTTTTTCTTGTGACTGAAACCTCTGATAGTGATGATTCTTAAAACTCGGGTGTGGATAATTCTTTTATGTGACTACAGTCCCTCAAAAAGGGAGAAAGGAAGGAGTGTCATCAAACGCCACAGCTGAAGGTCTCTGCTTGCTATGCAACACCTTCTTCAGGTGGCTTTTATGAGGAGGTCCACAGAAGATGACGCTAATAGACTAGTCATGATAGTGAATATGGAGTATCAAATCTACAACTGAAACTATAATGATATGGTTTCAATCCAAAGATAACAACCAGTATGAATGCTCTTAGAAGGTTGTAAGCCAAGGAGAATGGATTCACGTGAATAAAAGTCATATTTCATGTCTCTGTAAGCCTACCTGGTCAATAACATGTCTTTTATTAGGACTTCTCTTAAAAACAAGCTGAGGTTATAATTTTTGAACAGAGTCTACCCATTCACTGAAATTTAAAACAATGGAAAGTATATGAACAGGAATCCACCACATGTTTTATACCTGTAAGCTAAACCACTATTGTTATGTTGAGCATCAGTGCCCTTCAGAATAAGACAAGAAAGTCATCCAACATCTGCTAAAGTGTAGAATATGTCACCTAACATGCAGCGTGTCTCAAGTATGTAGAATCACATGGTGCCCCACATGTTAACAGGCAAAAAATGACAAAAACTAAACAGCTTTCTCTCCCCTGATTATGATCTTGGCCTGTCCTGTCCTCTATTTCCCCTTCTATTCCGGTGGAAGGCCCTAGCTTTCGGTCTTCCAGCGCCGCAGGGCATGGAGCTAGCCGGCGGTGAGTTTCCATCAATTAGTGCACCCCCGCGGCCCCGTGGCAGAACCCACCTTTGACTGCAGAGAGATATTGATTAGTTCAGCTGCACTGTCAGGTCTGTAGCAAGCAGGGCCGGGTGATCCAAGGCCTTCACCGGAGACAAGATCATGTTGAGTTTCTGACATATGTAAGCACACACATATACACACAGGCACGTGCGTGCAGGGAAAGCACGCACATGAACACACATAGCACACACAGCTATGGACATTCACGCACATACACATATACTAACACAATGAAATGTGCTCTCTCAGATGACTGCAAGGTGAGAAAGAGGGAAGATAAGAGGAGAAGTCCACCAGAGTGGCCTGTCAGGAGACTGATGGCTGAGAACTGACATGTGCTTGTTAGTTTTCTGTCTCATCTTAGTCGAGTTGGCATGAAAACAATAAGCTGGAGAGCCTCCTCTAACAAACAAATGGAACATCACATAAAATGTTCATAGTGAAACAGAAAAAACATCACTAAAATAATAACTTTATTGTTAATGCACATCTGAAAATTAAAGTTAGAAGATACCACGAGGCTAGAATACATCAGAAACAACACTGCATTTGTATTACTGAGCTCCGACTTCTCCCTGAGAACATTAAAGTCTAAACCATGTATGGCAGCAAATTAGAGAGAAAAAAAGAATCACCGATTTTATTTTCTGATGCAACATAACAAGCTGCACCTGGACAAAGGAAGTGAAGTTTCATTTTGTTGTCAGTGTCAAAGCAATATCAACAGCAGTTATAAAAAGAAGCACATGAATCCAGATAAATCAACAACTTGTCATTAAAATAAAACAATGAGTTAAGTGGAGCTGAAGCAAACTGAATATAAATGTAGATCTGTATCATTATGTGTTCTTCAGTCTGATGTTAGTTGGATTCTGACAAAGACAGTGTGCTCTGAGGACTTTTTGCAATGATGCAATCAATTGAAACTCAACAGTTGTTCACCTTTAGAAACAAAAAACTGAGAAGCTAGCTAAAGAATCCCTCAGAACACATCTGCTGTAATAATTTCAAAGCCGCAGAAAACTCTGTAGTGCTGTTGTTGGATTGTTACACGCTAAGTTTATGTGACATTCCAAAATGATTGTCAAAAACTATGATGGCTTGAGCGTTATACTGATGTATGGCCACAATAATGCCCAATTTTACAAGTGGTACAAGCTGAATTCAAACAATGCATCATTTTGCAATTAATTAATAAGAACACAACAGAGATGTATAAAGCCAACAGTTCATGGCTCCTCTGTTGTGCACTTAAACCATAGACTGTGTAAAACATTGATGAAGTATAGGTGACCTGGGTGATGACGGCAGTTGCCATTTTGGAAACACTGACTCTAACAGCCTTGGAGATCCAACCTGTTTGTCAAATCAGCTACACCCCTAAGTGGAAAAGTCCTGTTGTATTTACAGAAATTAGGCATAGAAACCTTTTTTTTCCCATACCAGGCTGTAAAAATTCATCTTCAAATTCAAGCTCTAACTTTGCTTAAAAACACAGCCTCGAGTGGACATTTGAGGAATTGCAGCTCTTTCTCTTCCGCATTGGTTTCACATTTCAGCACCCAAACTTTCCATGTCACTTAAACAGGATACAGCTCACCAAAACAGTTGCCTATTGGCACAAAAATATCAAGGCAGGTTAATTTACCAGACTATGAAATTGTATCCAGTATGCCAGTCAGCTGATGATTACCAGGAGCAGGCAGTGAGTCAACTTAAGGCCAATTTACACTCAAAGTTTGTTTCACTTATATTTTAGTTCTTTCATTCAGAATATTTTATTCCACTGAAAAAGCAGCTTGTATGGAAATTTTAACATAGGCTAATGGTTTGCTAACTATTTTGTTAACTTAACAGACAGGCCTTTAATGAATTGATAGATTTGGCTCCCAAATTGTGTGAAAACTTTGAACCATACACACTCAGAACTCAACAACATGAGCTTAGCTGCTTTTTTATTGGGGAAATTTATGGAAACACATAATGCCTTTCCAATTTTAACTAAATTTTACTTTTTTTTAGGAAATATCCTCTAAATTACTCACAAAACTGTATATTCAAACTGTTATATAGCATCATTGTAGGTGTTAAAACACAGCGCTCTAGCGCTCTGTTTGGAGTGAAGAGGTGAGCACACATTACTTCCAGCCTTCTCTACTTTATCCAAGCAGAACAAAGTTACTGATGGAGAACTGAACCCCCCCACAGCTTCTTGCTCTCTGCTGGTTAAATAATCCATTTCACCTTCTTTCATCCCCCTCGCTCCGCTCACACGAGCTGTCAGTCTATTAAACAGTGTTGGAGCTGAACGTATACAGAGGTCACATGGCTTTATGTGAGGAGGGAGTGCTCTTCAACTATTGCATAACAGATATAAAAAAAAAAACCAACCCACTGAGCTTGTGCTGTAATTTTTCTCTGTTTTCACTGATGAAATGCCCCAAGTATGAAGTCTGTGAGTATCAGACTTTGAATCAATAAAAACAATAAAATGTAAATGTACTGTGAAAACTACTTACAAGACTTAATTTTCTGAAATGCAGCCATGTGTTGACTTATTTAACAGCTTAGAGGTAACAATTTGTCATTTTAACTGCATTTTATGTGAAATCCTCTGAATATTATAAATTGCATTGAAAATGTTTTAAAATACAGATCATTCCAATATCAAGCCTACAAAATATAATAATAAAAGAAATCAAGTCTTCATTTTCCTTATAAAAATCTTGCTGCCTTTCATCATGACGGATCAGCTGTTATTGCCTTGAATCATTTTATTCCATCTAATAGAAAAAAAAATACCTGTAAGAAATCCTTAAATCATTTTTTTTTAATCCAACAGCTACAAATGTCCAAAACTCACTTTAGAACCACGCTAGGGAAAGAAAGCAGCATTACATCTGTGATAACTTCACATTTAAGAAGAAAAACTAAAAAAGAATAAAATACAATAAAAAATGTGTTGAAAATAACTTTAATAAAGTATTTTAGTATCAAAAAGTTTCTGATTTATTTCATATTAATTGCAAAAATGATTGTTTTATACGTGCAGATGTTGTGTGGAGTTTTAAATCAGGATATTGTGAAGCTCTTTAAATGTTTAAAGCCCATCTAGGGTATCTTTAGCTTTAACTGCTGTGGTATTTAGCATCTGATTATACTTCATACTTGTCCTGAATGAACCGTCAGATCATTAAGTGATGAGGATTCAAAGTATGTTTTTATTCATTCTATAGCTGTGAGATTACATGGTGATGCAAAACTATAATCTGGACCAAAATTCTAATAGCTGGATCGGTCCCTGTTTACTACAGGATTTGAATAAAACTGCTCCTCTTTCCCCTGACGTCTTCGTCACTTTCTGTCACAACATCGACATTATCATGCATGCATTGCAGAGAGGGATCATCTGGGCCTCCAGTCTGTGATTTGCAGCATCAGGTCGGTGTCATTTCCCTGCCAAAAATGTAAACCCCTACTCAAATTGATTGTGTCGCTTCATTGCTTCCAAGGTCAGCAGGTCAAAGGAATGGTCATAATTGAGAGGAGAATTAGTAAAACCCTAAATATCTGGCAGGTGATATATCATTACCCATAGACTTGACCCCTCCTGACCCCTCCTTACTCCCCTGTGAGCTCCTGCTCTGCCCCGGCTGGTGTGTGGTAGACTGAAAGGGGGGGGGGCTGCTGTCTCTCAAACAGCTAAATCAACAGCGTCTCGCCACAGCTCATGTCGGAGCGTTTTGCTTGAATGGTTTCATGAAAAACTCATCATGTGTTCATCATGGAGATCAAACACACTCAGGGTGCCATGATTAGGAAAAGCAATCTGATAAACCTTGAAGAGTCACTAGTCCAGATGTAATAATTTTCAGATTAAAAACGCCCCTTCTCTCCGCTGACTCCTTATCATTCTCCTCCTCTGCCTTCATGTCAGCTCTCATACCCTCCTCCAAGTTCAAGCAGAGAAAAATGATCATGTTTGTAACTGTGGTCTGATTGGCCTCTGTGCAGCCACAGCCTGTCTCTATTTCCAGAGATAAGCTGAACTTAATGTGACTGATTCCTATTTTTCTCTCTGCTGAAAAGATGCAACTCAAAGACCAAGTTTTCCAATTATTACCTTTCCAATTATTACATCATATCATACATAAAGATTTACCTGACAGCTGTTGTAAATTACACAGAACAAAGCAAACACTGTTTCTCAGGCATGGTTATTTAAATTTCTAATATCTACGCGCTGTCTTTAATCTTGTGTGGTACCATTTTCCTGATTCACATGAAGAATGCTTCCAGTAATTAGACCGGACCTTGTCGACTGGCGGGCCACTCAGTTATCTATTTCCACTTTTGAAGCCTACATGTGAAGCAAGACAGAGGTCAAAGTAATCTCCCTGCGCCTCTAATAGCCTCCTCCAACCAAAAAAAAAATAATAATTGGGATGAGAAAGTTTTACAAAGTGACTTGCAGAAAAGTGGAGTTGTTCCATTGGAAACCATTTAAAGTTAGCCGGTGTCTAAGTTCCCAGGAGATCAAAGGAGAAACAGATGATTCTTCATGTAGAGACTCTCTCGACGTTAAACCAATTACCTGTAGATGCCCCCTGTGTTACTTAAGCAAATAAAGTGAAAATAAATAGTGGCTGTGTAATGTTGGATACACCCGCTGAACGTAATAACATTGTGTCGTTTTCCACAAAGTGGACTGGAATGAAATTAGAGGTCCCTGTAGTCTGTAATGAAATGTGCTGCCTCCCGACTCTAATGCATTTTGTCATCACGAGGAAATATTAATGCTCGGCTCTAACTTTCTCTTGATTGATGCAGGCCTCAGAAATAAAGACAAGCAAAAACATTAACATCCAGGGACTCTGGCTGGAGATTGCTGCACAATTCACTTTAGGACATGAAATATGATATAAACGGTTGAAAGTAGATCTTATGAAGTTTAGATTTTCTCAGTACATGTGTTGTAAAGCCATAAGTGACTTATGATTCAATATAACACACTGGATTACTTTGAGCTTTATGTCATCCTGTTGGACACATTTTTTTTTTTAGCAATAATGATCTTTTTCAGAGAGTTAAGTCAGAGAGTTTCAGTTTTTGAACATAAATACTGGAATTATTACACCAGTATAGAAGACAAGAGGACTGAGAGTTGTTTATGAGCTCAACAGAATCAATAGAGTCGTATGTGTTATTTAAAGACACAAAAAGAGTGAAAATCAATCTCAGCTCTTATTTGAGGACATGCCTAAAATGAAACCATTAACCAGGAAGTGCAGTCCAAGTAAGACTTTTTATTACTGTACATTACTCATACTTTTCTTTTTGGTTAAAATCGCATAAGTGTCTCAAATGTTACTTTTAATCTGGCAATATTATGAATCATCAAAGGCAGGTAAAATGATCTCTGAGGAGAATTTAACCTTTCATTTTTACTGAGATTGGGGGAGAAGTTAGAGTTTACTTTTTCCTTCTTCAACAGTAATAAGTTTGTTTTGATTAGACATCTCAACAAGGTACACTTTTCTGTAGCTGTGTTGAGTCATTATGTGTCTGTTTAGCTCCCTGTTAATGCAGATTCAGTCAGCCTGAGTCAAGGTGGCACTAATTGTAGAGCTCCTGTCTGATTGGCCCTGAAATCAGGCAGCTGGGTATAAAAGGTGTGGGGAGAAAAACAAACTGCTTGGTCTGTTTTGTCACTCTGAAGGCTGTGATGAAAGCCGGTTTTCACTGAGTGCTTTTTCCACTTTTTTTGTCAGCCTAGTTATTTCTGGTGTTCTAATTTTCTTCCTTTTGTTGCAAGAAAATAAAACTACTCTCAACTACTGAGTCCAAGTTCTGGCAATTTTCTGCAGTCACATTTCCCACTGACAATTGACTGAAATCAAAATGTTAAACCTGAATCAATTTCAGGGAAAGAGAAAACAAAGACAAGTTGTCATCTTTTTTTCTTTTCCTAAGATATTTAGCTCCAAAATGATTTAACTGTAAATATTAATGGCTGACTGATATCAGTTTTACAAGGACTGATACTGATAACCAGAGAGCAGGTCATCCCTGGCTGATATATGGGGTAGATGTGCTTCATTGCACAACATTCAGCTGAATTGATCTGTCTGGCCAATAAATCCATCTATCTCCAGTAAATATTTAAATTGAAACATCATTATACTGTAAGTAGATTTTTCAGAGGTAATTTAACATCCGCATGGATCCACTGTGATGTTAAAATAAATAGATAATAAATAGTCAGGACAAGACGTAATATGGGATAAATTCTCAACTCCTTTGTCTCAACTCGTTTGTTTGAGTTTGTATGTTTCATTGAGGTCTCCTTGAAAAGGGACTTTTTTTTTATACAACCAAAGTAACAGCATACTTTTCCAGTAAACTTACCGATACTTTTATCAGACGTCAGATGTATTCAAACACAGAGCTCACTGGCCCTCATCCTGTGTGGACCCAGCTGACAGAGGCCCACTGGTGTTCAACTGGACCAGTGGACATCCCACTGGGACCAGAAAACATGAAATACAGTGGGGAACACAATGGACTCCGTCACTACAAATCCCCAAGGCTGCAGTATCACTCGCTCCTCTATTGCATTACCACTCATTACAAAAACCCAACCTCAGGGCAAGACTAGCAAACACGCTGTAAACTTTGTCTGTGACTACATTATCTTGCAGAATATCTTATATTTACCCGTCCTCTGGTGGTAATGGGTTCATTTATTTCTGCTGGGAGGCTGGAAAACCACAAATAAAGATCGGTGTGTCTAATTTTACTGTCAGCTCTCCAAAGCCAGATTAGGAGGAGAAAGGGAGGTCATTATCAGGTGACAGGGAGGCGTTAGTTAATCTGTGAATAATGTCATGGGTGAGGGTGGAGTAATGTCTGGAGGAGGGTTTTTCTTTAAGGGAGGGGGCTTGGGTTATGTCGTCTGGCAGCTCATCTATATTTTATGCTGCCACTCTGACAAATGAAACCAGAGCCACCCGGAACAAGGGAGGGAGGGTAGACCCTCTGACACTTCAAAGGGAGGTCCTATGGGTGGTTTCTTATTGAAGCTGGGCCTGAACCAACCCTAACCCACATATGACCCCCACCCTCGAACCCCAAACCCATGCTGAGAAGCTGCTGGGGCCTCATTAACCCTTAAACAGACTTGTGAGGGGTGCACCATACAGGAGACTAATTACCGACACACACGCTGGAAGAAATGCTGCTGCCCTGACACACCACACACACATGATGATAACAGTGGTAGTGGAGGTGGAAGCCTTAATTGAAAAAACAGATCGCCCTGTTTTATTTTTTATTTTTTTTATTTTTTTGTGTGATGATTAGCAGTTTCAGCGCTTTGTGCCCCTGCCCCTCCCTCCTTATCTGTCATACAATAGCAGTATCTCATGATTAGCGGCATCCGACAGTGCTAATGAGGAGGAAGGGGGAGATGAAAGCAGAAAGGAAGGAGAAGGGGACACAGAATGAGAGAAAAAGAGGCAGATATCAAAGAAGGGTCTAATTGAGGTAACACAGCCAGCCCTCCATTAGCATAAAACGGTGCAGCTTCATTTGGCCGTCTCTAACCACGCTAATGTCTTAACAAATTAATTTTGCTAATTAGGCACGCCCAGTGGAGCTCACCAGCAGATTAAGCAGATTAAACAAACAGATGCTGATTACCCTTGGGCGGGCAGAGAGGTACATTTCTGCGGGTTTGTTCGCTGTGTTGGCTGGTGACTTCTGCAGTGCCATGCTGACGATTACAGCTCTCACACAGTGTGACATGTATGACAGTGAAGCAGCTTTGAAAGGCCCAGTTAAGTATCAGGTACAGCGCATGCCACCGGAAAGCAAACTAGAGCTCCTCTGGAAGGAAAATCAACAAATCATTGTTGTCATCGCTCTGCCCTTTCATTTTGTTACTTTCTGTTTGCTGCCACAGGCCTGATTCTGAAAAGTTAACTGTGTCCTTGTGAGATAAAATCCCAATGTCCAGACTTTCCTTCAGGATTTGTGAAGTTATATTTTATCTCTTTATATGTAAATAAGTTATTCTTCTCAACCCTGAGGAGCTCTTCACTGTCGGTCATGAATTGATCTCCAACTTCCATTCACTTTAGACCGATGTGACGTCCTACCAGTGATGTTACACATTAAAGCTGGCTAAAAATATATACCTCTGTTTGCTGTCTTACAATTAAAAAGCAACATCTGGACTTTGACCGTCAGGCAAATATGACTGAAAGTCGAGGACCAAAGTGGTGCGAATAAATTATCAGTTTTCTAAAGGTAGTGTGCAGAAGTTTAAATACTTTGCTTCTTTTCTCTCCGATACACCTGACTGTAATAAGAAATAGAAGTGCAAAGCTTTTTATCTTTTTTTATTTTGAAACAAAGTCTGCAGAATATGTCATTTTAGATTATTAATCATATTGGCAAACAGCAGATAATTGTAACTGTTTTGTAGCTTAATATGCTAAATCACATACGTTCACAAGTTAAGTTATAAAAGTGAATTAAAGTGAAATGATAAAAACCAGTACATGGCATGGATTGATGTATACCTTAAAGTGCACAACATGCACATAAGCGGTCTGTGTATTTTCAAAACTACACATACTGGAAACACACTCTCAGTAGCTAAACCCTCAGTCCTAAGGTGAATTCAGGGTCGGCCTCTCACACACTGTTACTAATTCTTGAACCAACCTAGAGTGATAAACACATCCAGCAGGGGAAGACTCAGTGTGTTTGCCCTTTTGCCTCTAACTGCCAAAACAACACAACAACCCTCCACCAGAATGTTCCTGCACAGTGGCAGCCTGTGAGAAAGAACGACTTAAAGTGAAACCCCGAGCTGCAAAAAACAAAACAAAAAATCTCCATCAAACTTGTTTTTTAGCGTTTCAGCAAAACACCAGCTTACTACAGAGTTTTGTTTTTAAACCACTGCCGCCATCAAGTCGTCACAGACCTCTTCAAGTTTTTAATCCTCACCCTCGTCACGGCCTCCAGCCTCAGCATCCCTCCCTCTGTCCCTCAGTCCCCTGGTGCTGTGCTGTGTGACAGCTGCTGCCCTCTTTGGTGGTGGTGAAATGAATAGATTATGAGCAGTAATTAGGTATACAGCAGAATCAATGTGCTCTGGGGCAAGGCCTGGGGGCGGGGGTAGAGGGGGGTTCAGGGTAGAGTGGTGATGGAGGGAAAGAGCAAGAGGTAGAGAGGGGGAGCAGCAGGGGAGGCAGGAAGAAGCTACAGGGGGTGGGAGGAGGTGGGGTGGGGCCTACAAACCAAAAAGAGAGAGTCTTGATGTTGGCATGACTCAGGGTTGCTGCTGTTGGGCGGCTTGCTCAACGTTTTGACTGTCGTTCTACTTGGCAATGGTAAAATTTTACTGAGTGAGCAACATAGAAATGCAGGGGTGTGTGTGTGTGTATGTGTGTGTGTGTGTGTGTGTGTGTGTGTGTGTGTGTTTGTGTGTATGTGTGAGTGTGTGTGCTGCTTGTAAAAGCACCATGGTTTACTTCCATTACTACCATTTATTACCATTATCGAAGTTGCTTGTTTACACTGGTCTCCATGGTGTGAACTCCTCCCATCTGGGCTAAGGAGGTATTGGACAGGTCTCAGGAGGCTGGACATGACATTCACACCATCTCTCTGCCACTGAAGTTCTGTTTCCACCAGGTGGTTCAGTTCGGTCCGTCTCGGTACAGCAAGCATTTTGTGGCATTTCCTTTGACTAAAAGCGGGACAGGTCCCACTTTTTTATACCCTTCTCTTGGGGTGCCGGACATCCGAATCTGATCCCAGAGGGTGGCGTTAGAAACACCGCAGTCTGTTGATTTATTAAAAGAATCATCACTTCCCGAGCGACAGCAGTAATAAAGAACAACACAAAACCCTTCCATGTTTAAATCCCAAGTCGTCTCCAAGAAGCTAATTTTCTTTCTGTATTTAAAATGGCATCACGAAACAGTTTACCGTGTTGCGTTTTTCTTCTTGGTTAGTTTTACTAAGAGGGTACACTATGTCAAGCTGCTATGCCATCATACTATTATGTAGCTGATGCGGCCATCGAACCAGTGCCGCCTATTAAGAAGGACACAGATGGCTGTGAAAACGCAAACCAGATCAGGCTTTACAGATTCGACTTGCACCAAATGATCAATACCGGACTGTGGAAAACGGACCTTTCGTAGACTTGTTTGACTCCTTTGTAAGCTGTTTTATACACTAATATTACAAAAAGCTAATGAAGAAGCAAAGCTTAGAGTAAAGCTGTTATGAAGACATCTTTCAGTGATCATTTGAAGTTGGAATCGACTTTGAAACATACACAGATTTACATAGCTCAATAGTCCTATCATGATCCAATGACTATAATGATATAGAGATCAAAGCAAACAGTGTGCACATTAAATATGCTATCAGATTAACTATCTGTAGTGCCAGCTATTCATCTTTTGAGAGTCTTCTAAACATCAGCCATGGACTGACGTCCTTGTTTCAGCTGAACGTATCATTCTTAATGCAATCAACCTATGGCTGAACCACCCCTTCAAACGTGACGAGCCAATCACAGTGTGTAACAATCCTATAAATTTGGACATTGTCAGTCAGGAAGTTGCAGAAAGTCAGTTTTCATCCAGTTTGATGAGTTTTTTTCTTAGATTTTAAGTTAAAAATGGTCAAACAGTGTTGGGGAACATGCGACTCCGACACAAGGTATCCTGAGAGGCTGGGCGACAGGCATAGACTTTACAAAATATGGATGTAGTCTCTGTGACGTCACCTATCTGTTCCTGATACAGTCAATAAAGCCAATCATTGGACAGGGCCATTTGGATATGATGCCAACTTTGAGCTTCCGCTCTAACAGCTATAGGGCATCCGCCAGTCACATTAGCTGAGCTAAGCATCTGATTGGATGCACTCGTAATCCTAGTATCATCTGAACTGCTGAGTTAGAACAAAATCACCCACCGTACAGTGTGTGCTGATAGCAAAATTGACGTTTCAGACCCAAGCCGTTTTTTTAACCAGGCTGTAAATATGCTTTTTAATGCTGTAAAAGTCTACTTTTTGGGGATGAGTGTACGTGACTTCCGGTCTTTCTGCAGCCAGCCTCTAGCGGATTCTTGATGAACAGCAACTTTTGTACTTTTCTGTACTTTTTTGGTACAGCTTCATTTTTCTGTACTAGATGTTGCCCCTTGGCGACAGGGTGTATTTTTACCCTTTCTCAAGCTTCATCTCAACCAAGAAAAGTGTGTTCTTTGGATAAAGCTGTGCGGTAAACCACAACAGCAACCTTACGGGAATAAAATTAACAACACATCTGCTCTAAGTTAAGTCCACATCGTATATGAGGCAACATGTTGTCACTTTATTGGAAAGACCCTAGAACCACCACAGCAATCTGACGGATGGTTTGGGACTTTCTTTGAGCTAATGTTAGCCTAACTTTAGCTCCTAGCTGCGTTGTTCATCAGGTAACTTTGTTTGTTGGTAGTTCGTTGGTCTGTTTTGTTCTAGTTTTTGTTCTTTGGTGATCGGCCATCATTGTTAGCTGTTGTCCAAAGGACTCCAATTAACTAATGTTAGCTTCTTGAGCTTAGCTTCATAAGATAATCTGTAATTGCCCAGATCACAAAAGTTGATCACTCAATGTAAAAACTGAAGCAGAAAATTAACGGAGAGACACTCTTGATAAAGATGGTGAAAAGGCTGTTATGTTTTTCTCATGACCAATGCTGATCTTCTGTCTTGTTGTCTGAGACGTTGATGGTAACCAGATGTGGTTTATCACGTTTGCACTGGGACCTGTAAGTTTTGGCTTGTAACCAAAGCTTTTTATGGACCTTCTCAACAATAAATTGATTAATATATCATTCCAATGCATAGTTTAAACCCTTTTAGTGCCTTCTAGATGATATGTGATCTTTCTGTCTCCAAAAATCATCAATAAAATCCTGCGAAATGTCTCCAACTGACACCTGCCATAGCAGCTGTCACTGAATGGTACAGTATTATGATAAATAAAAAGGGTCATAACTACAGAAAACAATAAATTGTAAGTTATTTAAAGTTTGATGTGATTATATTTCCTCTGAATTTAAGTTTTAACTCCCTCCTACTCTTTGATTTGATTTGTGGAGGGAGAATGTGGACATCATTAATAAAATTAAAACTTTAAACCAGGGGGAGATATTTTTAAGAAACACAGAACTTAAAGAAGGATGAAGAGGAGGGAGGGTTAAAGGAGAAAAGAGAGAGTGAGTTGGGGGTGGTGTAGGGTGGTGTTATACCCGTCCCCAGCCCTGGATATGCCCTCCAGTAATGCATCTTCATCCTTTTTAGTGGCAGAGTGCTGGATGACCCGCCTGTGATCTGCTCCATAATTAACATATGCTTGTTAGTCAAGGTTGGTTGGAGGCACTGCGACCCATTCACACACTCACACACACACACATGCACACATGCACACACACAAACGGCACAGAAAATGAAGATCTGCTGCTCAGACTCTCTGTGTTATATAACTCTAAAAGTAAAATGAGAAAAGCCGCCGTCTGTGAGGCCAGGCTGGTTTTAACATAAAATCCGCTGTGTGTCTGTCGTTTTGAGCACATTACTATTTCTGCTAATTTCAACCATCCCTCTCATTTTGTCCAAGAGCAAATAGTCGGTGTTGAATCCTTGGGAGGATCTGATCAAATTTGCTCAGAAAATGACTTTGGACCACTTTAATAGGGTCATGAATATGAAGTGCTGAATGTGCATGTGTTGTGTTTGTCCAATCTCTCCCAGCCTCATTTAGACATAATGAAGACATGGCCCCTACTTCTGATTATCCCCCAATTTCCCAAAGCTCTTGACCCCTCTGTGAGAAGATAAACAGAGTGTCCTTAACCTTTCATGATAACTAAGGACATTTAGAGCTCAGTTATGCCAATTTATGCTTCTCCACACAATATAAATCTGTGGTCAAGTGATTTATCAATGTGTCTGCATTGTCAGGCGCATGTGGGGTCAGAAATTTGGTTTTAAATCTCAAATAACCCACGTGTGCTTTCATTAAAAGCACAAAATGGGAGATGTGTTGTCATGGGTCAGAGAGAAGTAAACAAGTTGACAAAAACAGTGCAAAAGCAGAAAAAGTAGGAACATCTATGTGCAGCCAAAGCATCTTTACTGTATGCATGTTTATGAGAGGAGGGGTACAAGCTGTCTACTTGTGTGGAGGTGTCTCGTGTGTGTGTGTGTGTGTGTGTGTGTGTGTCTGTGTGTGTGAGTGTGTTTGCTCCCCCAGCATCTCAATGACATCAAAGCGCTGTGCAAACTGAGCCCCTGGCAGCTCTTTAGAATCCCATCTCCCCTCTCTGTTTAAAGCGGGCGAGAGAGAAAAGACCCAAACTAATAAAAGAGGTGTTATTCAAAAGAGGAGTAAGACTGCTCCGATGTGTGTCATGTTTGTGTGTGAGCATGTGTGGGAGACGGAGAAAGGCTAGGAGGAAGAATTATGGGGAAGAAAGAGAGGAAAATGGGCAAAAGACAACAAAAAGGTTACGGAGAAAGATTGTAGAAATGAGGGTGGGAGTGTGGAGAAAAAGAGGGCAGAGGGAGCAAATAAGCGAGCGAAGCAGAAAAAAGGAATGAAGTCAGTGTTTCCCCAAAGCCCGGCTGCTTTTCATCGCTTATTTCTCCTTGTGATGCTGACACAAAGAGGTAAAGCGATTGTTTGTACAATCAAACAAAGCACAGGGCAGAAATCTCAGATTATTCTTGCTTTGTTTCAAGTCAAAGGTTCTTCTGAGTGCTGTCAGAGACGGTTTTCGCTCAAAGGGAGACGGAGAAATAAGAGAAAAAGGTTGTTAGCGTGAATAATCTAGATTTGAGTTCGTAAAGTATGAATCTGCATGGAGAGGTTGCTTTGAGGGGATGTTTTATTCCTTTTTAGGAGGTGTTTTCAGGAATGAAAAGTCGCTTTTTAAGAAAATATTTGGTGCATTTGTCCTATTAGCGCAGTAGCAATTATCACCTGTTATAGCCCTTTATTTATGTCTCTATATGCAATGTTTTCCCTCTTTTTTAACTATGCAAGAGTTTCTTGAAAGAAAAAAAAAAACTAAGCAAAGCATGTTTTTTTTTAATGGCTCTCTGGCTCAAGTGAGAAATCGAAAAGAACAAGACAAGAGGAAGGAGTGCAGAGGGGAGAAAAAGCCCAGTTCAATTGATGTTGTAAAATAAAATACTTTGTAAAGGGGGGAAATAAATGCTGCAGCGAGTGGGAGATTCATGTGCTCAAATAAACTGGGGCTTTTGAATTTTTAATTGGCGCAGCCCTAATTATGGCCATCAGACAGTACTTCTAAACACACTCGCTGCACTTTCTCTCCATTGCTCTTTCCCCCCAGCCTCTCTCTCTCTCTCTCTCTCTTTCTCTGGTTTGGCTGTGTGTATGGACGAGGGCCCCCTCAGTCCGGGTGTATTTTTCCATGCCATTAATATTTGATGAAAATGGGCCAGGCTGCATCAGCTGCTCATCGCCACTAAGAACATGGCCTCCATTATGAGCCCTGTGCTTCCTCTCAGCCGTGTGCATTAGCCAGATGACAGAACGAAACGGAACGCACAGACGGATGCACGAACACGGGTGGTGTGAACTCACTCGTGCACGCTCCCGGTTTGAGTATGTTTGAATCTGAGTGTGTGTGTGTGTGTGTGTGCTGGCTCGTCAACCATCCCTGTCGATTGACACTATTAGATGTTGAGAAACAGTTGGGTGTGAGCTATAATTGAGCTGACACTAATAATGAAAGCAGATACTGTCTGGAAGCCCTTGGCAATATGCTAAAGATATTGATGCCCCTAATAATTCAGGGGCTCGACAGAGTGGAGGAGAAATCTTTTTTCTTTTTCTTTCTTTTTTTCAGATCTTTGCTCAGGAAGCAGGGAAATAAGATTTAAAATGGTTCTAAAATGCAGCAGATCTCCGAGCTTTTCCTTTTCTGGTATTTGCTCTCAATGAATCGCTGACAAACACACAGGGAAGTTCAAACAGTACAGATTAAAGCATGATAATCACCTCTCATTCTACTGGAGTTATAATGTATTTATCCATTAGTACAACATGCTGGTTGGTGTTTCATTGAACTGGGTAGCTTCTTGGTTTTCACACACACACACACACACACACACACACACACACACACACACACACACACACACACACACACACACACACACACACACTTATACATAGATGCACACACATGTTTTGTTTCCATGTATCACTCACAGGGGCATGTTGGAGGCCAATGTTAGGGATTGTGAGTTTGTGTTGAGCTTTAGTCAAGGACCTCCATAATGACCAACTCAACCTTGTGACTCCTGTCTGAGAGTGGGGTCCCTGGGGGTTGATGTGAGTGTGTGTGTGTGTGTGTGTGTGTGTGTGTGTGTGTGTGTGTGTGTGTGTGTGTGTGTGTGTGTGTGTGTGTCTGCCCTGACAAGAGGAGGGGCTGACACCATAATCTGAGGATGAGGTCCAGTGGATAAGAGGAATAGAGTTTGAACAGATAGATTTATAGGTTAGCTTAAACTCACGCACATCTTTGTTAATTTTAGGGGGACCTGTAACTTGTGCTGCCACACACTCCTGCACAGCTGACTGAAACATATTCAACACTTTCCATGCCAGTAGAAAATCTGCAGCTTGCAATTTTTCTTACAGCGTTCCCCATTAATCAGCTAAATTATTCACAGGGCCGAGAATCAGTCACAGTCATGTGCACTTTGGTCAAAAACCATAAATGCTGCTAAAACACGAAATGACTGATTGGCAAGTTCCATTTGACGGGGCTAAAAAGGGCAACTTTGAGCTGCAGCTGAGTGGTGATGTGGAATGGAAAGAGACCGGGGTAAGTAGAGTAGAAAGCACCTGTCAGCTCCAGCTCGCAGGCTGCGTGATTAACATCAAATTTTAATTTTTCTCTCAGAGTCGAGCGCTGAAAGGTTGTTATGCTGCTGCTGCTGCTGCTGCACAAGTGCTCGTCTCTCTGAGTTTGTAGGTTAGCGGGCTAACGCGAAGCAGGGAGAGCAATAACATATGACATGTCTGTGTGTGTGTGTGTGTGTGTGTGTGTGTGTGTAAAACAGAAAAGCAGCAACAGAGAGGGTGAAAATAATACTTCTACATTCAAACTTTACACCATACTTAAATATTCTTGATGACTACACGTGCTATTTAAATGAATTGCGCATCTGTGAATACAATATCCATCTGTTACATACTAATAGACCCAACTTCATTAAAACAAATCCCCATCTTCCCCTGATTTATTGTCTGTTGGGTTAAACTGTATCTCAGCCTGTAAAAATAAAAACCCTATCTGGGGAAATATACAAACACAATTACTTCAAAGGCTCCCCCAAAAGTGCGACACAAAGCAACACAAATGTGAGACCCCGAACAACTCTAAACGGCTGCAGTCCCAACATGGTGGCTGTAATATTTCTTAATTGGATGATGGAAATCACACGGGCCTTTTGTTTAGCTCGCCGCGGCAGCAACACGCCACGCTCCTTCCTCTACGACTCTTTGCTCGCTCTCGCTTTCTCATTTGCATATTCATTGAGATATCAATTATTTATTCTCCAGCACAATGACTGGCTGCATTACTGTGTGTGTGTGTGTGTGTGTGTGTGTGTGTGTGTGTGTGTGTGTGTGTGTGTGTGTGTGTGTGTGTGTGTCCATACAGTGAAGCGTGCCACTATATGCATTTTACTGAATAATAAAAAGAATAAGCAGAATAAATCAATATGTAAACAGCAAATAACAGAATGGGGATATTGTAAAAATATGGGCATGCAGACAAATAAAAATAATAATGTAAGAAAAAAACATTGATTTGCATTTATTTTTGTTTCTAGGCTATAGAAACAAAAATGAATTCATATTTCAGCTGATTTCCGCAATATTTCAGAAGACTTTCAGTCATTTTAAAGCATTTTTTTCTATAGCCTTCATGCAACAAAAATGTTTATTATTTTTTAACTGTTTGTTTAAAATGACTGCAGGCCTACAATAGATAAATTAGTCGTGAATGAGTTTTGTTTAAATAAAGATGAATGATTTGAAAGATAAATGCTACATGTAATTCTTCCTGGTTCCTCTCCAAAATGAACATCTCCTGTAAGTTACTCAGCTATTACACACACAAACAGTTTCTGCAGCTGAATTGCTCTCCCCCTGCATATAATATATTTTTAAACAGAGGCATTAAGAGCGGGCAAAGGTAAGAATGGGACACAATATTTGAAAAGCTCCCGTACAATAACCTCATTTCCCCTGAGACACATTCCCATTTTCACTCTGTTGCTCCTGTGAGCCCTCTTTTCTCATCGTATTATTGTTATTATTATTATTATTATTATTGTAGAGAAACAATGAGATGACTAATCAAAATATAATTTCACCTCTGCATAACAACTCTCACTACAACTACAGCTACACCTCAACCAGCTATGACCTGAGGAAAAAAAAAAAAAAAATCATGGCCTCACCAGCCAATACAGTTTCTCCTTCAAGCCAGCTCCAGCACACACACATACACTGATTCAAATATACACACACATACACACGCAGCTACACAGCATCACTGGTTGCCGTAGCACAGAATAGATGACCACACTTACTTTAAATGTCCCGTGAAGGAAAGTTTTCAGATTTTTTTTCCTCCGCCTCCCTCAGACCTCCTCCGCTCTTCTGTAAAGAGGAACAAGGAGCTCAGAGAAAGTGTAGCCGAGCCGTTAGCCTCGCTTATCAGGTATCTATAGCTTAAAAAAAAGCAGCCAGCTCCCTATCTTTTTTATACATTTTCTCTCTGTATGGTCTTCCACCTTGCACGGATGCAGACTGTGCTCTCTGCATCTGGTTGCACAAGCACAATCAATATGGAAGGGGAGAGCTATTTTATGATTGGAGAAGTTGTTGTGTTTTTGGTGGTGAAATTCATTATTTAGTATCTGAACCTTCAGCAATTCAGTATCATTTATTCATAAAGTCCCTTTTTGCCAGGAGGAAATGGATACAGCTGCAGCAACTGAGAGAGAGAGAGGGAGAGAGAGAGGGAGAGGAAGAGGAGGAGAGGGGGGAGAGAGAGAAGTAAAGAAAGAGAGAGAGAGAACGAAGGGGGAAAGAGATGAAGAGGAAGAACATGTGGGGAGTGTGAGCAAAGGGGGAGGTTTGGATGGATTGATGATATTGATCAGGCCCCCTCTTGAAATAAAGGCATCGGGGCTTTATTTTTTCAAGCTCCCTGTGATTGACAGATAAAGAGGGGAGATGGCTGGGAGGAGGAGCGGGGCCTTGAACATCACATGCCGCCGCTGAGCGATTAAAGCAGCTCTCTTCTGACAAGTGCAGCGAGGCAGGCTCAAGCACACTACAGAAGCAGAGGGATGGATTGTGAGGAATCACTCGAAATGATGTTTGTTTACTTTGCAAAAAAAAAAAAAAGAAAAAAAGAAAAAAACATGGAAGGGAAAGAGAAAGAGAGCAGAGAGGAGGAGAGTTGTTAAGTAGAGGAGTTGTACGTGTGTGAAACAGCTTGCCTTGTGAATTTCTTTCCTCAGAAGCTGCAGCTATGGACCGTACAAATGCTGAGTAATGTCAACGCTGCTGCACCGCTCTTTGAAACCGAAAAAAAATACATCAGCTGCAATAAAAGACACAGCTTTAAAAAAAAATGGCAGCACATTCTGTGAAATCTACAGTGTGTACTGTATTACTGAAACAAAAGAGATGTATGAAATCATTTACCGCGCGATGTTTACCCATGCTTTCCTCTGACAGGGAAATCTTTCTGCACTCACTGAAAAAGAGGGGAAAGTGTTTTTTTTCTTTGTCTGTTTTGTATTCTGTTCAAAATAAAAGCAATTTGAAAAACGTTCAGGGTCTTGAATTATTTAGATTCGACTTAGTGCAACGCTAGCACCAGAAATTGCAGAGATCCATCTCAGTCAGGTGGTAAAGAATGAGGTGCACCTGTAGCTGCCATGGCCTTTGGCTGCAGAGCTGAGATTGGCTGCTGTGACTTCCTGTTTGGGATGTGTGGGTGTTACATGTTTATGTGTGTGTTTGTGTACTTGTTACATGTGTGGTGCATCAGAATGAAAGGCATTGTTTGATTTTTACATTAATAAAAAAAAAAAAAAAGAATCTCTGAAGTTAGAGTGTTCTTTTTACCGGAGGCGAGAATTGAAATGTGTGAGTAATCTCATTAGTGGTTAATGATAGCACATAAATCCTTTATGGTTGTAGACAGACAAAACAAAAGGAATTGAAGGCGTTTAGTTCCATACCCTGCTTTTTTTCTTCTTAGTATACTTTTATATCTCTTACTTTTTCTAGTGCAACAATCTGGATAGTAGTGAGGGCAGCGTCCTTGGGCTGCTCACAGAACCCCAAGTTTCTTCCACTTTAAGTCAGTGATGTATGAATGTGTGTGAATGAAATGAGCTAAAACAGTCAGTCCCTAATAATAGGTGTTTCAACCAGAAGGTCCAAGAACTTTTACTTCCTGATGAAACCTTCCCAGAGCTACATGGCTTCTGTGCTCCATTGTTTGTTTGCATTTGAGACAAAGAGACAAAGAAGCAAATAGATTATGCAAATCAGGCTAGTGATGTATAGAGAGAAAAAAATAAAGGTAACTGCACAACACAGCCACACCAGTAGAGGCAGTAAGACAACTACAAAGCCTACTGAGCAAAAAAGACACCATAGAAGAAGAAGATCTTTGTTCAGCACCACAGTTAGCCTGTTAGCATGGAGGACATTCAGCCTGTGCTGGCTGTGATCTTGTTTTGTTGCACTCTAGATGAATTTGTTGACACTTTGAATAAGAACAGCACTAGTGGGAAAGTCAGTCAGAAGCGAAAGCTGTTTCAAAAAGCTCTCACCAGCTTCAACCGGCAAAAACACTGGACTGCTCTGCCATCTAAAGCACAAAGACGGCAGAGAATGACCCGTGTTTCAACTTTTAAAACAAGCCCATAAATTAAATTGAAGACTTTTGCAGGATGAATCCTTCTCAAATGGCTTTAAATTATGATTTAATACTGAAATAATAGAATATTTTGACATAATCAGTATATAAATCAATTACCCCTGAACTACATCTTTGCCTTGAGTGTGTGAATGATGTTAGAAAGTGACTAGCAGTGTAAAAGCCCATTGTCATGGTCGAAAAGACGAGAAAGGCACTAAGTACTAGTCTATTTATAATACAATCATTATAGCCAGGTCTTACTTTGCATTGTACACCTAACAGGATACATTTATGCCCAAACCAAATTTGTAACAAATGCCCAAATAACACCAAGTTGGTATAGTTGTAAAGTTAACTAAATTCATGCTCAGCTATGTTCAGTTTTGGAGGTCAGAGGAGGACCGCTGTGCACAAACAAACTGTGAATCATCACTCATCTGCACCATCAACAACACTTCAAAAAACAAACAAACAAAAACATGTGTTCTATTTTTATAGCTCAGGAACAAATTAATAATCAAAGACTTATACAGACTGTACTTTACAGCTCACGTACGCCATTTCCAACAAATTATCTCCTCACAGTCTTCCCACTCAGAGAATTTCTGAAAGGTTTCTGCTGGAAAAGTTCTTCTCGAGTTGACCTACAGGGTGCTGTAAAAACCTGGAAAAGTGCATTGAACGTATATTCTGTGAGCCGTAACGCCTAAATACGGGGACATCAGTTAAATCTTATGGCTTTTATTTTCTTATGAAATGACTGGCAATTTAAAGCTCTGAGATTTACCCACCAGCTCTTAGTGCGATGGTAATATTTAAGATGACGTGATGTGAATTGTACAGAGCCATAGACACATTTTCAGCTGTAAGGAAATAAAAAAAAAAGTTCTAAATTATGAATTGAATGTAAGGTATATGAAAAAATATGATGTGGAATGAGCAAACTGCCTTTCTGTCATAAAAACAGTCAACATGATGTCAGACTTATAAAGCCAAAGTGTTGCTTTCTCATGTTCTGAAAATGTAATATTCATCAAGCAGTTCTATTCAAACTCTCCTTTTTGAAATTGTGACTAAAACTACGAATCAGTCCATATCAAATAAATCAGAAAGAGAACATGTATCAGAACGTGGCTTCCTTTAACTCCTGGCAGACAAGCCTCAGGGTTTTTATTCTCCCTTTCTTTGCTAATAGAACTGCAGCTTACACCTGACAGGTGATGAGGTTATTCACATAATGGACACACTTCTGTGAATTCCAAGAGACTTTGTCAGACGTCCAACACTGGTACACATCAGTCCTGTGTCACCCACTACATTCAGGCTTATTTTAAACAAAAAGGGGCTATGAAGGAGTTTCAGCAAAAATAAATCAGGACAAAATGAGTTGTAAATCTCTCTGTTCCAAATCTATCGTACATCCAACTTTATTAAAACTTAATGGAGAGGTGTAGCTCTGTAAGGGTTATTTCTTTAAGTATAAATTAAATCTACTATAAATGTTTTAAAGGTGCATATCAAACAGAAGTCCCCTTTTTCCTCCTGACATCTTAAAACCTATGCAGAGAGAGATTTGCCTTGATAAATGGTTTTGTTGGGGAAGAACAAAATATATATTGATCACAGGCCACGATGAAGCAGATTAATAGAGCAGTCACATGATTTTTTATTTTCAGTCTGTCTGCCTTTTGAGGCTCGAGGGAGTCTGCTGCCTTTTCCCTCTCTCTGATGTCATGAACACAGTAAGGGAGTAAATTTAGTCGATGCTTAAGGAAGAGGAAGAGGCCGTATGATACCGTCTGTTGGCTCATAAGGTTTGGATGATTTACTGCATAAGAGCACTCCAAGTGTCACATGATCCAACTGATGATTTAAGTCACCTGAAACCTGGATACCCTTCCTCCTGCTGTAAACTTCACAAACTTCACATTGTCCAGAGGAAACTGCAGCTCAGAGCTGATCCCTCAGTGAGCGAGTGAGTGAGTGAGTGAGTGAGTGAGTGAGTGAGTGAGTGAGTGAGTGAGTGAGTGAGAGAAGACAACAGGAAAATACAGGGGGAGAAAAAAAATCCTTTCAAGTTGAGGATTGACTGGCAACTCCAGAGCCGGTGATGTCAGCTGTCCATCAAACTGTCCGAGCACAAAAGTCTGCTTCCAAAGCCTCCGTGACTGCAGCACAGGACGACCGAGGGCCAACAAAAATAAAGCACTCGCCTCTGCTTTGTTACCAGAGGGACACAATCGCTCTGCCTGCCAAAACCCCTGTGAATTCACACTCTGTTTTTAAATTACATGTACCTGCCGCCCAATGTGATACAATTAGGAGTTGATTATGTGTAAATCAAACGATGACAGTCTGACTGTGCCGCTGTCTGGCATGTTGTCATTCCCTGGTAGCCAATCCGCTGCCTTGGGAGAAAGGTAATTGATTCTCGTGCCCCCCTGTGGGAACGCTGCTTCCTTCATCACGCATGGCACACTTGGATAAGTATTCAACGAGTGTTGCAGCTAAGTCATTATTTCACTATCAACTTTGACACTTTTGAGCTTTGAATGGAAAGATTTCATTTTCTGTTACACGGTGAGAGTGGCACGTGTTGAAAACAGGTTTAAATTTTGAGCCTGGATATTTATCTGAACACATTATTTGACAGAGAAATGTGTCTCCATGCAGTATTGGTGTTTTTGAGCCTCTGTGTGTGTGAACTTATGGTTTGTGCAAAATCACTGACTTCTTTCTGAAGCCTCTGTGAAAGATTTATGAGATGCTGCACCATTGTGTTTGTGTGAGCACATCCTGGTGTGTGTGTGTGTGTGTGTGTGTGTGTGTGTTTAGGGACTTCAAAGCCTAAGCGTGCATGTTAACCTTTACTGTTTCAAAGTCCAAACACTCTCTGAAATAAGATTTTTTTTGCTCATGAGTTAACTGCTATTAAATGGCAGATTTTGAACATCAAATAATTTTTAAGAAACAACTTGGGCAAAATGTAAATGTAGCGCTAAAATTTTTTTTAGAACATAAACATTATACATTAAAATCATTATCTTTACATCTATAATGTATTATAAAATCTGAACATTATTTTACGTAGTGGCAGGTTTGTTATAACCATTATGAGATAGTCTTTTTTTTTTTTAGAAATTCACTCATATTATTTCTACCTTGCTTTGAATTTTAATTCTAAAAAGATTGTAGAATTATTTTTCCAGTTTCTCAATTTGATTTCCAAAGTGCATAACCTAAAGTGAAAGAGAACAAAGATACAATCTCATCCAACATCTGCCACTGATAAATAGAGATAATGACATACAACATAAACAGAGACGGATGAGTGCTGGATTACACACACTCTGACCTGTGACTGTGTCAAAAAAAGGCATCTTGTGAGAGCACTCCAGTTACCAGCGTGAGCACCACGAGTGCTCTTCATTGAGGATTAGGGTCTTTCAGAATCACTCGTCCACAGATCTCTGCCAGTATTCCCAGTGAGACTGATTATCCGGGCCTGTCACAGACACAGAGGATAATTACGGGGTCTCCCTCAGGTCACTGCTCTCTTCAGGCCCCCTGAATGGAAACACACTGCTGAGCGAGACACCAAATACACAAGTGAGGAAACACAGGTTAGTCCTGCACAAACACAACAACAGCTACAGACAATTTTTCTCACTCTCTCTTGTTGCTGTCATTTTTGTCTGGCTCCATTTTCCCACAGCTAATCTCATGTTTCTCCTCTTCACTCCATATCCGTCATATCAAGTCAAACTCTGTCTCTCCAACATGTTTTCAGTTCCAGTTACGCTCTCTTCTCTTCTGTTTCTTTTAAAGGTGCTTGCATTCTCCACAAATTTTCCCTCTACTTTTGCCCCGCACCTTCTGCGTCAGCTCTACCTCTCCCCCTAGTGGCCTATTTGTGAATTACAAAGTGGAAACTCAGTACACCAACACAGCACATCTCCCATGCAGGCCTCAGAAGTAATTGCCATTCCTGTTCGTGGGCAACAAAAGATAGGAGAGAGGAGAAAGAAACCCCTCAAGGACAAAGTGACACTGGAAGAAATCCTAGACCTCCACTTGTCCCAGAGCCCCTACAGGAACACAACACCAAAGCCCCCTTTTCCCTCCAAAATAAAACTGCCTGCAGACTGAACCACCTCAGAGGACTTGTCGCAGTAACAACACAAACTCACACATGTGAGTGAGCTGAAAGAAATAAACTTTTCTTAACCTTTCCTGACTGTTTATTTTGTGCCCTTTTTATAGTTGTGTTCTTGACACTATTTTAATTATTCTTAAAGGTTTTCATTATTAGTTCAGCTTAAACTTTTCAATCGTCTGACAGCCAAGGGGATTTAATCATTCTGCCAGCACGGTGAAAAGAATGAAAGCAGTGACATCACTGTTGTTTTGTCCTGCAGTGTACTGATAGTGGCTCTCATAAATAAATGATAAGGCGCAGGCTGAGCCAGGTTGGGTCATATAAGGTGCACTTGTTCATAGGATAGGTTTGACCCAATACGTCTAGCCATCTGGGAGAATCTAGCAGCAAAAGGAAGCGAAATATACACGGAGAGGGAGGAAAAGAAGAGAGGAAATAAAGGCTGAACTTCAGAAAAGACATCAAAGTGCTTAACGGCTGTGTCATCATGCCGAAAGAAGAAGCTTCCTCCTGCAGTTCGTCCTCTGTGACACGTTCAGAGACATTAGCAGCATTTAGGATCACTTCAGAGCCAACCCTGTGCACCGTCCAGGACCCCACCCTCCCCTCGCCTTTTCACTCTGTGTGGCTGCTTAATTATTGATGCTTATGTATTGCTGATTTTGGTCTTTGTGTTGTCCCCAGTGAACGCTCTAGTAAGGCGGATGGAGGTATTTATCTAACTCAGAAAGTAGGGCTCTATTCCTCATCCTGTCCACACACCAGCCCGGTCATCCCAATGGATATGACCTCAGCAGTGCTGCAGTGAGAGGACAGACACACACACGGACGCGGAAATATGTTCTCATTTATCACTGAAATCACATACTGGATGATGGGGATTCAGTTTACACTCATTCATGAAACTACACTGCATCAAAAGGCCACCAAGTGTGGCATCACGGTTAAAAACACAGCACTGTCCTTCATTTCTCCAGTGATTGAGGCTGAAACTGTCTGCAACGTCAAACTAAAAGCTGTTTTGAGATCTTTGCTTATTTTGTAAATTCAAGATTAACTCCTTTATAAATTTTTAATCTATTAGAAGCTTAGTTATCCCTCAAATCATGCCATAATCTGATTAAATCTATTTGTAATAATGCTTATTTTTATTTAAGTTTGAAGTTGTGTGATTAAAAAAACAAAAAACAAACAAACCCTGAAATATAGTAATGAAGTGATGGTTCATTCGTTACTGGATTTCTCTGGTTGTATTTTGAAAAAGTGCAATGCTGCTCTCTTGTGGTAAAAATGCATCATTGCATTGATTTGCATTTTCAGGAGCTGCAATTACTGGGTACACTCTGTGCTACTGACTGTTAAAGGATCCACATTACAATACTTTCCCAGGATTTTATTTATTTATTTATTTTTTCTCACATTAGTTTCCTGGTTTTTGAGCAGTCCCCCAAATTCCCCTTTTGATTTTTGTTTAAAACAAAATATTTTGTCACTTTTCTGCAGGTTTCCTTTTTAAAATCCACAACCGCGACTTTAGCCAACAATAACCAACAAAAGGCCTACAACACAGCGATTTCACCACAATCCATGACTTGTTAAACTTCCAAGAGCAAGAGGCTCAAGAGACCGACCATGATGACAGCAGCAGCGCCTCAACATCAGAGTTTTGCAGCCGCGAGTGACTCCAATATCTGGTGTTGCGTAGTGAATTGTGGGTAAAAGCAGGAATCCATGGACAAACTCAGAAATCCTTTTTTTCCTGTTGGTATACTAACTGTTTTCTGCATACTGTATTACCACATTGAAGGATTTAACACGCTGTGAGCGGACGGGGTACAGGAGAACGAGACTGAACAGACTGGTGAAGAAGACCCTGTGGCTGACACGAGAATTATGACATCTCTGGTGGACCTTTTTTTCTAGTTGACATCTATTATATTATACTTTTTATATATTCTTGAAATTTTTGCACTTTACAATTGAGCTGTGACTCCTGAATTTCCCCTTGCGGGGATCAATAAAGTATGTTCTATTCTGTTCTATTCTATGATGTTCTCTTTTAAAGAATAATCAATGCTGAGAAATTCAGTCTCTCATTTTCTGAGTAGTGAATCAAACATTGTATAAAAACTCTTTGGTCTTCAAGGTCTGACCTGTGGAAAAATACTTGAGTGACTTCACTCACCAATTCTTCTCTTGTTAAGGAGAAAGTCAGACCTACAGGTCTCCTGCTGCCAGTCTCAGCTCGGTTCAATAGATCTTATCAAACAGATCTGGTTACACAAGCTGTAGCTCGAAGAAGGTGGAGGACCTCCAAAAACAATATTAGCAGTATTGACATCTTTAATGTGTGGCAAAGGTCTGATCCCAGTGGCCACCGTGCTAATGGGGAAATATTGAGTGTAGCCAGAACAGAGGTTTTCTTCTAATCTGTCCATTATGGGCTCTGGACGACCACTTTCACCAAAGATGAATGTGTGGGGATGGATGGGAGATAATGTGATCAATTTTGATACAATAAAAGGGGTGATAACTCAAAGTCGGTCACACTCTCGGGTGATTAGCTTGTGCCGGTCTGAAAGAGTACTATTAAACCAAGATTTCTGAGCCATTTCCTCTCACTCTCTCTTTCCATGGTTTGCTGAGTAATCCAATCAATGCCACTCTTTTCATCTCTCTCTATTTCATCCCTGACTTATTGCAGCCCATAGAAATCTTTCGTGTCAAATTCAGACATTTTTTTTCTCTTGAACCATACCAGGGATCGTCCATTCCTCCACATTCCTGCCGCTGCCAGTCCATTAGGTCCACCTTTTGACACGCAGATGCCTGAAAGAAATCAGGAGCAGTCACCAGGATGGAGGGCAGCAAATGCCAGACTCCAACACTGAGGCCTGTACACACATAGCTTTACACGTTTGACTAAATAAGAGAACTGGCAGGAAGAGAGACACAGTGAGGGAATCAGGGAGCTGAAAGAAGACGCATCCAGTTCTCTGATGCATAACTAAGACAACACAGTGGGTCTGTGGTTTAGCGGCACACAATGCTCTTCTGCAGCCCCGGGCTCTATCGGAACACCCTATCTCTCCTCCACATCCAGCCATGCTGGGTCCACACATCAGCTCAGCCAGCCAGAGAATGGCACTGGAGCTGGTGATAAAACGCTGCATTGTCTCTGAGTTTGGTGCATGTTTGGCTTTGGTCTCGTGCTGCAACTCCAACTAACACTGCTGCTGAAGGGTTTATGGAAAAAGGATGACTGTGGCACAAAAAAATGTAATTCATATTAAGTTTATTTCATGTTAAGTTACCATAAATCATAAAATGTAGTTTTTCTGAGTTTGAAGGTTGTTTGGTTTTAAACTTGCTCTGCTGCCTGGCTTGTAAAAAAAGGAACATCTGTGGGGGGAAAACCTAAACCAAGGTGGGTGTTTGAAGATATCAACGTAGAGCTGAAGTTAATTACTATCTTTATTGTTCCATATTGTTTTATTACATATTTTAATCACTTGATCACCCATTGCCCAGACCAAAAAAAAGTTACTTTCTTCGGCTGAATATCTGAAAATTTCTCTCAAAGCAGTGTCATCCTGACCTCCTCAAACTTCCTACACCTGACAGACTTCGACATTTAGTGAGACGCATGCACAAAGCCCCACTCAAACAGAACTCAGCTCAGAATCTCTCTTTTCTGAGCAAGTTGCCTTCTTTTATCAGAATATACTAAAATTTCTGTTCATTTTGAATTCATTCAGCCACAGTAAAAGGGAAGCACACTGTAGTGAAGGCTGAGGTTCCTTTTGCTGACCAGTTTTGTGAAGGGCTTAAATTTACTCTTTCGCACTACATATTCATCTCTTACCATTTGGTTGTTTGGAGATGGCCACTGATAGGGGACGAGCATTCAAACCTGTGCAAACACAAACCTTTAAGAACATTTTCACACATCATGAAGGCTCTTCAATTTGAAGTGAAACCAAACCTTTATTAATAAAATATTGTTCAAGCTGAAACTGGTTTTCTTCCCACCTAAAGAACTCTTTAAAATCCGTCTTGGTCTGCTGAGGGCCAAGAAACCTGTTAAAGAGTTTGAGTGTGTGTCTTGGGAAGGAGAGTCATGACACTGATTACATGACAGAAAAAGTCATAGTTAGTCAGGTTTTTATTCTATCTTATTACCACATGGGTTTCCCAGCTAGTTATATTAATTTTCAGATGTTTAACTATTTTTAATAGCTCTCCAGTATAAACCAAAATGTTTTTTTTTCAACTGAGGTGACTGAATTTCCCCTCTTGCCTCGAGTCCTCTCATCCTGTTCCTCTCTGGGCCAGTAGGTGGCAGTAATGTACCTCTGAGCTGGTCCTTAAACTGACAAAGAAACAGAAGAAGAGTAAATATGGCCCTGTTTAATTAAATTATGGATTATGCAGTAATAGTTTTGCTAAATGACAGGAATAAATGAAAGTGAAAGAAAATGGAAAGCGAGGTTTAAAAGTAAAAAAAGGATACCATGAGATCTGTCTCATTTTCATTTTAAAATTACATTTCCCTTTACCCCCCCCCCCCATATTGTATATTTCAGTGACTTAGCATGAAATAGAATTGCATGAGACACACTTTTTTTTTTTTTTTTTAGCTTTTTGTTATATATATAAATTGCTATAAACTCCAGACTGGTGAGTTTTATTTTATTCAGCCTAACTGGGGAAAAAAAATGAACCACTCATGCATAAAAAAGTTACACGACTGTCATCTATCCAGAGTATTTCTCAAAGTTTCCCTGAAATATACTTTTTTTTAAAATAAATAAGACAAATAATAGAAGCTGCACAAGGTTGATAAAAGTTCACTTCTCCAATTGAAAGCCAGACTTCTGTCTCTGACACAAACAAATATTGAGGGCACAATTCAGGGAAAAACTTAAAATGTATGCAGCATTTCATGCCTTTGTTTTCTTGTCCCTCATTGTTACCCGATGTCATATTATTCTGCCTTATTTCCCTACTGAGCTGCATGCTGAGACCTTTCTACCCCCGCTGTGACCTTTACAAATTCTGCCCTTTGCTGCTGCTTTGTGTAATCTGACCTTATTAAACTTTATTTCATACCGTGTGGTCACAAGTGAGAGTCGAGTCCTCATCTGAACGCCATGTCAGCTTCATTCTTCAAATAGAAACAAGCAGAGGCAAGGAAGATGCTCATTAAATTGAAATTCATGTCAAATTCAAGCATAAACACAGAGTCTGGCACAATACAAAGAGAAGGAGAGAGACAGAGAGAGAAGAAGAGAGACAGAGAGAGAAGGAGAGAGACGTGGAGATGGAGAACAAGGGAGCAAAACAGAGATGCAGACTTTTGACTTTATTCCAGTACACAATGACTCATTACTCTACATCTGTGTGTCTGGCAGGTCTGCTCCTCTTTACGCCACAGCAGCTGCCCGGTGCAGTCTAGCCAACCTTCGATATGCTTTACTGCCCTGCAGGGTGGAGACACTGTGAATAATCTGTCTCTCTCTTCTTGTCTCTGTCTTTCTCTGCAGGGGGTTTCTTATTCTTTTCAGTAATGTCATAAAAATGATGTTTGTAATTGGGATTTTGAGAGAAGTGAATAGCTATCATGGGGAAATGTAGACATGTGTTTTTGTCAAGCTGTACCAGCAGCACAGCCCACTGGGCAGTGAAGACGTGCAACTTTGGGGATCTCCTAAAATTACCTTTACACCACCACTAAGGTTCAAACTTCAAAGTTTGGAGTTAAATATCCAGAAAACTAGAGAAGAGCTATAATTAAATTTCATTAAGACATTCACAGTCCCCATAAAATAAGCCGGTACTGTATCATACTATTAGGACTTTACATACTATTAGGAGTTGCAGCCACCTCATAGGCAAGTTACAGCAATCTGCTAATTCTGTCAAATGTTTGAAATGTTTGGAAGATCAGCCCATCCTGTCAACAATAACTCTAACAATGATACAATACATACCTACACTCTGCTACTAAACAACCAGTGGGTCAATAATCCCAAACAATACTTTGCAAAACTTGCAGGCCTATGTTTAACATCACAAACAAGAGAAAACATACCTCCTGCATATCATGTCGGCCTCTGTTCATGGGACACACTCAACCAAACTCTGACAATTAAATGAATTTCTTCAGGTTATCCTAGAAAAGAAATTAAAAGAAGAAGAAGAAGAAGAAGAAGAAGAAGAAGAAGAAGAAGAAGAAGAAGAAGAAGAATGAGTCACTCAGCTGGTAGATATTGACTTGTCAAATAGTATTTTAAAGGCAAAAATCGTTTAAAACCAATGTTTTGAGGTTGCTTCAGGTTCTTATTGTTTACATGTTTAACCTTTTTTTTAAATTCTGGCGCCACATCTCAGCCGTTGGGCGCGGTTTACGTAAATTGACGCATTGCGCAGTTTGATAAAATGCAGAAACAAACAAGTAAACAAACAACGTTGCCGCTTACGTAGTGGCCCACTTCATATCGAGCAGTCCACCTGGAGGCAGGCAACAAGGTCCTCCTGACCACAGGAGACTGACAAAGTTCCTACCCCCCGCCCTCAAGTGAACCAGTCTAACTCAGTGTGTTGACGTTAACGCTCAGTACAAACGCTCATGCCGTCCGCGTGCCCAAAAACCCAAGTGCCCAAATGTTGTTCCTTTACTCTGGTCTCAGGCATACCGATGGGTGCCTCACATAGCAGCCTCTACCATCAGTGTGGTGAAAGCAGGTGAGTGTCACTTGAAGTAAAAAAAGCCCTGAGTGCTAGTCTGAACATGACATAAGTTGCCACAAATACAATATATTCATTCACCATCACACGTGCTGCTTTTACGTGCTTCAGTAACAAGAAAACCACGATGAAGAGGAGGAGGAAGAGTAACGTTCGTAATAAAGAAGAAGAAGAAGAAGAAAGCCAATTCTATCAGAGATAAGAGGCTGCTACAGGATTTACCTGAAAACAGGTGAGTCATTTAATGACAGTGTGAAGAGTATGTTGTGCTGTTAGCTTTAATCGAGGTTGCCCCATCACCGTCAATCATCTCTGTTGTCATAGAGATAACTGAACTGGTAGATTCTGTTGTATTTGCTGGAGTATTTCTGTACACCACTTCAGAACATCCTGTTGAGAAGCATTTCATTAATGTTGTCCAGGTTTTTATTTGTGCTGTAATGTAGATCCTGTCAAAGGCGGGTTGATTATGTTAGGTTCATACTCTGGATGCAGTTTAGTCTTCTAAGTGTTTGGTCCACACAGTGTTCCTATACTTGGGCCTGTGGTTACATACTGTAGCTCTTCAGCTTCTGCTGCAATACTTGGTTTGTGCTCACTAGCAAATGTTTCTAGCAAATGACTCTCTAGTAAACTTTGAAAACATTAGTCTACAACCTTAACATTATCACTGTGAGTGTTTTAGCATGATGAGAAAAGCTGTGTGTGCAAAAGCAGACAACTTTAGAGTACTTCTCTGCAGTAGCTACTATTACTTTGGTTAAATCAACTAAAACTTTTCTGTCATAGAAGGATAACTGAATAGCAAACATAAACTAAAACACATTTATTTTTCAACTGTAAGAGATTTCTGTACCAGTTATTTGGTGGTATTTATTGTGTTGTCATTTCAGCTTATTGTGCATAGTTTTGTAAATACATCAGCAAGGTTCCTACAGGGTAAAGTAGGATTCGGACTGATCTGTCTGGATTTGTCAGGTTGAATGGGCTGTAGTTACTTAATAGAGAAATCTGTTCATTTGATGCACAAATTGTCTTAATTGTTTTTCTATTTCAAAAAATAGAAATTCACAGTTTGAACATTAACACTGTGCTTACATGTAAGACACTAAAAGAAACTGTACCACGGTAATGAACCTGCGTGAAGCTGACCCCCCACCCCATGCAAAATTTGGTGAAAACAGTCTCAAACGTTTGTGCTACATTAGTGCTGGTTTTTGACGAAAAGAAATTCGTTTGTGCTGCTTTAGTTTTTGAAATATTTGATAGTCTAAATTGAAAAGAAATTGTCTCATTTGTTTGTGCTGCATTAGTGCTGGTTTGTGGCTAACGTAGCACAAACAAATGAGACCATTTTTATTAAATCTGGAATACATGGAGGGCAGCGTGACATCACTGTCTATCATTACTTGGCATATCTTAAAAAAAGCAGCTCAAACCAAAATATCTTCAGCACTATCGCAGCACAAATAAATAAGACAATTTTTACTGAATTTGGACTATGTATGAGGTGAAGTCATCGTCCATAATAAATTTATCTCAAAAATCAAAGCAGCGCAAACAAAATTTTTCTCGGCACAAACCAACATTAATGTAGCACAAACGTTTGAGACTGTTTCTTACCAAGTTTTGCGTGGGGTTGGGGGCCAGCTTCATGCAGGTCAAAAAGGACTTGGTACACTTCATGCATGTGCACGAGCACGCGGACATGATCGCCGCAACCACTCTCTTCCACAGTTTTAAACAATAACAGGGATGTTAGAGGGCTGTGTCGGACCAAAATAAGTTAACAAGCCAAAAAGTCACTGAAGTTGTAATCCTGTTCCATGTGTCTCATTGTGCTGACTCTGATGATGCACACGCTTCATGGTGACGTAGGTGGGCCATGTGTGTGCGTAAAGTCTGGTTCATGTTGGAGTAGTGTGACCGCGGGCCACACTGGCCAGCTGAGGAACAGCGCTGGGGGAGCAATCATGCTTGAGTTCAGCACGGTTTCGATGACCAGCATGACCGTGCTCTTAATTTTAATTTATTTTATTTATATTTAATTCCGTGATTCCTCCACGTACCACTAACGAGAGCCTGAGTACCACTAGTGGTACGCACCACACGTTGAGAAAGGCTGAGGTAGAGGCTTTAAAAGAGTGACAGAATGATAAACTCACTTGTTCATCTGTACATTTTTTTTTCATAAAGGTCTCACTGAGAAAGATATATTTAAACTAGACATTAAAGAAACCATTAGACCTCCCCTCTTTTGCTTTACACAGCCTCAAACCCCCACTAGGCTTTCAAGAAGGATCAAGGCAGAGTTAACTAACTTCCTTCCTCATTACTTGAAGTAAAAATAGACCTGCCAGCAATGGATGGGTAATGACAACAGGGCGGGTAACATTTTTCCCCCTTTATCCAATCATGGGCCTGATGTCCTGGAGGATAGCTGACAGTAAGATGGATGAATCTTTTGAGGATTTGATGGCTAATTCTGTAAAGGATGTAGTCACCGTCTTGAAAATGCGATTAAACATTTGCAGCTAAAATTACTTACTGCTTCTTTCAAATGTCTCTGGCCTCTGCAGCACAATTTCAGTCTTTTTAGACCATCTTCCTCATTATTTACACCTCAATTATTGCATCAGAATAGAGTCATTTCAACAATTATTGGTAATTTACTTCTTTAAGGTCTTGTCTATCATGAGTAAGGCATGAAAATGGATGTTCCATCACATCCTTAGGTTTCGTTACTTTAAACCAATAATGAAAGTAAATTGTCTCTCACATTTTAATGTGGGATTATTTTTTCCAGTCAGGAGAGCACTTCATGGCGTCATCTCTGGAAACTTAAATGACAGAGTTTTTGATCAGTATCTGGGAATAGTTTTATGTGACAGTTGTGTCCATGTAAAGCTTTCAGTGAGTATTTACTATGAATATCAAAAATAGAATTTAAAAAATCTATTCATTGTATTGCTTTTTGACTAAATTTTGGTCTCTCATATAGAATCACCATCCTAAAAACTTAAATAACCTTTAATTTATCATTTTGATATAAATAGTACAAACTTCATCCATTTGAGACACAAATTATGAGTCAACAGAAAAGTATACTCACATTTAATCATATGACTCTTCCTCAGGTCTGGTTCCCATCTCTTATAGTTGCATAATTTCAACAGTGCTGACAAAAAGGACTTGTGGACTTGAGGCTCCTCGCCTTAGGAGCAGAAACACTTTTTTTTTTTACTTCAGGTGAATGATAGATATTTGAAGAAATCCTTTAACTTCTATTTATTTCATTTCCAATCTGCCATTCAAAGAAGCAAAGTGCTGACCTGAGGGCAGACACTTTATAATATACAGTGTGAATGGTTGTAGAGGCTGCCTGTCTTTCCTATGGTGAAGCTTAAAAAGTACGATTTTCCCTGATTGTTATAACTGGTGTTGAAATAATGATGTCTATCAATCATGTTCTGGTTGGAAGAGTTCTGTGACTGACATAAATTTGGCCAAATCTGACTAAAATCCTTTATCCCAGAGTAATGCAGGCAGGTATGATTTTAAAGTCTTTCAATAATACAAGAGAAATTACAATAGAGGATTTTTCAGGTTTACTGGAAAGGGATGAATAGCTCTACCATACCTGTTTGAGATAAAACTCGATGGATCCCTGTGGGGAATTTTGAATCTGGCAGCAGCAAAAGCAGGCGGATTTATCAGGAAACACAAACACAATCCAAACAGGTGTGAGGGAGCTATTTAAACATAATCCGTTGTTTCTGTTTAGAAAACCACAGTGGTGGATAATAAGAGGTATGAGTGATTACTGCTGTGTATGATTTCATTAATTTCAGCTTTACATACTTGTGCTAATTAAGCATTTTACATTCAAATGTTTATTTGAATTGAGATGAAGAACGGTCTGATATATTCTCTCTGTCTTGCTTTTTCTGTTAGTGCTTTGCTTTGTATTGACTTCTGATGTGGGAAAAGTCATAATTATTTCATCTTCTTTAATTGGGAATCATTATAAACTAAGGCAACAAACATCAACTTCTGAAGTCAGCTTTTGTGCAAAGGAAAATGAGTGAAAAGAATCCAGGAATGTTGGCTTGTTCCACATTTTCAGATCTTCTCGTGTTTTGGTAGTCATGGTGACTGAAAAGTTATGTTGCAATCATTCGTACTATAAATATATCATAGACTGTATAGTTAATGGACGTAGCCTCCACGACGTCACCCATCTGCTTCTGAAATTGATTTTTGAAGCAAAACAGCCTGCGCGGCCATATTGGAAATGAGGCGGGCTCTGAGTCTCCACAGCAACAGCCATAGGATGCCTGCCAGTCACGTGAGCTGAGCTGTGCCTCTGATTGGACGAACTGCTGATCTTAATATTGTCTAAACTGCAGAGTTAGAAAAAAAATTCACCCCCCGTACAGTGCGTGCTGTTGGCGAAATTAATGATTCAGACAGGAAACATTCTTTGTACCAGGCTGTAAATGTGCTTATTTTGGTTGTGAAAACAGCTTTTTTTGGCTTGGTGTGTGCGCGACTTCTGGTACTTCTGGAGCCAGCCTCAAGCGGACACTTGACGAACTGCAGATTTTAGCACTTCAGCATTGTCTCATATTTTCAGACCGGAGGTTGCTGCTTGAAAAATATATGTTTTAGGCAAAATCATTCAATGGCTGTATTTAGAAAAAGCCTTGGTGCTGTGCAAAACTGCCTGATTTCATGAGTTGAACCCAAGTGGCGATTTCCACTACAAGGTCATCTCTGTTTTATCTAGAGCTGCCTGAGGAGTGGAAGATCATAGTCATAGCATTTTTTGGAATTCCTGCAGAATCTCTGAGTTTTTAAATAATAGCCTGAACTGAAGATGATAAAATCCCTGAATTTACTGATGTTTAACTCTGACAAACATTCGAAAACCCCAACTGTGAACCATTTGCACACACAGCTCCTCTTCTACTCCTTTTATTGAAGAGACTCTGTGGAATTCCTTCACTATTCCCAATCATAGTACTGGCCTGTTAACTGTCACATTAACCTTATGAACTGAGAAATTTTTGTTAAAAGCTGCCTTTTATGATATTACATAACTTTATGGGTGTTTAGCCATCCCTAGCCCATCTTTTTTTACAACCTGTTGCAGACATCAAATTTATAAGTGAGCGTTTATGTTTTATAGTGCAGTTAATCTTCTCAGTTAAAACATTTAATAGGTTGTGTTTGCACTTTTTCAATTAAATAGAGTGTTCAAGTGATTTGCGAAATCTGTTTTCATCAACATTTCACACAACATCCCGACTTTTACAGAGTAAGGGTTGTAGATTTACAAGAGTCCAAATAACCACATTGTAAAATCAGGTCATGTTTATTACCTGTAGTTTAAAACTGAACTACTTATTCCATTTTATTGATGCTGAAACTCTGCAGGCTGCCATATTTGGATTTGAGTGTACTCTTACACAAAAACACTGAAATATTGTTATTAAGAATTTAAATTATAAAAAAAAAAATCTGGAATGTTTGATGTTGTTGACAGAGAGTACAACAGATTTTCTCCACTGCTGGCTTACATGCAGGACTCTGTCCAGGAGAAAAATTAGCTGTAAATCATTATAAATATTGATTAGTCCGTAGCCTCAGCGATCGATGCAGAGGACAGCTCAGGACATTGGTTATTTTAGGTCACTGCAGATGGCCTGCACATACTCATGCACAGTTTGCAGAGACCAAAGGCTCCTTTTAGAAATGATGGTATCTGTCTGTGAGAGGAACAAATGGTCACCAAGAGACCTTCGTGCTGCACCTTGGGGTGTTGAAGCAGATGCAGGATTCACCACTGAGGGGTTGGAAATGGTTATTTAGAACTGGAATTGGTTTGGTGTGTTTCTCGATATATCCTACAGCCTCAGGGTCGTCCAGGTTCAGACAAAAAATAAACTAAACTTTCCTGAAGTTTTGGTTGAGAGCTTGTCTGCATCCTTCACTCTACTTTTTCTCCCTCGGCCATCACTACAAACCAGTGAGCTGACTGCCACTGAGAGAAGGGGAACTTTTAAAGGACTGTATCCTGCCACCCCTTGTGTGCTATGTTTTATTAGTCCTGTCCAGCTTGTTGTTGATACACACCTCCAGGTACTGATAGAATTGCATCATATCCACTGTCTCACCTTATATTTTGACAGGTGTCACTGAATTCTGCTCAGTAATAAGCAGCACAGCCATCGTAATTTACAACCTTCATTCCATGAGGAAAAATTCTCTCTTGATGAGAAACCTCTTCAAAGGTGACAACTGCCAACAAGAATGAGTTGTCACTGGGCTTTGAGGGACAAGGAACTGACAGTCTATATTTGACATCTATTTCATTTGCCTTCTAAGCCTAAATGAGTGCCTGCAGGTCATACTCAGCCATGGGTTATTAAATTGTTGTCCACATAGTAACCAACACCAAATAATATAATAGTTTGAGGTAAACTTGTGAAACATCTCATAGACAGAGAGCCAGAACTGTATAAATTTAGAGCAAGCTGCTTGAAACTGCTTTGGTGGGTGGTAAAAGCTTGGTTGAATCTGTAATGTTATTTTTAATATTAATATTGCTTCTATATTTGATCTCATGAAATATACAAACCAATCATTAAAAGCAACTCTAAATCGTTCATTTATACATATTTTAAACTGGAAGCTGCTAGCACTAAAAAGTTGAGGCCAAAGGGAAATCTACGGGAGTTTTCTGTTTTTTTAAAGAATAAAATACTGCTTTGCTCTCTAGTGGGAGTTTGTGAGGTTGCTGGGGTCTGTCCAGTGGTTTGGTTCAGTTTTAACCACTTTTGTGTAATTTCCTATATGCAATTGCTCTAAGGTTCTGGGTATGTTTATGTGCTCTTCTTGGTTAAAGTCAATGCACTCTGACGTGATAGCTAAAACCGTAAAGGTTTTATGGCACTTAGAAAATAGGAGGATCCTCAAGGTTTGGACAGGGTATTGTACATGGGACAACTGGCTGTCCTTCCAAACTTTGTGCAGTTAGCTTTTAAACACTGTGTACTTCAAACCATTACTGAAAAGTATGATCTTTGTATGCAAGTGACTCACCAGAGAGCAGGAGGGGATGCCGTTTAGTTTCGTGACAACAGGCCTATGGTCATGTTCGGTGCAGCTTTATGTGACTTAACTTGGAATCAACAATCATTGTGCTTGTCACAGTGTTTGCATCCACATAGCTTACTAACTCGATGACCACAAAGATGAGTAAAGAGCTTGGTAATTTCTTTATCATTTACTTTACTGGATTAAAATTAATAACTATGTTTGGTTAGATTTCATTTTTAAGCTGTATCACCAAGCCACATTGTCCACTGTGCCAGCTGACATCAGAGGGGTAGAGCAAAGAAGCGTTTTGGCAAAAGCCACTGACTGGAGCTATCGCTCCTCCTAGTGGCAGGTAGCTGCACTACAGCTCCTACACAACATTTAACTTGCATTTGAGGCCTGCTGTTGTATAAATATGAATAATAAGTTAATATGAGGAGATCATATAAGGACTGGAATGTTGAGCTAGTTCAGAAGTCATAAACAGCTAGCTGTCCAGACTGATTTTACATTATGGCAGACAGTAACAGTGTGAGTCATTTGTGGTTTGAAAGCTGTCAATGGCAGCTTGATGACTGCCGAAGAGACCTTCATCTGGATTATGAATTCCGAAATTCTTTCTAAAATCCTGACTTCTGTTCTCTGTCTTGGTTTTATTTTTCCTTATGGTAGTACGGGGGGAGTACTTGTGTTTTGCCACCTTTTCATCTTCCCTTTTATCAATGCAGTGTTCTTTAAACACATAATGATTTGTTAGACAGTTTCTTAATCTGAGCAGCCTTGTTGAAATAATCTTTTTTTGCAGCTCTGGAGGACTGCAAAACCACTGACAAATAAATACTTCCAATATAGGAACTTTTTAGTGAACTGTTGCTTATTCATGTGTCTGGTAATTATCCTCTTGTATTGATTGTGACTGACTGGCCCATCGTTGATCTTCAGATTGATAAGATCTTTTTCCCCCCATCAAATTTTGAATATTATGAATATTTTTCCACTAACCTCTCACCACATCGGACTTGCTGGCTGTGACAAAATAAATTTATCAAGTGTGTCTTTCTTGATGTAAATTTCCAATTAATAGCTTTTGTTTTGGGGTTATACTTTTGATGTTGAACTACCTACTTCCAAGTATTTCTCAAAGTTAAGTTTATATCATATACAGTACCTCATGAATTGCTTAAAGGGATACCAGGTGTTGCAGCTACACAAGGCCAAAAGAAGTTCATATTCATGAAGACTCATAAAATGATAATTACAGATGCAATAAATAAATTAATAGAGAATACGTGAAAAAAAGAAACAACACAACAATGTGTACGTTCAAGTTAACAATGCACCTACATGTTTTCTCTAGCAGAGTGCTTTTATTAGTTGCAGGTATTGCAGACCTTTTCTTCATTCACCAGCAAGAGCTCACATTAACAATGGAGATATCTTATATCAAAATAATCAGTAACTGTTATAGTTGTGCTTACAAAAGTAAAAAGCAACTGCTGTTAACATTCATCAATATTTATTTGAGCACACAAACAAGTCATAACGAGGCAAGTATTTGTTTTAGCGTTGTTTATTTCTTTAGCATTTCACAGCTGGCAGATCTTGTGTGTGTAGTTTTAAAACAAAGCAATGTTAATTTGAAATTCCTTCATACTCGTGTGTGAATGTCGAGTCCCACTCAAGTGAAGTTCAGATAAATCTCAAAACAACAGACTTTGTTAGCTACAGAGTAACATTACAGACAAACTGTTAAGAAACTGTGATAAACAAGAAGTGCTGAGTGTTTGTGTAATGAGCAGTGACCAACCAGACTTTATACACACACAAATACACACATTGGTGTGTATGTGTGTGTAAAAATCACAACAAAATATCATCATAGTACAGCACACTTTGTGAGATACTACATGCATACAGATTATAACTCCATATTGCAGAGCTGACATGAAGGTGCATTAATTATCCGTCTTATGCTTAATTCCTGCTGAGGTAAATTATTCATTCAATTTTACACAACAAGATCAAAATGACAGGGCAGCTACGAAACAGCTTTTTTTCATTTTAGTGCTGTGACAGACTGTTTTTTATACAATGACTTCTCCTGTATCCAAATCTGTGCTTTATCGTCTTTGATAGAGACATTTTATGCAGTGTACTCCTTTGTGCTTCAAGGCTAGAGGCAATGAAATAGTGACCCAAGGCTTCTTAAAACAATACTATTATAAATATCTGGGTATTTGGGGCATCTGGATGTTTGATCATAAGAAAATTAGAATCAGAAGTTCATAAGTTGTTTATTCTGCAAACAGTAAAAGAAGTCTGAAAATACTGACTGTTTGTGTGATTAAAAAAAAACCCTGGGCTGGTGTTCTAGAAAAGAGAGAACATATCGTTCCTGTAGAGTAACACTCATGCTAGCTGAAAATCTATAATTTGATGGATCTGTAAAACCTCCGTCCTGCTATGCAAAGAGATGCAAATGAGCAGCTTCAGGCTTTAAATGCTGATGGCATCACAGGTTGAGCCTCAGATCTTATGTTTCTCTCTCGACACATTCAGACCTCTATATATACCGGAATGTAAAGGCAGCGGGAGAGACGTTTATGATTTCTCCTCTAGTGTGTCCAAAGTGCAAACATTCTGTTGTTTTTTTAAAACTATTTCAAGTTAACTTTTCTAATCTTGTAACTTCTGACTGTTAAGCTGAATTTAAATTGCTTCTCTGTTTTTTTCTTGATTTATTCAAGATGCTTCATCATTAACTGTAAAGTCCCAGTCATTTAATCCTCTGCGGGCAGTACACACCATGTCACATGAGGGGTCGATGGGTTTGGAAGGGTAATTGATTTAAGGTTAATTCATTTAGTTTAGGTCATTAATCCATTGACTTAGTGCGTGGGACTCCAATAACTCTCATTTGACTGCCATGTGACTTGAAAAACATAACCCCAGGTCAGTGTTCAAGAGGGTTTTTACTTAAGAAAAACAATCAGTTCTGCAAAGTTGAAATACCTTAAAGGAAATATAAATCCAATTTTACTGAAGATAGAGATGGAAAAAAATACTTTTAATGTCATGCAGCTGAATGCTCCCGAGCGTGAACAAGTATGATTGATTTATAAGTTTATTTTATGCTGATATGTTTTATGTTACATGGAATAGTCTCCTGATGGATTGGAGACTAACAGAACTGGTCACTGCTGGTGAATTTAAGACTTTGTTAAGGGACCAGGGAAAGAGCTAGTCTTGGACAATGCTTCTTATTCCATTTTGAACTGGTGTTTCCAGAACAGCTTGGTTTCAATGTGCTGACGTCTGAATGTATTTGTTGTTTTTTATTGTGTAACTGTCTGCTGCTGTCATGCCAGGTCCCTCTTGAAAAAGAGATTTCAAATTTCAATGAGACGTTTATCTGGTTAAATAAAGGATACAATAATAGGTATTATGATGTTGTTTTTTGGGAAAAAAGGAAGAAAAAAAGTATTTAACATTGGTCTGAAAAGTCGTTAAGTTGGCCTCCCTCTTCTTCCTTTGCATTTGTGACGTCAGCGCTATGTGCCACATTAAAAGTAGTCCGGGCGAAATATCGTGCTTTGAGCTGTAAAAAATTAAACAGTTCCTCAGGGCAGAGGAAATCCCTCAATCATTTTTTGTAATTGAGGTTCTCAAATTATTTGAGGAGGTGTTTCATCCCAATAAACGTCTTTATCAAAGGCTGTGGAACAGTGGTAGAGTTCTTCTCTCCATAGACTGTATAAAATATGGATGTAGTCTCAGTGACGTCACCCGTCTGTTCCTGATACAGTGAAATGAAGCCAAGCATTGGACAGGGCCATGTTGGATATGATGCAGACTTTGAGCTTCCTGTCTAACAGCTATAGGGCGCCCGTCAGACCTGCCCGTATAGGTACAAAGTCACGTGTGTGAAATGAGGATGTTACAGGAAATGGAACTTGATGTTTAATGTCTTTCGGTTTTCATTTCATTTACCTGGAGCTTGGTCATTCTAGTCTCTGATTGGTTGGCTCTGTGACATTTGATTGAGTGAGAGGGAAGTATTGTTATGCTGATCAAGTATAGCTACAGTGAAGTGCTCTTGAGAAAGTCATCCATCTCTATCTGGCTGTTTCTTATTCAAGAGTGATCCAACATTCACTTACATACAGTTGTTTTTTAAATGAACGTCCCAATCAAAAGTAGATTCGGGAAAAAAAAAAAAAAAGCGAATGTTGTTAATAACAGTTAACAGCTGTGTGCTCAGCTCTGATTATAGGTGTGCTCATATTCAGTTTGAGGTTAAAATTCTTGAGATTTCCAACCAGCCAATGGAATTCACTCTGGATGAGTTGTGAATATTTATTTTATCAAAACACCAGAGGCCACTTTTTTTTTCAGCTTGACAGTTTTCAAATCCATCATCTCAAAATTGCTCGTTTAGGGAAACACTAACAATTCATTTAACAATTCATCCAACTCATTTAGATGGAATAGAGACCCATCTGCCAAGTGTACAACAAATGACTTTTACTGGTGAAAGTACTTTTTAACTATGACATTTCAGTCTTTGCATCTCTACATTCATAATCCTGAAGCACAATTTAATGAGATACACTAATCATACAGAATAGAGGTGCAGTTAGAGAATACTATACTCTGCTACAAAGCCCTCATCACCCTGGTTTAAAACCCAGTCACAGCATGTACACAGCTCCCACACAGCCATAATCTACTTGTTGAAAATCTACAGCACCATCCTTTTTATTCAATGACTAAGATGATTGACATCTCCTTCCATAGCGACTGACAACATAAAAGCCAGGCTGCCAGTAAATCGGCCAACACTCCTAATTCCTTGAAAAAAAAAAGAAAAAACAACAACAAACATCCCTCCACATTGCCCTTCTAAATGCCCGCTGTCCATCCCCTAGGATTTAAGAGGGCCTAATAACAAGCAAACCAAGGCCAAGAGCCTCGCGATTATTCCGTCCCTTAATTAGAATTCTCATTATTTACAGAGTGAGGGGAAAGACTCGGCAGTCACATTCACATCAAAGGCGTCATCCGAAGGCAAAGATGATAATTAGATAGTCTAATCTGTTCTCTGAAGTGTCTGTTCCAAATCAACATTTCTGGAGTGTTTGTTTTCCTCCCCCTTCCCCCCACTCTGCCTTTGCTTTGCTAAGAGACTGATCAATTAAAAAAGATTCACTGGTGACTCATTACCATTCTGCCACATGCAGCTCTTTTTCCTTTCTGCTCCGTTATAGCTGACGAATGTGATTTCTATGTATTGCTTTCCCAAATTTGTCTTCAGAAAGAGATGCTGGAGAATAAATGAGCCTCTCTTGTGTTTTGGTAAAAAAAAAATAAAAAATTGATAAGTATGCACCAGGTATATGCATGCATAATAACTGTCCTCAAATGAGCGTCTTTGCTGCATTGTATTTTCCATCAAGTGTGTCAACAGATGGCACTGTTTCCCTGCTCAGCGAAATTCCAGCCTCTCTCTCTCTTTCTCTCTTCTTCTTTTCTCTCTCCACGTCTCTCTTTGTCTGTCTCATTCCCCTTTTCCCATTTACTTAAGCAGAATGAGGGCGCTGGAGAATCATTAAGTGTAACCGCTACCTGAGATTAGTGAGAAGGGCTCAAATGAAGTGTCACTAATATGAGGATTACAACAGCAAAGCCACCTGAAGTCCTCTCGGATCTGCTTCTAAACATGAGACAGAGAACGGGGCGGCAAGACATGCGGAGAAAAACATTGACAGCACTGTTGTCTGCTGGAGAGATAACATTTGTTTCTTGTTTCTCTCTTTGTATTAGTGTACACTAACAACTGTCTCACATGTAAGAATGTAAATGATAAAGAGAAAAAAAATGAAAGTAAGAGGATTTTGATGAAAAAAGCTGATTGTATGACAAACTTTTTACATCTTACTGAGGAAACTCTTACAGTTTGCTGAACTCTAGATTTAGTGGTCACTGTGGAAAATCAAGTGAATGATCACATTTAAAGGCACTGTGAAGACTTCAGAAGTGATCTTCAAATAGTCTCAGTTTTATGTAGTTGGCTGGTCATAACCCGTATTTTAAAAGGAGAGTCACTTATTTCTAGATGCTATTTCTCTATTTCCATGGTCAGGCCCAACACAAGTGCATTTAAGGCTTGCAGACCCAAAGTCCCTGTATTGACTCAGTGCCGATGAGCTAATGTCAGCAGTGAGAAGCACGATCTGTCCTTTTTCCTGAAGAAAACAATTTCTTGGATTTATTTTGTAGTAATGGTGGAAACTGGAGCTGGCAAAAAGAAAAAGAACAGAAGGGCAGAAGAAAGCTAAAAGAGAGGGTGATAAAGTACAGGCTAAAGGCTAAAACACGTTAAGATGATTGTGATAATGTGCATCATAATAACCCACATGCAGCAGTTATACTGCAGTGATCTGTTCAAACTTGAGTCTGTCAAGTTACAGACGCGTCTTAGAGCAGCGGGCTGTGAGTAACAATGAACAGATAGTCTGCTCACCTTCTGTGCACTGAACTACACGACAAACTGAGTTTACAGAGTTTGCTTGTTGTCATGTTTAAAACAATAGAGCTACGTAACTATAAATAGATACATTGCCTTGTTGATTTAAAAGTTGACTTGAACAAAGAAAAGTAGTGTTAAAAAGAAGATCTGCTCTCCATTCATTTGCTTCCAAAACAAATGCACATCTTGGCAAGATTCACGTTCTTACGACAGAAACAGTCTTTATCCCTGAAAAACACAACCGATTCCTGATAGTCGTCTTAGGGCCTGTAAGCTTTGAGCATAGTTTTAGACTTCCATTATTTGTTTTTCATAGAGAAGTCAGTTATAGGAATTTCAGGTTGTCACATTTACAATAGTGGTATTAAAGTGCACATTGTCCACAAATGGGAAGCCAAGAGAGACATTTGTGCTTTGGACTCTGAAGACTATTTCATTTTTTCCCCTCCCACACACACACACACACACACACACACACACACACACACACACACACACACACACACACACACACACACACACACACACACACACACACACACACACACACACACAGGTGTTTTCAAGGTTTTATCCTATCTTATAGATTTGGGGTCAGAACTCTATTATCTATGTCCACCTTTAGCAGAGTGAGCTCACACAATGATGATCGAGTCTGTAGCCCTCTGATGAAAGCCCTCGTAATTGCAGTAATCTTCAGCATTATGAGCCGAATTTTGAGTCAACAGTCCATGGAAAACTCTGAAAAAGTCCTTTTCATCCAGCCATTGTTGAGTGGTGGGAGAGAACAGGCAGACGAGGTGTGAAGTTTTCTTCTGTCTCTGCTGTTTGTGGATAAACAGATACTTACCCAACTAACAACTCATTGACTATAAAAGAGTGAAACTTCAAATCCAAACACAAACCAAAAGATAAAAAGAAACTGTTTCAGCCTTTAGATGGTGAAAAACAAGCTTAAACTAAGCAAGATTTCAGACAAACACAACCACATTTACGAGTCATCAGCATGGGTGACGTCATGTCAAAACAAAGAAAATTGGGAAATCCCTCTTAACATGTATTTGAGTAAATGTTGCACATAATTGACTTTCCACTTCTAAACACTTTCAGGTATGTCCAGTGGAAACTAGAGCCTAACCTGGGTGTAAGTGATCCACATCAATTTCTTATATCAAATTAGGACCCCTTTGAAAACGAGATGATTCATCTCAAGGGGCTATCCCATCAAGAAACAAATTTACTGAATAATATGATGAGTTTGAAAAGTTGTTTTTACCCAGGTGATACTCAGAGATTTTATTTCTCTGCTTGAAATGCAAACTGTGATGACTTGCTCTCTAATTTGGAGCGCTGGCCTTCATCCCCTTCAGTAAAAATCACATTTTATTCCTTTTCATCTGAAACAGGAGTTTGAACAATGAAAAAAGTCAACGCAGGCATTATGAGTCAAAACAACAACAACAACAAAAACTCAGGGATAATTTGAAGTAAAAAAAATCTGAACTGAATTGTGATAAATACTGCTTTGCTTGTTGTGAATAGGGCGGCACAATTAATTGCTTTGTCACTGTTCAGCACACTTATTGTAGATAACTGATCGATTAACACTGTGCTCCTCAACTAAGATGCACAGTGGGGAAAAATAACTTACACATACTTTCACCACTTGACAAAACTGGTGCCTGAAAATTCCAGTGATCCTGAATGTCAAAGTTCACTGCTAACATTTCTGTCTTATCAATTAAAAACAAAACACATTCTTCAGCAATGTGCTTTCCCTTGTAATCACTTTGTCTTTGCCATGGAGGCAGAAAGGGTCATTGATGAACATTTATTTGGGTGACTTTCAGTATTTTTAACAAAATTAATAGGAAAATCTTTTTTACTTTTTGGAAGGAGGGCTGAGTATAACAGCCAATACTTTTACACCTCTGATTCATCTTAGAGGAGCTCAAGCTAGCAGTTTGCTACCCCTACAGCCAAAACACACCAGATGGCGTGGGATCTGATAGATTTCAATTAAAGGTAATGTGTCAACTTACATCAGCTCCGTTCTGATGCATTCCAGTTGCATCTCAACTCGGCAGGTGGGGGCCCTCTGGATCAGATGAGCAAGACTTCTATTTTTTACCAAATGATTATCAGTTTGCATAGAACTGATTGAGCAGTACAGGAAGTCGTGCACATTAAAACATGTGGTGACTTTCAGAATAAAAATAAACCATGTCAACACCAGGTCGTATTTAGCTAGCAGCTGGTCTCATGTAGCATATTTTTGTCCTGCAGGCCAGTTAGAGATCGATCGACCATTCTCAATCTCTGTTTCAGTTTTGACCTATCGTATCCATCATAGATGCAGATGGACACAAGTTGTTCTGTATAAGAAAGGGTAAGAATTGGCGTTTTGAGTCCCCTCATTTTCAAAATAGCATGGTTTAAAACTCTAAAAGTGTGGTCTTATTCAGCCTGGCCCTTTGTTTCACTAAACAATGTGTGCTGGAAAACTAATTTTTGAGGTTTTCATATAGAAGTGTTAAAAAGTCAGTGCTGTGCTTTTGTGACCTGCATTTTTGAGGTGCACATATTGGCTTGATTTGTCTTTTTCTGAACTGACTCATCTGTGCATCATTCAGTACATCTTGCAGAAGTTTTACCTGTTCAGTATGTGTTCATGGACAGCCATCACCTAGACCTCTCTGTGAATCAATCCGCGACCGTGCTTTGCAGAGCGCTGGGAAAATAAAAAAGCAGTGAAAAGAAACACATGTTGGAACTAAAACACACTTCTTATTCTTAAATCATGAGCTCTTGTCCTTGCTGTGCTCAGAGAGGGAATGCTTTAGTGAGATGATCAATAAGTGTAGGCTGCATCAGTTGGAGAGCGCAAGAAAGGGGGAGAGACAGAGACTTGGAGATCTTCAAAACGAACCGAATACAATGTTTTATTTGCAAAGGATATTAAAAGAGAATTTTTGATGGCTGCACTCGCACATCATGTGGGCTACCACTGAGAGTCTGGATCCACAGTTAGCACAGTCCACATAACAGAGTATCGAGGGCTGAAGATTGCTTTCAAGTAAATAAAGCTTTTCAGGCACAAGATTTCATCAAAACAGAAATATTTCTGAATAATCATGTTAACTGGGGATTGGGAATTGTCTTGTTTTTTAGTTTTTGGAATATTTTTGCTACATTTTGTGCTCATTAGTTAGAAAACAGAGGAGAGCAACACGGTAGAGATGGAAAATGACATTTCACCAAGGCTAGATGTTGTGGTTATGTTGAATTTACTGCAGCAATCCAGGCGATTGGGCACTCTTTTGGTCCGGGAACAGCCTGCACTGAGATTTATTCTGTATTTTTCAGGTCAGGGCCAATTTAAAGGTGTACAGCTTGGTCTATAGGTACTACATACATAAAAGAAAACTTCTCATTAGGTCAGGGTTGAGATTTACTCATAGTGTTGAAGAGTTCCCCACCACAGTATATTCAGGTTTCTCAGGGGGGATCAGGATAACTCTTTCTAGCTCAACAGAAGGAGAGGCAACAGAGTCCATACAGAAATTTGGGACTACCGCTTCTCTCGCTCATCCGATACCATCTTTGCCATCATGTCTTGCGCAGTAGGTGTTCAAAGTGCTCATTGATTGGTTCTATCAAAGGGAATTCCTCACATCAGGGAGTATGAATAATGGAAAGGTGTGCATGGAATGGCAGAGAGAAATGTGAACTTTTCCTTGTGTCCAATTAATGTTTTAGCTGACTTCAGCTGGGGGCAAGTTCACACAATCAAGCTAACAAGGTGTTCAAGTGAAGAGGGGACAGCTGCGTCGCACAGGGAAGAACTAACAATAGGAGATAGTTATGTATGGATCTACTACTGCTCTGTGTGGCCGCAGAGCTGAACAATCAATAAAATGATAGATTTCTGTGAATGGGGCTTTGTACAATAAATTAAAATGTCAGCAGGAGAGTAAAAGGAATAAGGCACAAAGATAAATCTTTCAGTGCATGTTTTCATAAAATATATAAAATGGATCATGAGATGTCACAGTATAAAATTACAAAGATTTGTTTCTTCTTTCCCTGGTCCACTTAAAACCGGATGATACTTTTTAGAGAAACCACAGCTGTGAATGTGAAGAGCGAGAAGGCACATTAGCATAAAATACATAATTTACATAAGCCATTGTACAAGATGTTTTCATAAAGTCATATACTGTGCAATCTAAATCTAACCTACTTTTCTAATACCCACAAGTTTACTTTGCTTTACTCTGCAGGCTGTGACAACATAATGCACCAGCGCCATTATACAGAGTCTAATTGGACAGGATACGACTCAGCAAGCTAGGCTGCTTTTAGAGATACATCGTCCTAATAAAAACAAGAGTTTCATAAGAAGGAGGAGATAAATAAAAACAGCTCATGATCCTCTTCATCTTTGAGTGCACTCCTTTCAATGCTGGCCACTTGGCTGATCCACTCTGTTGAGGGTGCAGTGGCTTACTTAAGATAGTCTTCTTGGTTCGAAAGGGCCAGGCTTCACCTCCTTGATATCTGGAGTGCTTATCAATTTCAACATGAGGTAGAATTTCCTCACACAAGTTTTAATCACAGCCCAATAAAGATGTTAAATATTAAAGCTACTGTGCAGAACTTTCAATATGTGTCTGTTAAGGCAAGTCCTACTGAAAAAAAGTGATAAGTTTTATCTCTTTGCTGATACTGACCTATGCATGTGTAAGTTTTATCTTTTTGTGCCGTCAGTTAAAAGCTTCACATAATAATCTACCTTCTGTATGAATGTCTCAGATATGTGACAGTGGGACCAAGTCTTTCCACTGCCATGCCAGCGGAAGAAGGAACAAGGTGAGAAGGGATTGAAGGCAAGATGCAACAGTGCTGTGTGCACGTTGGAGTGTGTGTGTGTGTGTGTGTCAGGGATGCACGGATCCACCTTTTCCAGTCCTGATACCAATACTGATACCTGAGTTTTGTTGTCACCCAACACTGATACTGAACTGATACCTGTATTTATTTAACATTCCCTATTCCTTAATATGAGGATGAGACTGAGAATTATGATTTGGCAACTTCAGGCTTTTCTGTTTTTGTAAACTAAAATGAAATAAAACTGTATTTAAACTGACTCTATTGTTATTTTATGGTCTTATAAATGTGTAAATTTGTAGTGAGTAAATCTCCAGCACTAACAGGAATTGAAATTTAACTGTAAACCTCAGCAGTGGATAAGTGAGGAATTTAAACTGGCACATATTGCAAGTTACCATAAGAGTTGTTGACAAAACAAACATGAAATACCTCCAAACTGCTGAGCTGCTGTAGTTATGTTCCTTCATGATGTTTTAGCTGTGCTTTGCAAAAATGGACCCACCTGCTGGTGTTGATGATGCAACACTCTCACATGGTTATTTTAGAAACAGAAGAGCATAGAACTGAGTTAAATAGATCTGCCATATGGGTCGACCTTATGGTTCTACCCCTTTGTCACAGGTCTCCCTTTATGAGTCTGTAAGACTGATACCCGATACCACATTCATATTGGTGTATCCCTGGAGTGTTTGCAGAGCTCCTGCATGAGTTAACAGCTTCCACAAGCCATAACACGATGTGAAATGATGTGACGCTACACCATACTTTTATGAAAATCTAATCCCGCTAACTTTTAAGTGTCAAATGTATCACTTGATTGGAATCCTAACTGAGGATGTGTTTAAAAAGGCTGGTGCAGCAGAAGTATGTTATTGACTAACTTATCCAACATTTACCTGGCCTTTGATTGTTTAGGTCATAAAGAGGCATGAAATACTTGTTTCAGCCTGTTTTAAAACAGCTCACAACTATAGGAGCTTTGAAGCTGAAAAAAAAAAAAAAAGAAAAACCAACACAAACGTGCCTTTCTCTTTTTAAAACCAGGATTTACACAACAAGCCGACTTTTTGTCTCAAATGACTGTGAAACAAGAAAAACAAAAACAAAAAAAATCCAAAAACAATTTCACCTTTCACAGTTTTAGAAAGTTTTTCTTTTAAGAAATGTAGATTTTACTTCTAGTCTTGATGTCTTTTGTGCAGAACAGTTAATTTAGAGCCAACAGGAAATATTTCCGTAATGTTAACATTGACCATGTGTTTCTTATTTGATCATTATCTTGTTCTTTAATTGAAGTCTTGTATCCAAAGCAACAATCTTGTGAAAACATGACTTTCATTTTAAAGGTCTTTAATTGAAGTCTTGTATCCAAAGCAACAATCTTGTGAAAACATGACTTTCATTTTAAAGGTTTTTAATAAGATTATCAACATGTTTTTAGTGTCCATTGGAGATGTAAATGTTTGCACAATGCACGATAATTCCCATTTCTTGAGCTGCAAATGACTCGAAAAAATACAAATAGCCACAGTGAGTCATAGCCCATAAAAAATGCATGTGACTATCCTGCAATTAAAGCAAGAGAGATGGACTCAATTAATTTCATGTTCAATTACATTTATTGCACTCAAATAGCTTTGGACATTGAACTTCCTCTTTATGGGATCTGTCTCTTACTGCAGCACAAACATACAATAACACAAACTTGAAACATGTACTTCACTCATACACTTTGTGCAAATGTATGCTGGTCTTCAGAGGAACATGACAGTACTTAGTCCGGTAAATTTTAATCAACCATACTCAGCATGGAAAAGACCATGTGGATGTTTATTTTTATTTATTTATTTATTTGTGCAAACTTATACTTTATAAATGAGGTCTCATGGGACACCATGAGTGCTTAGATAGGAAAAAAAAAACATGCACTCATACAATTATACCAGTATGGATGAAGTGAACATGTAAAATGATTAATCATTCATGATGGATTTTGAGCTTTTCCATCAGGTTTATGTGAATCCGTGTTTGGACAAACTCATAACCCGCATGAATCAATATGCAATTGCCTTCTGCAGCCTTCACCAATAAGCAATGTTCAGTGCTCGGATGAACAGGTGGAAGTTGAAACTCTGGGCTGGGCGTGAGGATGTGTCTGTAACATTCATATTTTTACACATACAGTATGCTGCACATGCAACTGGAAGATTAGAAGTTTGCGAAAGGAAAGCAAGCCAATGAGTCGAAGAAACCAGTGCTGCAGAACACACATCACACTTTACAAACTTTTAAAACAAAAGCAAAACAAAGAGGAGGAAAAAAAAAGCGAAAGAAAAAGTTTGACTTGTTCCAGCTGAAGAAATCTGGTTCAAACACTGACACCACATTCAGAAAAGTTCAGTGTGTGGCACTGGTTCAAAACATGTCATTATTTAGCTACACGAGACATTAGTGAGGTCAGTCTGCAGAAACACAAAGTGAAGTCGGATTTATCACAAGAATTTTTGTCTGCTTTAAACATTTGTTCTTCTTTGACAAGCAGGGATTGTTTTTAATTCATGGGGCAGTACAGACACCAAAAAAGGGCACTTTCACCTTTTATTTTATCCTCCCTTCCACTTTTTCTAACAATGCCATAAAATGACAACAGTAAACGCGGCAGAAGGTTGTCACTACTTCAAGCACGTCTGTGTAACTAGGTACAGATCGATCCTCTCATCAAATAGATGACACAGTCTTATAAAAACCTTCGAGCTTCTCCCACTTTTATCCCTCCGTAGGCCACATGCACACACAAGCTGTCAGCTCAACACAAATGGAGAGGTTTTGATATTTACTGTTTGAAATATAAGTGTGTGAACGCATCTGTAGTTCTCCTTGTGACTGAATTTATAGTTGTGGTTGTGATGACAAAGTAATTCTGTGTCTAAAGATAATCTTATAGCTCTGTAGCTATCATCCCGGGTTTGACGGGGGGCTTAAGTATTGTTGAAATGGTGCAACATCTGTGACAATGTACTCTCAGTGAGTAGCGCTTCTCCATCTACAGTATCCATTATCAGTGACACAAGTGAGAGATACTTAGAAGTCGATTTTCACACATTTATCTTATGACAAATGGCAAAATGTGATCATTGTAATCAGATTGTATCTCACTCACTTAGTGCACCTACATCATGCACTATTCTTCGAGTGTTCCTCTGCATTTTATGGATACTGCAAGAGGATTGCCAGTGTGCACTGTCTTTAAGGCTTTACAATGCTACACTGAGAATTTATGTTTGAATGTTCTCTGCAAGTGTAACAAATCTTTGCTTTTTCGTGTGTGACAGCTTAAGGGGCACAATCATTATCGGAGACGTTGCCTTTAACTGACAACGGATCTGTTGCTGGCCCTGTGTAAAATGGAAATCGGTTATAGGAAGGAACGAGGGATGATGGTGGGGGTGCTGCCTGATGGAAAATAAATAAATAAATTCCAAGTTCATCATGCAAATTCATCCTCCCAACCGTGGCACATTCTTCAAACAGACACCTCCTCTGGAGAGAGGGAGACACAGTCTGATAAAGAGACAAATGAGCTAGTGATCTCTATACCAGCCTCTTTCCTTGTGTGCTCTCTGCACATTATGTATGTGTGTGTGTGTGTGTGTGTGTGTGTAAGACAAAGGGGCGGTGCAGGGGTGGCAGGGCAGGGGCTTCAGTGACCTTTGCAATGATGACAACCATGTCCAGGAACAAGACCGTGCATGTGGGCTTTATTCATCCCATGCGATTACTGACGGCTGCTGTAAAAGCATGCAGCTTCATAAACAGTTGTGTATCGGTGAGGGATTCTGCAGCTACACTCTGTTACTGCAGCCGGTACGGAAATAATATAACTGCAAAATAATTATACACGATTGAATGATGATCTGCCAGATAGAATGGATTCAGTTGCTGTGACACGCATCTTTTGCTGCTGATATCTGAAATCAAACCAACAGTTAAAGGTATCAAACTATGGAGCTTCAATAAATTAGTATTTAGATAAAATAAAATTAGATAAAGAAATCTAATTTGGCAAACAACCCGCTTAATGTACTGATTAGTTTTTTTTATCTTCTATGATTGATGTTGCTGACAAAGTTTAGTAGTGAGAAAAGAGATCTGAGTTTTTCTTGATGATGATGATTTCTGGGATTGATTTTGTAGTGATGGTGGACACTGAAACTGTACTGTCTGACAGAATAAAGACAGAAGAGCAGAAGAAAGCTAAATGGGAGATTGATGGAGCACATGCTAAAGGCTGAAACACAATCTTAAGGCTAAAACATGGGCTAAACTGTTTGTGATAATGTTCATTCCAACCCACATGCAGCAGTTATTCTGCAGTGATCTGATTAAACTTAGCAGTCTGTCAATAAAATGAAGAGAGAGGTTACATTAGCTCTGATTGGCAGATGAGCAGGACATAAGGATTTGCTAAAGATACACGTTAGTGTACGGATACATCTCACAGCACCAGGCTGCCAGCAGGGCTAAATATAGCAGGCCATAAACTATAGTACAAAGTGACAAAGTTTGCTTGTTGTCACGTTCAAAGAACAGACTTACAAAACTGTTGATAAATACCTTACCTCATCACGTTGTGTCCAGTAAATAGTTGTCTTGAAAAAAAAAGAAAAAGTAGTGTTAAAAAGAAGATCTGATCTCCATTCATTTCCAAAACAAACACACGCCTTGTTAAGAGTCATAACATCACGACAGCGTGCGCACGATTCCAGCCAAAAGATGTCGCTGCAAATTCAAACAGATAGTCCTCACAGCCTCTTCGAGCACTCAGCCACAAACAGGATAACTGAAAGAATAAAACAGAGAAATGCAAGCGGTGTAGTGTGAAAATATAGTACAGCTGCGGTGTCAAAAGAAATTGTGCAAATTGCACACTGAACCAACAAACCTATGTCGAACATGTTCTCCTTCTCCTCTACCCAGAGCTGATAATGTATTCAGATATTCCAACAAGGTGATAACAAAATTGCCTGACATTTCCAGATTTATTGCTGTATTTTCTTATTATCGCCAAAGAAATATACAGAGATTCTATCCCATAAATCATCGGCAGAGAGAAAAGCAGACACTATTGTGTTTAGACCATTGCAACCATTTTCAGGATTAGAAATAAATTGCTGGCTCATTTTCTCAAATAGAAACGAAACACCCCGGCTGGAGCCACAGCGTGACTTTCTCCAGAAAGTGTTTATCAATGGATGGATTTCTTGAGTGCTCCTGCTACATGAGGATCAATTCAGATTATATGTTACTGGTTTTGACAATGTACTTAGATGCTTCAGCATTTTCCAACATTTGTTTCCTTTCTTCCCTCTCCCTATATTTGCATGAGTGCTTCACGCTTGTGTTGGATTAGAAAACACAAATTCCTTGACAGAAAAGTACACTTTAATGTTATATAAAAGAGGAGGATATATGCATGCGCCATGACAACAGATGGCATGCATTTGTGATTTATGGGCCAACCTTGCAGTAAATAATTCCATAGAAATACAGTCAGTGCTTCGCAGACTCACCTCTTTCTTTACTGTTATCATCCAAGTATGTATAATAAGACACTGCACAATGCACAGCATGATAAGGATTTCATTTGAACATTTAATTACGTATCAAAAACTGTTCTGTATCTGTTTTGTGTTACTTAACATGTTTTTTTTTGCTCTTTTTGTAATGCATGTGTGCAGCCTCAGTTGTTGTTTTTCTGTACAGAATGAGGATAAAACTCCTCCAGCAGACCTTACACACTGTTTACAAGGTGTCATTTTGGTGTTAGAAAACAGATTTAGACTCGTTGGGCTGTGACCTTTCCCGGCACTGTTGAGGGCAAAGGATCTGACTCTGAGTTTTTTTTTTTTTTAATATTTATGGGCTTTTTGATGCCACACAAGGTCAAAACAGATGTTCTTGCAACACTTCCTAGATAGCTCTACCCTTTGAATGCGAGAAGATTTTTTTTTCTCTGTTTGGAAATCACTTTTTCATGCTCAAAGTCAGCACATCACTGAGAAGGGTACTGAAAGGGATTTTAGGCAGTTCACTTTGAACTCTGGGATGAGGATGATGGCCTCAAGTTTAGGATTTACCTTCCTAGTTGCTTTGCTGTCCAGAACTTACATCTGATATAACCATCCCTAAATGGCTAAAAGCTTTTATGCTCTTTAGACCAGAGGGCTTGGTATAAAATTCTGGTGGAAATTCTTTTAGGGAACTATGTGTAAAAAATATCATGTGTAGATTCTAGTCTCAATGCTCCCTCACTTATTGAGCTTGCGCTGATGAGGCTCAGAAGTGGCTTTGGCCAAGTTTGATCTTCAATTTGTCAAATTTTTACTGTATAAAACTTCTGTCTATATCTATATCTATATCTATATCTATATCTATATCTATATCTAAATCTATCCATCTATCTATCTATCTAAATATATATATATATATATATATATATATATATATATATATATATATATATATATATATATATATATATATATATATATGTGTACACCTGTCCAACTGCTCATTTACGCAAATTTCTATTCAGCCAATCACATGGCAGCAACTCATTGCATTTAGGTATGTAGACATGGTCAAGATGATCTGCTGCAGTTCAAACTGAGCATCAGACAATCAGGCAACGTTGTTGGAGCCAGACTGGCTGATCTGAGTATTTCAGAAACTGCTGATCTACTGGGATTTTCACACACAACCATCTCTAGGGTTTACAGAGAATGGTCCTCATTGGATAGTTTCTATCCAATGAGCGGCAGTTCTGTGGGTGAAAATGCCTTGTTGATGCCAGAGGTCAGAGGAGAATGGCCAGACTGGTTCTAGCTGATAGAAAGGCAACAGTAACTCAAATAACAACTCTTTACAACAGAGGTATGCAGAAGAGCATCTCTGAACGCACAACACGTTGAACCTTGAGGCGGATGGGCTACAGCAGCAGAAGACCACACCGGGTGCCACTCCTGTCAGCTAAGAACAGGAAACTGAGGCTACAATTCACACAGGCTCACCAAAATTGGACAATAGACGATTGGAAAAACATTGCCTGGTCTGATGAGTCTTGATTTCTGCTGTGACATTCTGATGGTAGGGTCAGAATTTGGCGTCAACAACATGAAAGCATGGATCCATCCTGCCTTGTATCAACGGTTCAGGCTGCTGGTGGTGGTGTATTTTGTGGAGAATATTTTCTTGGCACACTTTGGGCCACAGCCTACCTGAGTGTTGCTGCTGACCATGTCCATCCCTTTATGACCACAGTGTACCCATCTTCTGATGGCTACTTCCAGCAGGATAACACTCCATGTCATAAAGCTGGAATCATCTCAGACTGGTTTCTTGAACATGACAATGAGTTCACTGAACTCAAATGGCCTCCACAGTTACCAGATCTCAATCCAACAGAGCACCTTTGGGATGTGGTGGAACGGGAGATTCACATCATCGATGTTCAGCCGACAAATCTGCAGCAACTGCAAACTATCATTGCTATCATTTCAATATGGACCACTTACAGATAAAAAATAAATCATTTTAAATTAGCAAAACTTAATTTGTAGGTCAACATGAATGAAAGTCTGATTAAGACTGCACATTGAACCTTTAACTTTAAGGTTAAATGATAACTTTGATTTATATAACCCTTTTCTAAACATGGTTACAAAATGCTTCATAAACAATAAGGAAAAAATAATCGCTTAGCAACAATAACAGAACAACAGGAAGGAAAAAAATCAGTGAGATCCACACAGTTTAGAAAGAGAGGCTTTAAGAAGAGATTTAGAACTGGAAACAGATTTAGCACGACTGATTTCAGCAGGTAGGTCATTTCAGAGATTAAGGGCTTGGACAGCAATGGCCTGAAAGCCCTTACTTTTCAGACGGACTCTTGGAACAACCAGTAAACCAGCAGCTGATGTGAGAGGGCACGCAGGCTCATTTGGAGAAAGGAGGTCAATAAAATAACCAGGTGCCTGATCACGAAGAGCTGTAAAAGTAATTAATAAAATTAAAGTAGGATGGACACAACACATACTGTTTGCAGATACCAGAAAAACAAAGCTAAAACCATTTCCCCTGTTCATCATAATAGCTTATTTCTTTGCCAGGGCTGAAAAAGCATTCCTCAGAGTCTTAAAGTTGTTATACTGAACCTGTTATAGTCTGCTGAGCATTCATTAACACAGCAGGTCTTCTTCGAGGAGGACATGTGAAACAGATGATGGCACATGTGTTTGATTTAATTTTCAACTGCTTAACTTACATTACATCATTTTATTTAGACCATCAAACACAAACCAGAGGAAACAAACAGAAATCGTTGTTCACACACTCCACAAACACACCCACAGTAAAGGCTGAGCTAACAAAGCAGTAAAGCAGCAGAGGTCTGTAACAGCAGCTATAAAATAAACTTGGTCTCATCATTTGGAAAAGCCACAGCAGGACCAGAACCTCAGAGCTTACCTAGTGCGTTGACACAATAATATTACACATACATAAACACAATAAACTTTTACACTGATGTTACACATAAAATAAACAACGCATGCACGTCAAAAATAGGGCCTACTTACCATACAGCGCACACTGAGCCAGGATATTACCTGCAGGAGCATTTGAATGACTCCCTCAGCAGACATAACGCAGTAAATTTCATTTTCCTTCATTTCCTAAGCTTTAGTTTTAAACGTATTCCGTCAAATAATGCTATGGCTCAGAGAGAGATGATGGCTTGGGTTGAATAATCTCTCTGCAACAAAGGGAACTGTTTGATCACGTTATTGATGTTGGATTTCTACCACTTTGCAAAGTACGGGGACAGGATTGCCTGCTGTCTTTACACATTTCAGGATGCATTGTGCTGCTTTTTGAAGTAGTACTATCAGAAACGTTTTCAATGTTTTTGAAGTTTTAGCCTAAGACCACCAGGTATTGAGGATCTAACACATATGAAACATTAAAGAATTTGAAATACCAAAAGTTGTGCATGCCACAAATCGTTCACCTCGTTCACCTCATTTGGTGTGTTTTAATGCTTGCAGATGAATATTAGATGATTTATCAATATTAAAACCAACCCAAACCAACCAGCCCAGCCTTCATCCACTTGAATATAGAGCAGCCAGTATCAGCTTTCCATCTTCCTCTCACTTCACTTCACTCTGGTGTTAAGCCTGATAACCACCATTCCCCACATGACTGCAAAGTTAAACCCTGCAGAGCACACACTATGGACTTAACTATCCTGAACATCTGGGTTTGTCAGCCAGCCAAATTGATCTACGTAAATCTTTAATTCATTGTTTTCTACAATTGGGAAAAAACATTGGTTGTCTACTATTTTGCCAAAAGATAAAACGGAGCATTTGTTGAAATTCTCCCTTCTCTTTGCAACAGCTAAGGGGATTTAGTGTGCCAGGGGTCTGTATCAGATTGTGAGAAAGTTTACTGGCCACAGGTCACTGGGTAATGGCATGGTGCCACGGTGAAAAGTTTCAGATAAGATATAAATTCAGTTACAGTTGTACTTGTTCCAGCTTTAAAAGATAGACCCCGCCATGCAATTTTTCCATCTTTCACCCTCATTTAGCTTAGAGCTATATCCTCACTACAGAAAGCTAATAACTATGGGGTGCAGTGTGCATGGAACTGTTTAATCTCCTGAAACTCTGTCCAATCAGCAGTGTCATTTTAGTACAGAAAACAGATCTGAAGCACAGAAATAAGGGGAAAAGCACAGAATATGTTTCTCCCCTCCAAAGGTTTTTTTTTTCTTTCACTCAAGGCAAGTCACACATTGAGAGTGAGGGGGCTAATGTTGCTTTGGGTTAATGTGCTTTCATTCTGCTCTGACAATCTGCTCAATTCTTAAAGGCGTACTTTGTCATTCAGGGAAATGCACTTATTTGCTTTCTTTTGTGAGTGAGCTGAAAAGATTGATGCCACTCTCAGGTCTGTATAATAATTTATAAAACTACAGCCTGCAGCTGGTTAGCTTTGCTTGGCATAAATATCACAATGAGGAAACGGTTTGCTTTTCTACATCAAAAGAGCCAATAACATTCTGTTAAGCTTTTTTTTTTTTTATCAACATGTTATACACCCATTGTGTACCTGTCAAAGACACAAGTGCAATATTGACATTCCTGAATTTTATGGGCTGTTGTAACCATTTTAAGTCCCAAGCAACTGTTTCTGACTGTATTAGGAAAACTCTTTAACTTCAAAGATCTTGCAAAGATAGTCACTATATCATTTTTAAATTGTTGTTAATTTGGTCAAAACACATTAGATGTAGTATATATTGTTCCAAGTGTTACCTTTATTGTTGTGCTCAGCTTGCTCTTGGTTCAGCTTTCACATGATGAGGATACTTTCTGGGAGCATGGATCAACTTTTGGAGGCCTCTGGTAGAGCTAGTGGTTAATGTTCAGTACTTCCAACTAAGACTTTTGGTTCTGTACTTCGCCTTTGGTTGTAGTCAGATTAAGACTGTGAGAGTTGGTGTCCTGAAACAACATGTATTCCAATAGTTTTTGCTGCAACAATGACTTTGTGTTCTGTCTCCCAAGCTTTCTATGTGAAATAGTTTCCTGCAGGCAGGCAGTGTCCACAGAAAGACAAGTGTAACCCCAGACTTCATAATATATGGAAATAATCTCTGTGAAGCCACCCATTTGTTTCTGACAAGTTTTGAAGCCCATCATTGGTGGGTTGTCTTATTGCTGACTTAACATTTGGATAAGGTGAAGGGCCTTTAGCTGTCATCCATCCTTTAGCTGGGCAAGCTCTTGAATTTAACAATTTCAAAAATAACGATTTCACCCCCTACAGCATACAAATGAGCTTTTTTTGAACCGGTCTGTAAACATGTTTGTTTACACTGTAAAGATCAGTTTTTTTTCATTGGTGTGTTTGTGGTTTCTCCTCCTTCTGCAGGCAGCCTCAAGTGGACAATCAATGAACTGCAGTTTTTGGCTTTACGCATAGGCGCTTTATTTTTAGACCTGAGGTTGCTGCCTGAGTGGAAAACACTGTACTGGAAATACAAATCAAACACCTCTAACCCCTAAAGTTGGTCTGTAACTATAACTGAGAGTTTTCTTGTTGGCTTAAAAATGTAGAGAAAATTCAAGATGCAGTTATTTTTAGCTGAGAGATAACAAGTAACTGATAAAGTTCCGCACAGTGGCTCTTGAGTCCTTGTAGCTCAGTTTGAACTTTTACATAACAACTGTCTTCAACAACTGCGTCACTTCAACTCCAACCACAAACAATCCCAAGGACATTCAGCCTCCTCTGTTAATGCAGCCTACTTCCACCAAGACACCCAGAGTCAGTGATTAAAGGTTTGTAACCAATAAAGTCGCAGAAGATTTGTACACATACACTATGGAGTTACAAAATGTGTCCATATACATTTCAGTGAAGATAATTCTCAGATTGCAACCAAATAGTGTTTACATTATTTTCATTTAGCAGACACTTTTTAACCAAAGTAACACACAACGCAAGCATGGATAAACAAGAGGAAGCAACCAGAGTAAGTTCGACTGACTGCTTAAAGTCCAGTCAAACAGCCACAGAAATGCAACACTCGAGGTATTGCCCAGGGTGGTCATAGCTTTTTTTCTTTCTTTGTTAAAAATAATGTCACCATCGGCATGTTGTTACGTTTAATAATTTTCCAATGTCAGTCTTATGAGTCCAAAAAAATGGAACAGATTTGTTTATTTATAACTAGACCATTCTGTGGTGAGCTTGTTCGCGTTAACTTCATATTAACACTTTTTGACCCTGTAAAACCCAAGGTCCCCCAACTGGGTGATTTTAAGGTTGCTCCACAAAAAAAAGGCATAAAGCAAAGCATTTGTCACACATAAATATAGTCATGTTGCACATAAGATTAAACAAGAGAAACTAACCTACAAACGCCATCAGGTCATATTTCAACCGAACTTTCTGTTTGTTTGAGTGACATAAATACTTATACTGACACCTCTGAACAAGTTTTACAAGTGTTCCCTTTATTGTGACTCCAGAATAATTCAAATCTGCCTTGTAGATACAGAGAGATACTCTTTTTATCTTGGATATGTCATTTTTCTAGCAGAGACCCCAAAAAGAGGCCAGTAAGCATTTCTGGCTTCAAAATTTGTCATCTCGACTCTTGAACACAGAAGCAAAACCCTGGTAACGTTTAGGTGAAGGTGAACGGTCAAGGAGTGGGAGTGGTTTCGCGTGCATGCTTGTACAATCACTCCGGTCATTACATCACCACAGGAGCAAATTCACATCGGCTCGCTGAAGCCATGATTCCCCTGAGGGTTGGCTACAGAAATGTTGCAGATGCTTCTTTTGCTTCTACATTCTCAGTGTTATTGGGTGAGAAGATGACTGAGATATACTCTAACATTGAGGGATGCATGGTAAAGATCCTAATCCTCTAACACCAGAGACATGTTTCCAAAAAGTGGAATTAAACCTCTGTAGATCAAACTTTTTACGAGGTAATGATTTGATAGAGCTTAGCTTAATTTGTTGAGTAATAAGGTTAAGCTTGAGCTTAATAACCTGGTCCCCAAGGCTGCATTCACAATAAATACATCCATCAGAGTCTTAAAGAAAGAGAAGAAACACGGTAAAGCACATGATTATACAAACTATCATTACATATTTGTCAGGGACTCTAAAGATGACCTTTCAGGTGATAAAAAAAAGTTAATAGTGTTATTTCACGCTGTGGTCTCATTAACCAACACCCTGCAGAGTCCTTATTTTAAAATAACTTTTCTTGAAGCCTTGAAAGCGAAGCACAAACTGGAGACAGAAGACAAGTTTGAACAGAGTTGACGTGCAATTCAAAGTTAGGAGCAAGTGAAGAAACCCAGATATGTGAGGACATATTCTCCTGTTTATGTAGGAATGATATGAATTTAATGAGAGTTAAGCAGTATGTATACTGGATCTTATAGTGTTCCCTGTGAAGGTCAAGCATCTCTTTGAGGGAGCATCCCTGTCTACGGAGACATTAGGTCTAATTATTTTTGATGAATGCTGCCTTGCTTAGCAGCAAACACAAACTGAGGAAAAGAAACACTTTCCCCTAAATCATAAGGATGTTGAAGTGCCTCTGCAAGGAGTGCAGTTCTGTATGTTTCTGAAACAGTCTGAAGGGGAAGTAGTCACTGCAGTGTGTAAACGAGAGTGAAACTCTGGGACTGCAAACAATGACTGTTGCAAATTGGTGCCATGAAATGGTGTGAAAGCATTCATGGTTGGAGTCTTTTCTTTAAGAGACAAATTCCCTACGATGACGGTTGGCGTAGCACAAGATGAGAGGTATTTGTTTGTGTCTGAGGGAATTCTACAGTTACCACTGCTTGTTGATAAGACATGACATTCTTCTTTTCAGAATTTATGTGTTATTGAAATGAATTCAGCCTCTTCCGTCTCTTGGTAATATTTGTTTGACTTTGCTCGTTTGACCCTGTGATTTGAAACAATAGAATACCAAAGACGTATCAGAGCAGATCATGATTTACATCCTCGCTTCAGTGAGGCACTTATCGTAAATTCACCTTTCTTCCATCAGCCTCTGTTTGTCTCTCTCTCTCTCACTCCAGAGTTAATCAGACAAGTTTCTCTCTTTCCAGCTCTGAGGTCTTTTTCCCTCATCTCTGTTTGTCTGTCCGCCACACACCCAGAACAGACCCAGGAACTGCAGTCATGACACATCTGTCTTCATTAAAACAATAACTGTGAGATGTAAATATATTCCCCATTAGCTCGGGGTTACCAGATTGCAGTGAAGATAATGCTATCACTTTGCATGTAGAAAATACATTACCCACCAGTGTGCTGTCAAAAGCATCTAATGTAAACACCTTAAGATAATGAATCATTGAAGCGTCGTGACTCCTGTCTATTCCCCCGAGTGAATAAAGGGTTTAATGAGATGATGTGATCAATCGGTCATCAACCCGTGTTAAGTAACACCCAACAGAAAACAGATCACTCATAAAATGAAACATTTATTTCTTAAAGTAACCTTCCCAAAGCTATCAGCGTTCAGCTGCCATATGCTACATAATGGTTCTCCTGAGTTGGGTTTTGGACATTTAGTGGTAGAAATATCTGAGTCACTAACAATATCATACAGGATGGTCCAAAATAATGATATTATCACAACAAAGTAATGCTGCGATAATTAAAAAACAATTATATAGTGAAAAAAAATATCTAAAAGAGAGGACAGTGCAAAATGTTTATTAAGATGATAAATTAAGGACAAATGTTGTACCTCAATGCACTTTAGTTTGGTCTCACTGAGATGAATCAATGCTTGCTTTTAGATTTGGAGCTATAAAAGTAGTATGAGAATTACACACTTGTGTATTTTACCTCATATTATCATTTAAAAGGGGGTATTATACCTTCCAATACTTTGAACATGGATATAACAATCCTGGATGTCCATACTAAACCTGTGTAGATTTTCAACTGAAAAAAAAAAAAAAAAATACACAAAATGGTCTGTTTGAAAATTAACACACTGTCTTTGCAAGATCTTTGAAATGATGAGCTCTTGCATAAGAATTACCTGACTGGTTCATGACACGATGGAGGAGTAAATGAGACCAAAATGTGCCCATAGCTCTGAACCTGTCTGGCCTCTGGCCAATCAGAGGAAGGGGGTTTGTGGAGAAGGGAGCCTTAAAGAGGCTGCAGCTAAAACATTGCATGAGGCTGAAATAAGGGTTTTCTAAAACACCAGTGTGAAAAAAAAAAAAAAAAAAAAAAAAATCAGCTTTGAATAATGTTAAGGTTGTACAGCAGTACCAGAGAGACGGTATAAAGTAGATAAAAAAAACTTTTCTTTAAACATTAAAACAAAAACAAACAACAAACTTGTTTTCATGTTGATCCTGTAACAGCTACAGTTGTATTTGCAAACATTGATAACTGCAGCCAGAGTAGGTACCAGGAAAATCTTTCAATGCAAGATATAAAAGACTTTGTTATAAGAGTACATTACTTTTATTGTTTTAAACAGAGCGTTCATTATTCTTTGTATTTTCTGCACTCTTTAAAAATCCACTTTTACTTGTTGTGCTCTTTCATTTTTATGTTACCCTCGTAGCTTCGTTTATACATCAGATTTTATAGAGCTGGCTCTAGAGGCATTGCACCAAACAATCCAAAGTACTTGTATGGTCCTCTACCTGTAAATGGCATTCAGTACCCTATTGTTGAAGTAAAAGGGAGGTGAGTTTAGCTCAGGTTCCTGTGTCTGCTGTGATGTCACACAGCTGATCCGTATTGTGATGGGCTGTATGTCAGAGAGTTTGCAGATGTAGTTATCACAGTTTTATTGAAAAATAAAGCAAAATGATCATTTTTAATCCTTCATGATTAAATGTGGTACTATCACACACTCCTTCATATATATATAAATAACTTTAATCAAAAGGTGCAAGACAACATAAAATAATAAAACCTCTGAATTATTATGCTTCCTTTTTTCAATTGGTAACTCAGAATAGGACCAATCACAGCTTCACAAGAGTTTGTTCACATAAGACTTACTTCAGTTCCTGGGTATGAGTGGTGGGTTTTTATAAAGTTCCAAAAATCTATTAATCACACAGAGTTTAGTGATGATAATTACTTAAAATACAGTTTAAATTTCAATAGTTAGCAGGACTGTAGATGAAGCAGAACTGAGAATTTGGAGGAAAGTTTTTTATCATCATTTCTGATCCAGGATGTGCTCATAACCTGGCACTCTGAGCACTTAAGCCTGCCAAGCTGGACTGGGTAAATCCAGCATCAAACCCATTTGTTTACTGTGGAAATTGCCTGGAGTGATTATTATATTAAGTCACTGTATTTAAAAAAAAAAAAAAAAAAGAAAGGGGGAAAAATAGTCAAAACTTGGCCACACTTCTAAGAGAGCTGGCTTTCTTGTTAGTTGAAATGCAGCTGAACGAAGTTTCTGAGTGAAGTAGTGATGTACCTAATGTAGGTAAAAATGATTGATTTTGGAGCCTAGATATCCCAGAAGAAAAGCTTATGAGGAATAGAAATCTTCCTTCCTCACATCAGTAGCTGCTGGCTGTTGGAGTTTTAAACAGGAAGGACCATTTATGTTAGCTTCAAACACTGAAGGTGCAATCATCAGCTCTGCTCCCACGGTGTTGAATCATTTCATGCACAACAAACAAAAAAAATAACAACTCATCAAAATATGGACAAAGCTGCATTATAGTTGTAAAAAAAGCAGCATAACTGCACAATAATTAAACACTAAACATTGATGAGGCAATTTGTGAAAAGTGGAAAACTGTGGGAATCTATTCTGGCACCATGTGTAGCTATTTAAAATTTTAAGACAACAAAATTCATTTTTATTGAGATGTCTTAAAAATTTTAAGAGTGCAGTCCTGGCAGAAAAATAAACACAGCTAAATCTTTCTTTGTTTATGGATGCAGTTAACAGTGGGGTTTTTTTGTGCCTGCAAAATCTGAATTTGGAGAGTATGAGAATTTTTCAGGCTTTTATTGAACACTCAGCTTCAGTTTCACTCATTTGATCTTAAATCTGCTTTGTGGTCACTGTTCAAATCAAAATCGAATTCCAAATTCACTCCTGTGAATGTGCTGCCTGGTACATCTGCTGCTTGCATCAGTGTTATTTTCATCCATCGAAGTCAATGTAATACCCCTGCACATGTCACAGCTCAAGATTAATCTCATCAAATTCTGTAGCATAATTACTAATAGCTGGGTTGATCTAATAAAGAGGGAGCACAGAACCAAAAAAAGCTAGTTATATTCATTAGCCTTTGGAACACACTGTAATTGTTTTAGGGATACATTAGGGGCAGTGTTTCAGGTCCTGGTGATGAAGGCTGGAGCTGCATGAGACATAACTGAGAGGCTGAAATATTGTTATTGTGCCCGTGTGTCTGAAATAACTTAAGATTGCACAACACGTCCTTTTCATGATGTCAAAAGTCATTAAAGTCTGCACAAATGTATATCGTACCTGATTTAGATTAAGATAAAGACTTATGGCTTTAAAATGGTGTTTTTTTTTGTTTTTTTTTTGCAAAATTCAGCTCTGAATTTGTCTTCTGGTAAATGTTCTTATTGTTTTACATTTCATTGATTTCAAAACGGGATGTATTCTACAGAAAGGAACAGAAACCCTGGGAAAAATAATAGTGAGAATTCTCTTCAGTGCCTGTGCTTTGTGTGTACATTATAATACACCACACAGGCTCAATGGTGACTGCCATCCCTTTGTGTAAAGAACAAAATAAAATTTATAAAGCATTGGCAATGTCTCAGACAGCCGACTAGGAGTCTATTAAATGCAAAGCTCTATTAAGTAGTGCCATGAACCTTGATATAGCCCCACTAGAGGACCCCGCTCTGTAGTCCACAGCGATAATTGAAAGTGTGAGTCATCCAGTATCAATGCTGTAAGTACCTCAAACACAGCTTTTTACAAAATCACTTTCAAAGAAAATATGCTTTGCATGGAAAAAAAAGACAAAAAAAAAGTTGAATAATTCAAAGCCGAAAACCTCAAAAGCAAGATAAAACCATTGTCGCTGTTCAGTACAGATGAAACTTGAATATACAAGGACATGGGAAAATGCGTTCTGTTGAATCTCAGAAAGTATTGTTATGTAATGTTTGTTTGTTCCTGTTTCAGAAAGCAGAGTGTGTGGCAAAAAGCAAGCTTGACCGCTTGTTTCTCAGAGTGATCTTCTTCTACAGTTTGCACTTTAAAATATTTACAATATACATTCTTAGTGTTATGCTTAGATAACTGGACATGCAATGTAACCTCCATTGACATTACATTGCAGCATTATTAAATCCAACAGCATTCAAATGTCAGGAGTCACGTCTGGTGCTGTGTGTGACATCAAACCTTTACAAATAATTTACAAATAATTACAAATAATTTTTTTTAGAAAAGAACATGATTGGACACATAGTTGTCAGAAATTTCTGCAGCCCAAAAATCACGTGTAATGCAGTCATTGCTAAATTCTGGTGTCCAGAATTACATTGTTGTATTTCTGAGGCTTGTTGCCTCTCCCAAATTGGTTGAATTGGCAAATGACTGAGGCCATTAAAACACCATGAACAGTTTTGGCCCATTCCTTTCTGGGTCCTCAGCAGAATTTGATGAACTCTAAATGAGGACAGAAGGTGCACTCCACAACAAAACCCTCAGAGATCACTGTCTAAGCATCCTGAATGTTACGACTTCCCTTACACGTCACATCCTAAAAAATAAACCTCTAAACCTGTCATATATGTTCATTGTTTTTAAGGGGTCAGTTTTAATCCATCGAAAACTTTGTGAGAGAATTCAGTTGTTTTTTTTTCTCTTTCCTCTTGGCCTGTTTTCGATGAGTCTGTGAGACGCTTTGGCTTGGGGATTTAATAGCACAACAGGGTCTAAAGTGACTCTGTTTTGTAAATGTGTGCAAGACAATTCAAGGCTTTAAAAACAAGTAATAAAACTCAGTGATTAAATTAGTATTTATAGTAAAAGTTAACTGGTTTTCTGAAGCAAGAATACGGATTTAACAGCCTAGCATCTCAAAACAACCCAGATGAAACCCCTGCATCAAGTGATCAAATCTGAACTCTTTTGAGTTTGATATCAGTGATGACGCATACCATTGGTTTGAGTGTGTGAGGACCATAGACTGTAAAAAAAAAAAAAATGGATGCCATCTCACTTGGCTCGAAGTGAGGTCACCACAAAAACTGCTCCCCCTGGTAACTGGCTGCAGTATAGGTCAAAAACTGTCTCCCCATTTATCCTGATGCAGCTGTGGTCAAACTTTAAAAAATACGTACACTTCATAGAAATGTTTCTCACATCTGTATGCTGTGGTGATATGAAGATATTATTGGGCTGAATTGTGTTCAAATCCTCTTTTGTCTGAAAACTTTCTTTTTCATCAGTTATTAGGCATTAAAACTGGATTTTTATGTCATGTTTCATGATGATTGAGAGCTGCCGTTCTTGTGTAGTTTTTTTCGGGCAATAAATCAGGAAGGAGAACCAAGAAGAGATTAAACTTTTGAAAGAGAAAAAAATATATATTCTTATATTTGTCACCCAGCTCCACTCAGATTCTCTACTGCTCAGACTCTGACAGTTGCAACGCCTCTGTCGGGGGTATTTTGACATTAAAACCATACAGTGGTAAAAGGCAGAGGCACTCTGTCCATTCTGTGCACAGTCTGTTGTGAGAACCTGTAACCACCACGTGCTGAGACATCTTTGGACAGAGGTAAGGATAGCAGAAGGCTCTTTACAGTAACACCCGTACATTATTACTTCTTTTGATAATTTGGGTAACCTCTTGAAATCATCAGCCATTTGGAGTCACATTTAGGCTGCCGAGCAAATGATAAGAAGGTGTGAAATGACTCCATACGGATGCTTATAATGCTCGTGAACTAGAGGTGTGGAAGGCAGCTTTGCTATAGTTAAAGAATTCAAGGTTTAAATATTTTCTTTATTTTTGTTTAGCTTTGGTCTCCACCCACTTTTGTATTCAATGTTATAATTAAGGGTGTGTGCATTCAGTTGACTGAAAAATCCATCTGCAACAGGACTTATAGCTAAACATATAAAGGCTATCTGCCATTTGGGTGTTAACAGGCACAGAAAACCGCTGACATCAGAATCAGAAAGACTTTATTGATCCCCAAGGGGAAAATTGCTTTTGAAATGAACAGCTACTTCAATTAAAAAAAGGGTTAAAATATATGAAAAGTACAAAATATAAGCATAAGTGTTATATATGAAAAAAGATTATAGAGTATGTACATTCTACAAGAAATATAGAGTATAATAACATAAGTTATGAGTTACTACACAAATGCTGATATAAATTATTGATATTGCACAGAGGTTATTATTGCACATTATTTTCTTGGAACAAAAAAGTCCACAGTAAACCTACGGACAATCATATTGAGGAGTCGTTCAGTCTGATGGCCATAGGCAGGAATGAATTCCTGTTGCACTCAGTGGTACAGTCAGGTGGAATCAGTCTCTCACTGAAAGTACTTCTGTAGCTGACCAGCACATCATGGAGCGGGTGGGACACATTGTCCAAGATGACATGCGACTTGGACAGCATTCTCCTCTCTGAAAGTCTGACTGTTTAGTCTGATGGTGTCAGCTACCCTCAGACTGCTGCCCCAGCATACCACAGCATACAGGATAGCACTGGGCACCTCAGACTTGTAAAACATCCTGAGCATAGTCCGGCAGATGTTGAAGGACCTCAGTCGTCTCAGAAAATAGAGGCGGTGACCACAGTCACCGTTGATGGAAACAGGGGTCACTGGGACCTTAGTCCTCTTCAGGTCCATGATAATTTCCTTGCTTTTTGTCACACTGAGGTGCAGATGGTTCAGCTCACACATGTTTTCCACAGCAGCCCTGGACTCGACCTCATCACCCTTGCTGATACAGCCAACCACTGCAGGGTCATCCGAGACCTTCTAGAGCTGACAGGTTTCAGTGCAGTAGCTGAAGTCCGTGATGTAGAGGGTGAAGAGGAAGTGAGAGAGGATGCTCTCCTGTGGGGCCCCAGGTGGGTGTAGATGTGGTTCAGCAGGAAGATGACGGTGTCCTCGGCTCCTCAAGTTAAAATGTGGTCCAAATGTGGTTTGACCAGGGGCTGGGGCTGCTTAAGACGAGTCTCTCAAGTCCAGAGTCTTCATGAAGTTGGAGGTCAGTGCTACAAGTTTGTGGTCCATGGAGCCACAGGGATGTGGCAGGATATCTTCCACAGCACAGAGACCCTTTGCAGACTCAGGCCCATGTTGAAGACATGCTGGAGTACTGCACAGATGTGGGTCACACCATCAGAATCTGCAGCCTTGTCCAAGTGGTTCCTGACCAGCTATCTCCTTATACCATCTCTGAGTCTCTGAGTAAAAGGGATGTCATTCATCCACAAGAAGCCGCACGGACCTCGTGGATGCGTCAGACATAAATCAGGCTTTAGCCTCCCTGATCTTCACCTGAAGCACTTTTGTACAGTTCTTTTCTCATTTAGGATGGCTTTGAGGTCCTTTGTTACCCATGACATCTTGAAGCACTTGACTGTAAATCCCCACAGATTAGATTATTATTTACTGAGTTATAAGGCAGTGTTTACACTCTGCTTAAAAATGCATTGGTTGGTTCCCAAAAACCCCCTTTAAATACAGCTGCAGAAGAGAAGATTTTTCTATAACTGAAATGCTAAAGTTATATTAGGACATAGAGTTTTACATAATTTAAAAGAATGGCCACTCTGAGTGACAGGTGTATGCCACTGGCTGTCTGAGAGGTTTCACTTCAACTTATTCACGTCATTTATAACTTGAGCGCCCAGACTCCTGGGTAACAAACCCTCCTGACCGTCATGGTCAAGAAGGTTGGTCTGAGCTTCACAAAAATAAGCCAAATTTAAGGCTTCAAAGTGTCAATACCCAAACCAGTGGCTGACATCATGGTGGCTAAGTCCACTTCTTACATGAAGTGTATGCCACAGATTTTGAGAATCCTCTGTCCATAGTTTCAAGCTGTGCAAGAGAAAACAAACCAGTTGCCCAGAACTCAAGGACACTTGTGTAAACAGAGTTTCAAGCTGCGCTAAGGTCAGAGAAAATGAGGAGTGTACCCTCCTTTCATAGCTGCATGAAGAAGCTTCTTAGTTTGTTGGTGGATGACAGAGTTTGGTTTGTGAAGCAATACTTGATCTAAAAGGTAGAGTACAATGACAGCTTACAACTTATTTGTTGTAGTGGTTTGAGTATGAGTGGCAGAATTGGGACTTTTGTTCACTACAAGGTTCTTATAATCCACAATCTAACCCTTCTGTATCTTTAAGGAAAAAGAAAATGATAATGAAAAATATTTTCAGTTCATTTGGGAGTTGGATTGTTGCTAAGGGGTTCTAGACATCTGCTTACTGCTTAAGCTTTGTGCTGCTTCAAGTTCCGACCTCCAACATGGATCAGTCAGATAATCAAAGTGTTACCATAGAGGAAGCACATGAATAGGCTGCTGCCCATTAACTATTTTTTATTTTTAGAAGTAGTATGCAGGAGACTTGTGTTGATAAAATGAGCGTGTGCTGCACGTTATGTATGACATTAAACTCTCACTACTTACGGCTGCACATGTAGCCAAACTGAGAGGAAATAAAGAAAATGGAAGGGAGCAGAGTGGTAGTGTTCAAGCACTGCGGTGCATCACATTAAAAGGCCCCTAACTCCTCTTTCTATCAGCGTGGGTGGGCACTAAACTGCATTTTCCAAGTAAGCCATATGTGGTTGTTAGTCTTCAGGGAAGTGGAAGCATTAATAGAACCCCTGACCTGCATGCATTTCTATCTCTTAATGAAATATATTGTACACACACTAGGGGATGCACTTAGAGAGGAGTACAACTTAAGCAGTAAAGTGCACCCTTTGCCCAGTGCTGAACTTGTTTTATTTTTTAGTTTTTTCATTTAGATAACAGCCATTCACCAGAGGCAACTTAGCAACGATAAATGAAATGTGTTATTTTGTTGAAATCCTCAATAAAAATTGTGAAAAGTGTTTTTTTTTCTGTGTCTGAAAATAGCAGGACTAAAAGCATGCTGTTAGCACATGGGCGACTAATTTCAAGTCTGGTTCATGAATGGAGGTTTTATTGGCTTGTGCTGAGTTTTGTACAATCAATGAAACGAAAAGACATGGAAAAAGGAACAGCTACACCTAGCGCTGACCTCCTCTGTCCACCAGACGAGGCTTCATGATATACAGTAGCTTTAGCTCCTCTGTAAGGCCTTCAGAGATGGTAGATCTTCAGCAGGCTTGAATTCTAGCAGACAGATGGTACACTGTTCATTTACTTTGCTTTTTCTTGAACTTTTACACTCTCCACCTCTCTCTTTTAACAATGTTTATATTCTCTGTCTAAAAATGGATCAACACCCACTGGGTTCTGTTCACAATCAAAATAATATTAGCATAAATGAAATCAAAGTTCTATAATGAAGTTTTTCCTTTAATATGCATTGTTCAAGTATCATTGTACATTGAGGAATAATTGCCCTTGAATAAGAGATTTGAAAATAAATGTGAACAAAGGTCTTTACAGGGATAAATGTATGCAAAATGCATGCATGAATGATATGAAATCTTTGTATTAGGCTGGTCATTTACATCTCTGCTTGCATCTCACTTAATATTATCATACAGGGTTATTATTTATGGTTATTATTGTAATTTCTTATTTTAATAATATCTGTTCTTGTTTCAGTTCAACAGCACATGTAGCCTTCTCATTGTAAATGTTTCAAGGCCTTTCAGCTGTGGCTAACCTGCTGCACCCTGTCGAAAAGCTCAGGCTGTTCAAAACTTGTCATGTAATTTCTCTGTTATACGTCAAGTCCCTTTCATTTTTAGGATGTTCCAAAATAACTCATTTTCTTGATGGTTTGTGGAAAATTAATGTTTTTGTGAGTGAACAATTTAAAATTGGTTTGCCAAGTCTGGCTAACATTATGTATGAGTAGCACCACTAGCTTTGGTTCTCCCTGCAGGTGAACATCCACATGCTTGTGCTGGTAACACATCACACAGGTTGAGTGGTAATATACATTTTTATTTATTAATTTATTTTTCATCCAAATTTTATTGATTTATAATAATAATCAAACGTTTTAGGAAATTGGCCCAAAAACTGCAAGGCTTGGATGGTCGAGCAGGGATTAGTTGTCTTTGGTTTGACTTCCTGCAACGCAACATTTTAACCTCTTGAAAGGATGTAAAATTTTACTCAACATTCTTCACCTCATATAGTCCTGAAGACAGGTAAGGCTGTTTAACAGAATGTAATTGCAGGTTGCGGCTGCTCTTTGGCTTCGCTACTCAGTTTTTCGAGTTGGCTCTAAGTGAGATCTTGCCTCATGTCTCATTTTGATTAGGTGTCGTGCGAATATTTCCTATGAAGGCCCCACAAAGGTTAAAAAGAGAAACCAGTTAAAATATTCCCCTTATGGAAAGCAGATTGGCTCATATCAGTGAAATCTTTGTCTATGCCAACTGCTGTCCCACTGACTGTGAGGCCTGCCAGACTTCCCAGCCACCGTCTTTCATCAAGCCACTCTACATGAGATAAAACAGCCGATTATTATCCCTGATGCTCATTTCTGTTCCTGACACCCAGCCTGAGTTAGATTTCTGCACTGATATTATGTAGGCTGGAGGCCACAGCCAGTGAATGAGGAAGGTCACCTTGGCTGATGTTTGAACAAAAAAAATAAAAAAAAATAAAAATGGGTGCTACATGCTGTGTAAGATAATGGACTGCTACTGGGCTAATTTCATCTTTTAAAAAAACCCAGTGCTATGGAACAGCATGCTACTCCATGCAGTCATTCACTCTGAAATCACCGTACATGAACATCACACTGAACTTCATTTTACATTGTGGGTAGATGGGTAGATAAAACGATAGAAAGAAATATAATTGACCTTCTAACGACCTGAATGCATTGTAATGTACAAATGCCATGAAAGAGATGCTTCTATATGCCTTTTTAATTGCTTGTCAATCAGAATGAATCGGTGTTCTGGAGTTTTTGTGCAATGAAAACTTTCAAGAAGCAAGTGCACCTCTCTCACAAAGCTCTGCAAAGCGGAAAAAAGAAAGATAGATAGAGGGTAAGAAAGAAAGAATCCCCTCAGAGCTGCAGCAATTATACAGCCTGGCAGTTTGACTAGGTATGCCCCTGTGAAATGGCGCTTTAAGATGATGCAATAAATGTCTTTTATTTCTTACACATGCCTACAGCCCCCATGGTAGTTGCAGAAACACAAAAAGACAGCTGCTCTCTCTGTGTGCTGATCAATCATAATGAAGGATTGCAGCAATCCCTCTTACCATGCAAAATGCCAGACAGTGCAAACAGGGCACAGGCACGGGCTGGAAACTCTTCCAAGATTGAGAAATGATTCATTAATAAGCTTGACCTGTGATAAAACAGACGCGATGCTCACCCCAGCATTGGTAACAGGGGCCAATTAGGCCACATTTAAATAGATATGTGTTGCAGTTTGAAAGCAAATCCCAGCGTGACAGCCTGGTGGTGATGTGGAGATGTCCTCTTTTTATGACAGCAGAGCTTCACATTCTCACACTGCAGATTGTGTGGAAATGTGGAGTAACTTGGGTTTACCATGACTGACTCTGAATGTGCAATATCGTGGATTCCCCTCGACAGTTGTACTAAATCAAGAGCTATGATATTAATTTGAAGCTGGTGTTTCTGTTAAACATAAAGATAACCTATGTGTGGATCATATAGCTTGAGAAAAGTAAGATGTGTCAGCTTTAATATATTTAATCAAATGTAATTGCCATGAAAAAGCTATCAAAATACCGTTTTATTTAGCTTATAAAGGATGTTTGATTAAGTCAGTCTGTGCTGATTTTGGTGTTTTATATGCTCACCTTGCTCCAAACAACAAAATGCAAAATGTACTTTCATATGAAAAGGGGGCTTTGGACCACTGAGAAACACTCTGGTTCTTTTCTCCTTTGCTCAGATGAGACACTTCTGGTGTTGTTGCTGGTTCAGGAGTGGCTTGATGTTGGGTATGCAACAGTTGCAGTCCCCTTTTTAGAAAACATCTGTGACATGGCTTTCGATGCACTGACATCGGTCTCTTTTGGGATATGATGCTTTGGCTTGCTCCAAATTTCATTATTAAAAGATGTTTTTTACCCTGTACTCTTCATATTTGAGAGATACTGTGAATACATGATTGTGTAGCTGTATGCAGTGATAAACTGTTGGTGTTATGTCACAGCAGAGGTTTAAAAGCTCCTGTGGCCAGCCATGCTGGCTTAGGAAACATCCTGGCAACACTCACTGGAGGCTAACATTTTATTTACAGAATGGGAACCATTACGTATTTGAATGGTCCCTGGTATCTTATGAAGTGCTGCTGCCTTTAATTGCTGTCAGTTGTTTAGAGACTGTGAAGAACAATTCTTTTCAGGGTCCCTCAGTAAGAACTTTAAATTAAGCAGTAGAAAGAACTGTCCTGCATAGCTTGGAAGACCGACCAGGCTGAACCATTCCCAGATGCTAGCACTGCAGAGCACTGCCTCTGTCACTGAAAAAGGTGAAGGTGCTTGACAACCAAGTATAGCGATTGCTTAATGGAAAAATGTCACCATTTCAGAGATAATTCTACATTCCAGTGCATTTGCCTTGTTTAATGGCTTGTATGTCTCTCATATGTCTCACCCCTTGCAGGAGACTCTTTCATCACTGGAAAGCTCGTTCACTGACAGGCTCCTTCAAATGTGGTGTCTCTCCAAGAGATATCATCTTTTCTTCCAGACTTTATAAACAGACTTCATAATCACCAGTAAACTTTTAGTCCTATTAAAACTGAAACCAGGGCTCTAAATTAACTTTTTTTTGATCACCAGCCAGCGTGGCTAATAAGTTTCTGAAACTACCAGCCAATTAAAATTTTCACTTGCTATTTTTTTTCCCCATGTAAAAAAAGACATCATTAGAGACTGTTAATATAAACAATGTTTATTATATGTGGGAAATAAATGGATCATACCTTAGAACACTTTTCTATCACAATCTATGTGTGACATTTGAAAAAAAAAAAGTTTTATTTAGGTGTGCCTATTTTCTATAGTCTATGCACCTGCCTGCCCCCCAAAGAAAAATTCTAGACACGCCCCCGTTTGCTGCGAAGCAGGCTGTAGTGGACAGAGCCCTTATGCCCTGTATGGGTCGTCCCACGTTCCCTTTCAGAAGCCAAGCCCACAGATGCTGACCAAACACGAAGAATTGCAGAATCTCCCCTCCAGCTGGGAGAGCGTGAGAGAATGCATCTCCTCCTGGTGGTGAAGCTTCGTGTGTGTGTTTGAATGTGTGATAAATTATACTCTCTCTGTAATTAATAATAACTCTATACTTCCTTGCTGCTGTGACTGTAAATTTCCCCTATGTTATCTATAACAAATGTACACCTTGCTGCAGAGTGGAAACCAAATGCAATTAAGAGTTTTACTCGGCTGTTGTTTCATTTCATGTAGCATGTAAACAATCATGGGATAGGTTGGGCCAGGAAGGATGTGCCTAAATCACCGCAGACACATTTGTCTGTGGCATTTGGAGGAGTCTTTGTAAGAGGACCGCCTCAGTGACGCAGTTGGTCTTCAGCTGCAGCTTTTAAAAGCTGTAGCCCTGAGGTGAGACACAGCCAGTGTCACACATGGAGTGACCTTTCCTCTAATTTATTAATTTAAGATAAAAGCATGAATCCCTCACTGAAACCTCTGTTGGTGCTCTGATGATTGTATGTTCGAGCCTTAATGTTTTTCCTGCACCATCATTCATTTACAGAACATTATTACCACTGTTTGTATTCATGACGCATCACATGACCAGCTCCCCATGGTCACCCTGCTGACCCACAAGATGGGAGATGATTGAGAGACACACTGTGCCTCTGTCATGTCTGACTGACCCATCACCTCAACAGTGGCATATAATACAATTTGCCTTTATGTGATTGTATCCTCCAAGCACTAATGTAGTACAGTGCTTCGTTTCTCTCACGTGTAAATGAATAACAGCGCCCAACTGGGGCTTTCATCCGTCCTTACTTGTTGCTCAAGCAGCTGGATTTTCTGTCTGTTATGGAAGAACGAGATACTGTGCTTCTCTAAATCTCTCTGAAACATCTGCAGGGTCTACAAGGAAAATTAACAAAAAAGTTAATAAATAAAAATAGATCAAACAAATTTTAAAAAATAGACAGCTGGACTGTCACATCACCCAGAAAGGGCTCCATTTGGTTCAGATTTAGGTGTCTATAAATGACAGGCAGTGACTCTGAAACATAAGAGAAAATTGACAGAAGTAAGGAGGTCCGTCCCTCTCAGTCAGACACATGAAATGCTAATTGATAGGCCATATTGTGCTCAAGGATTTCACATACATTAGCTAACATTTGAAGCATCTGTGTCGTCTTTAATCTGTAACACACAGAGATGTAACGGTGGGGCAAAGTCATTCTGCCTCCGGTCTTCCTTTAGAGGTTGAAAGAGAGGCAGAATGGATGGAAGGAAGCGATATATGACGAAGGCAGGGCAGAACAGTGCCTCTGCACCTGCAACCCCATCCTGCGATTTGTAACAGAGACACAGTGAGACAGTTTTTCAGTCGCGTTAGCCCTGCAGAGCATCACAGACCTGTTAATTGCATTCTGAAGAGAGGAACATCCCCTGACAACCACAGGAAACCAGAGTCATGAAAAACACCTTAAGTTTTGACTGAAAGCAGAACTGTCTCTACCTCCCTAAAGTTCACATTCGAACCTTGAAAATAAAAATCAACCTTCTTATTGATTTATCCAAATACAGTTTATCACAAAAATGTCAGAATGAAAGTGTCTGGTTGTGAAAACAGCAACATTATCATATGCTGCCAGTAGCTGTTTATTGAACAAAAATACATTAGTTAGAATACTTCGTTTTAACTTTAACTTATAGTTTATAAAGTGTTCACTCAGGGGCGTGTGAACTTTGACCCCTGCAGCTGTTTTGTTCCCTCACCATGCACAGCAGTGCATCCAACAGCAGAAATCTCCTCCTCTCAGGATTTTCTTTCTCTGATGTTCTGTAGAAGCACAACCTGGGCTGGTCCCACCTGTCAGCTAGCAAAACAAATAGAGCAAGTTTTTAGTTGTGTAGTTTTCAGCAGAGTCTGGAAATCTCCACACTGCTTGTAGCAGAGGGAAGCCTTTCCTGCCAGCTGGAGAGACGGTTCCATTGGTGTGACGTCATGTGAATGAATTTTACGCTATTTCTGACTGCAATGTGTAAACACAAAGGCATGATCATAATTCTGGTGCAGCTTTGTTGTAGTGTCAGAAAGGCTTATATTTCTCTCAAGCCTGTGTAACTTAAAAAACAACAACTTCATTTTACCTTTCCCTTTTTTCTGCCGTTACCCTCCCTGTTATATACTGTAATGCTGACATATTACAGTCTACAAGTGAAAACATTTATCAGCTTTCTGAATAATCTCAGCTGGCATTTCATGGAAGCAATAATAAATCTATATTGGAGAGAAAAGCTTGAGCTCATAAAATATAGCGAAAGTTCCACAATGCCACAAAAAATACTTCTGGGGCAATTCTCACCTTGTAAATGTCAAGACCTATAAACCTCAAATTAATGTAAACACCTCGAGCTCACACATTTCAACCTGGCTGGCACGCTGCAGGCTGGTGTCACAAGTCTGGATTAATGGAACCAAACTGTATCATAAAATCGACTGAGGCAAAGGAAATAAAAGTGTATTTACTTTGTGGAGTTTGATTTGATGTGGTGTGCAGTACAGTATAAGCTACAGGTGTAAAGACAATAAGACAACAGTTTACAGGCTGCTCGTGAAGATATTAGTTCTACAGTCCTATTGGCTGGAAGCTGCTGGTGATGGAAAAAAAACAAACAAACTGAATCTGCCTTTTAACCTGACTTTGGTCAGGTCATGTTATCTTTTTTTCTGTTCCAGTGGTCAGGGAAATAGTTGAGAAATTCAGGATATGTCTGACACCTGTCACACATCACACGTCATCATTCATCACTTGACGTATTGATTTTGTTTTTTTTATTTATTTATTTATTTTTTCATTTCAATTCTTTTATCTTTTCTGATGTGCTCTGCAGACCTGCATTCAAATTAGACAAATACATCCAACTACAGCTCATGTTTAACATGCAGATAAGCAAAAAGTGACTTCGTGTACCTCCACATTATAATTCATATATCAGTGTGAACTGTGCATACATAGATGTATCCCAGTGATTTGTATTCCTTCTGTTGATGCTCTAACCGAACAATTTCCTGCATATGTGTTGTTGTCCTGTTGTGTAAATCAGCAATATGTCTCTCAAAGCAAAATAAGCTCATAAATCTACTATAATTTGCTTTCCCTTTTGTAGAGACTTTGTGAGATGGTTGTGTTTTTTCCTTTCAAATGTCGCCACCGTTCTCTCTGCAGCGCTGTGGCCAACAGCTCATTGCTGAATGTCCAGAGAAATGTCAGAATGCCGACAGGTTGTTATCATCAGCGTCCTTATCTTACTCCAGCAGGTGCACCAGCACAACGAAAAACAGTCAGCACACCCTGACAGCCGAGGTTTTTATGGCCTTCTGAAGCAGACGGTCGACCCTATCGGGTGATCAACTTAAGACACATAAAGAGGAACATTAAAAATATCCAGAGCTGAATAAAAATCAAGGAATTCTTTAAATAAAAGACAATGAAGGCTGTATAGGAGCTTGGAGTCAGAATAGGGTATGGCAGTGTGGGTTTTCTTTATTTTCTAATATTTATGGTAAACCCCACATCTTCAAATCATTTCACTGAAAACCACATCCTCAAATGAAATTCAGTGCATCCCTCAAAGTACTTAAAGGATTATACAAAGGGGAAACTTTGTTCAATTATAATATTGTAATATTTCACTTGTAACATTTTTTTGATGAATAAAAACAATTACAGTTGCTTTAATGTGCTTATTTTAACAAGGCTGCGCACAGTTGGTAGAGGTGTTCGATCTGCCACCACATGCATAGGAAAAGAAAACATAGCTGCAACAAACTGATGAGAGAGTCACTTGACAGTTTTAGAACTGAGGAAAGTTATCATAGATGAGGTAAAGATAAAACAAATCAAGACCAAAATCAAATAACTTACAGCCTTCAGTGACCCATCTTTGTCTGAGGTGTAAGACTGAGAACTTCTCCAGCTAAAAGCAGTACTGAGACAGTTACCAGAGTTTGATTTGCTCAGCAGAAATTTGTTTTTTTAGACCTACCAGACTTCCTTCCTTTAATGTGCGCTGGTGAAATTTAAATAAATAAACACAACAGTAACAGCAACATCTACCTCCAAAATCAGCACCTTTCACCTCTGACCTAATTTCCACTGGAACTATTTCGTAAGCATGGAGTAGCCCTATAAAAACAGTTTTTGAAGAGACAGTTTGCTGATTTTTTAAGTGTAATTTTTCAGTGCAGTGAGACCCACAAACCAACCTCACCTATTTTAGAAATCAATGTCCCCAAAACCTGGGAAACTAAAACGGCAGCTGTCTGCATTGCCACACACCACCAGAAGCAAAGTGAATGTTTTTATAATTAAGACGGACCAGCATTTCGCTTTTTATTATAATTATTTTTTTGCAATTATCATTCCAAGTGAGGGGAAAGGAAATGACAAGTTTTGGAAGGGGAGCGAAAAAAAAAAGAAGTTATTGCGAGTCAGCGCTCAGCTGTGAGCCTCCGCTTATTTTTAAGCATCTAAATCAAAGCATCACCATTGGTAAAAGAGATCAAGCAATGTTTCTGCGTTAAAATTTAATTCAAACTTAATACAGGAAATGATGGGCGCCTTTTTTCTTCTAAAGGTTTGTTTAATCTTCGCACACATGCCAAAAAAAAATCTCTTTGATCCTCCTCTCCCCTTTAATCAGGGTGCATGCTCTCAGCACCCTCCCTTCAACCTCCTCCCTCCCTTTTCTGTCTCTCATTCAGTCTCATTCCTCCTCAACCCGTCTGTCTCCTTGTACTGGTTTCATTTCTGTTGACAAAGCATTACAGAGCCCCGATGTCTTGTCTTGCCTAATTGGTCCACATGGACTAATTTAGCATGTAATTATCAAGCTAGTTTCAGTGCTTCTGAATTTTCAGGGTCATGTTTTGCCTTTAGATAACTTTCCTTTCTCTCAAGGCTACGTGGTTGCTCAAATTTCAGTGAACAACATGAATAATTTTCTATTGTAAAAAAGTACAAATAAAAGTTAGGATACAATGATGGCCGTGACTTTGAAGCAAGACCCAAATATGCTCACAATTAGCGATGTTGAAGTTGCAGGAGAAGTGGAACATTTTCATCTAAGATCTAAGACAGTTAAATGGTTGATCTAGCTGCAGAATGGTTCAACTGTGTTAGGTGTTTAAGGCCAAGGAAATGTGTGCCATTATCAGCAGCATCAAGTTAAAGTAGTATGTTTGGTAGAAGGCTGGTATCATTAGGGCTTTTTACCAGAATATAGGAGTTTATTTCCTCTGTGCGACCAAAGTCAATGTATCCATGAAAAGTAGTACAACCACCCAATAACTTCACCAAACTGTATTTGTTTTACAGTGTAAATCACATGTTTTGATTGTTACCATAGTGACAAAAGAAACAGCAATGGAAATGGCCTCCCTGTCACTGCAGATGGGTTGGTAATAATGGATTCTTTTGAACCTTTTGGCCTACTGGCAGTAACAGTTTGCCCTGTTGGAGACATTAATGGTCATGATTACCACTGATAATGGGCCATTTCATGGTTGGATAACATCCAGCTGACGGGTTGTATGGTCATATGACTAACTGAAGAGAAGCCACAGTGGAAGGAGCACTTTGAATAAGTAACAATATTTATTTATTTATTTATTTTACTTATTTACTTATCTTTTTTTTTACTTATTTGCTTACTTATTTCTTAATTACAAGGACAACTAAGATAGACCTAAAACAGACCGATCCAAAATCAGCAAGATTGCCTCAGTCTGATCGCATCTTGATTGGTTTGAGTGATTTGCTAGAGTTGAGATGTTAACATAGTCCAGATTACAGCCAGGCTCTGTCATTGTTAGACTCTTATAATAAAGCTGCAGGTATGTCTGACCTGAAGTACCAGGTCTACAGTTTTCCAGTTGCAGTGCAAGAGAAATACACACACACACACACACACACACACGTATATATATATATATATATATATATATATATATATATATATATATATATATATATATATATATATATATATATATATATATATATATATATATATATATATATAATTTTTTTTCCCAAAATTAAGTCAGAACAACTGAATAACCATTCCTTGAACATTTGTATACATGATAGAAAGTGCAGAGCTTTGTGTAAAAACATGAGCATAATCACTCCTAAACTATTTATTAAATATTTTTTATGTAGTGTTTTTTAAAACAAACAATAATCTGGATTTTAGAGAGATAAATTAGAGTGCAGCAGTCAATCAAAGATTGCATTTAGCCTAATGAAGGTGAAAAAAAGCAGCTAACATGAGTCAAAAAAAACAGTTCACACACAACTCTTAATTACAGTGTTTACATGAACTGTAGTTTAATTTGATTGAGAGCACTGATATAAAAAATGCACACATTTCTTTTGATAATATATGTTGTATAACTCATAATTAACTGTGATATCCGACCACATACTTACTTTGACCTTACACTTACAGCTGTAATTTACATTAACATCCTGCCTGTTGGTTACAGTTCATTCAGGGTGCTGGCTCTCTTTTTGGTCGATATATTTAATTACTTTTTCTAAAGACAACCAGGAAGCATTTCTTCCACAGCAGCACCTGAGCGAAAAGGCTCACGACAAACTAAATATTAAATCATCTGTGTACAGTAAGGAGAAAGATATTGTGAGACAGATTATGGGACATGTGATCACGCTAAATTGTACCCTTTATTTTCATCATGATCACGTAACTGTTGTATACTGCTTACTTTTATTTTGGCCTTTTAGTGATGCTCACATCATTATATTATTTTGGCCTAGCAGGCTTGTGTTTTATGTGGGTTTCAAAATTTTCAGCACTATGGTTACTACATAATTACCTTAATTACACCTACAGCTGATTGGTCAGAGTAGGCGAAAAGACGACGAGTGTAGAGGAATTGTGGTTGTGGGTGGGAACGGTGTTGTGTGTGTTCAGCAAAGTAAGGGACATTTAAGAGTAACAACAGCAGCATTTTCAGATTGATCCACCCCGGGGAGCATTTTACAAACAACATCAGCTCCGTATGGGTAAAAAAATTATCCTGGTGAGGACATGACCTGGGCCTTGAGGCTATATTGCTAACTACAGCTAGATGAAGAACAACAGTATCCACTGTTGTTATTGCTTCTTGTCCTCATTACTTGTGGCCATGTTTTCCTCTTGAACACAAGCCAAATGTCTTTCCTGAAAATCATGGAGAGCTTGTTTTTTTTCAAGACATTCTGCTGATCTCACACATAATCCAGAGTGAACCCTCCCATGTATGCACTTTTGGTCATTTTACAAAGTATTCACTTATTAGTCTCAGTTTAAGCTGTGAGGAATATAAAATTGTGGTACTTCCAGTCTTTATCCACTGTTTTTTGCTTTGCATAGTGAGATGTTCACAGTTTTATGGGAGGCCCCATGAGATCAGACATTAAAAAAAATGGACTCTCTCAGAACTATTATGAGAGGATAAAAAAGAGAGATATATGGTGGAGTTTCAGTGTAAATGGTCTTTAGTGTGGTCTGAAATACTTAAATATGATTTATCTTTTGTTATTTAATAAAATGTTGTATATTTTGAGTGCTAAATACCAGTACAACAAGGCATATCTAGGGCATAGCACTGGTTTTTGAACCCACTGCATTCCCTGATTGTTCTGAATCCTTGCTGTTTGTCTTGGACCAATTATCTCAAACATTTATTCTACAGTTCAAACCAGTCAAACTACAAATGATGCACATCGCCACTCAGCAATGTCTGAAATTTAACAATAGATCCAGTATAAAGAAAAGCAAAAAAAATGCAGTCCCTCAAGTGACCACCTGAGGCTGGCTCCAAAAGCCAAGTAAACCATGTCAGCCCAAATCAAATCCAAGTTTTCACTGCAAGATTTAACAATTTTAAAGCCTGGTCTTGGCACCACATTTCTGTAACTCCTTTGTTTAAATTGTGTTAAGGCTAAGAGTTATGCATCATCAGGCTTATTGAGGTGACTTAGCTAATCTGACTCACATGTGGGCATGTTGTAGCTGTTAGCTGCACATTTCTGCTCACATCTGTTTTACATGTTTCACTGCACACAGTTCGGTTTACATTCGTTTCATTTGTTAGCCTGACCACTGTTGATTTAAATTACTCTAAGACCATTTTATATTTTGCAGTTAAATCAAGTTTAAGCTTTAAGTTGTACTTCATTGATACTTTATGTTGAGGTTTATAACGTTCGTTTTTGCGCTGTTGTTAATTTACTGCTCTGTTTGCCTTTTAATTGCCCCCTGAGGACAGCTAAAGTTTTTTTGAGATAAGATAAGATAATTCTTTTGTTGCAGCATACCACAAATTTAAAGTGGAAGAACAGTGCAGTGAAATACAGTGCAAAGTACAATATATTAGCAAAATTGAACAGTATGTTAAGTAAATAAAAAGAAATTGGAATAAATTGGAGCAGACTATACAATTAGCAAGATTGCTAATAGCATTACTAAAAATATAAAAGATAAATACAAATCTGAATTTAAAATGTATGTACAAGAGGCAGGAGTTAGAGGTATTTATAGCAGCATGGGTGAGTTAAGGTGCAGTGTGGGATCCAGAGGGTAAAAGGGCTGCTCAGCCTTGAGACAGTCTGGAGCTGAATTGAACTGAATTGAACAGTTGTGTGCACAGGGGCAAACATGATAACCTGCCCTCTTGGGTGGCAAAAACATGTGCTAAAGTACACAGAGAGCTTAGTGCTCTCTTCAGTGATGAAAACGCACTGTATGTGCTTTTTTTCACCTCTGCCCTTAAAAACGTCTGTGCACAATGATTTTCGTGAATGAGAGTACCATATTCTCTCCAGTCTATGTACAACCAAGTGGCAACCTCTGGTCTTAAAATCTGAAGCCCATGAGGAAGTGCGAAAAAAATTCTGTTTCAAGTGCCTGCTTGAGACTGGCTACAGAAGCACCAGAAACCACGCACACACACACACATCCACATCCACACACAGAGTCCAAAAGTTGGATTTTTACTGCAAAATGAACATGTTTACAGCCTGGTTGAAAACATGGATTTGGTCCGAGTAACTCATTTCTCTATTGGCACACACTTAATGGGGTTTGAACTCATTATATCTATAAGATGTTAAACTTGTGAGTGTTTTCCCACTTAAGGGCATGGCTGAGTTGTCAGACAGATGAGCACCCGGTAGTCCAGCTTCACCTCTTTACGTCATCCAGACTCAAACAAAGTAGGGTTAAGTCAGCCTTTTCACTTTATCACCCACTGACGAAAGGCTTCAAAGTCCGTATCAGAAACAGATTTATGACGTCATGGGACTTTGTTCAAGTATTATACAGACTATGTGTACAGCTCATGTAGCCCCCAAGGCCAGCATCCTTTCATCAAGCGAGACTCAGACTGTAACAGATTTGTTTTACAGACAAGACATTGATAAGTTTGTATGTTCATAAACAAAGAGTGGATACAAACTGAACAAGAAAAGAAAAGAAAATAGAGGCTAAATTATGTCAAAGAAACATCATGAACTACAACCTGTTTGTTAAAAAGATTGAGCCATTATTGATTCATAGCTCTGTTTGAGTTGTCCTGTGTTATCTCAGATGTTTTCTCAGGGTCGTAGTACTGTTAGACGTGCTGTCCTGATCTTAAGTCCTGCAAAGGTTTTTCTTCACCAGTCCAGTTCTGTTTTTTATTTCTTCCAAGTGGATCAGTTGACTCTGAAATAATTTTCCCCAGCATGATCCTCTCATCATTCTACAGTCTGTCTTTGGATGGTATCAGACTGATGGTGAACAGTTTCCTCTGGAGGAATTTACTGCAGAGTTTTTCTGATAGAGTTGTTGGTCAAATCCATGCATTTTCTGTCACAGAGGACGACTTCACATCCCCGAAGATACAGGCGAGCGCACGCACGCACACACACTTAATCCTGTTTTTACTACCACCCATCAAATTCAGATTAGTCAGAAGCATGTTGCATGACTGATGGTCTGTTTTACTCATGGCAGCCCTGCCTGATGCTCTCTAGGGTTCCCATGTCAGACTCAGTACAAACTTGACTTTGATTGTAACACAAGGGATTGTTGCATTACAGCTTGTGTCCTGACAGATTGCTTGGAAAACTGAATTTATACATGAATTGCTATCGTAAACATGCAGCTCCTCAGGGGGGCACCGTGATGTTTTTGCAAATTCTGTATTATTCCACACTCACTTATAGCTGGGGAACGCCTGCCTGTAAGTGAGTGAACATATTGAAACCATAAAGTAGAAAATATCAAGACAACTTAGGAAGGATTTTGTATGTTGCATCATGATTACTTTATTTGTATTGAAGAAAATATAATGAAATTGTGTTCTGCTGATTGATATGTTATATGGTTCACATAAAAGACCCATAGCTGCCAACACTTACGCATTGGCTGTGAGACACACGCATTTCAGTAGCTTCACACGCCACACCTCTGACTTCTCATGTTGAAGTGAGTGTCTGATATCTACTTGTTAAGCAATGGCTTGGAGTGACAAACATAACCCGTGATCAATTAGTTAATCCTTTAAAGCATGTGAGGGAGTGGAGATCAGATCTTGCACCGTCAGAACCAGAACCAGAACCAGAACCAGAGACTGCTGTTGCATTGACACAACAACATACCTGCCAACACTCCAGGTTTTTCACTTTGATACTGTCAAAGGATATGGTGGGTTGTTCATGTTAAAATAATCAGAATGTGTTACTGCTAATATGGGTTATTATGTGTTTGAGAATTATAAGCTTCAGTGAATCCATCACCTGTGATTGGTGGTGTTTTCTGAGAGTTTTTTGACAGAGGTGTGCGATGCGCTCGTCCAAGAGTTAAACAGAAAGCCAAGTGTAATTTTTGACATTGTTACACCCAAAAGTATCCAGTATGGAGGGGGGTCAATAAACCATCATCTGCAAGCATGAGCAGAACACAGAGGTAAACAAGCACAGGAAAGACATTAAAAAAAAAAAAAAAAAGGGGGGGGGGGGGGGTCCTCATGCTTTTTTTTAAAGTCAAAAATTGATTGGTATGCAGACCATCCCTTTTTTTTGTAAGGGGCACATTTTGTCATTATTTGGATTTCTTTTGTCAAAGTGTAAGAAACATTTATTGACTGACTGAGATCCAGAGCATGAAAGAGCATGGTTGGTCAGCTTGTTTGTATTTCTTTTTGCCTCCTACGGTCCTCTTTTATCATTTAGTTTGATCAGAGTGGCATTCTTCTCTCTGCTGTGGTCAGAGAGGCGTTACAGCTGTCTGAAGGCAAAGACAAAGAGGATCAAGACGGGTTTCTACCCTCAGGCCATTTGGGGCCTAAACCAGTGACTTTACACTTGTATGATAAATATTCTGCCAGAAATCTGCCATGTACACCACTAGGATTGGGTCCTTTTTCAAAGTTATTGATTCTAAGTCTACTTTCAGATTGTGGTTGTTATTGACTCCTGATTCCATTTCCATTATTTTTGAGTTAAAAACAAAACAAAACCAAAAACCCAATGCAAACTCTGCACTGCAGAACTCTCACTGAGGTTTAATCCAAAATGCCTTTATCTGGAATGTGTATGCCTCATTAATTACACAAACCTTGGAAATTTTGAATCAGTTCCAAAATGGAACCATGGACACCCAGACCTACAGTACATACCAATCTGATCCAGCGTAGGCCGTTATGCACTAGTTGTTATTATTTCCAAACTTTGAAAACTTAACTTTTAACAATATAAGAATACCTACTTTTGTTGAACTTGGCATCATCATCCTTTTTGTAATCAGAGACTACTTTTACCTCAGTGCAGCTATTCACATCAATAGGGTTCATCATTTCAGAAATGAAATGATGATGATCATTGACTGAAACCCCAGGAAAAATCAAGAGTAACAGTGAAAGAAAAGACTGAATGAAAATTACACCAATGCTTTCACTGTTTTTAGTGTGTTGATTAAATTTGATTGAACATTTGTTCTTCCATGGAAAGTCTTCTCCATAATCTTAAAAAAAAAAAACAAGATCTGAAAAAACAAAATCACTTAGTTTGTGCCTTTCTTTCATTTTTCCCCCTTTATTTGTCAAATACTGATTGGGCCATAGTTATTGATAAAGTTAAGTCCTAATGTTTAAAGAGAGATCAACAGTTAATGGAAGAATATCTACATGTACCATCTAATAAAAAACTGGAAATGATAAACAATACTATAACAGTCTTAAAAACCCTTTATATCATTTTGGCCACATATTGCCAATCTTAGCATGAGGAGTCCAACTGTAGATCAAAAGTAGAAGAATCAACTTTCATTACTGAGGTCAGCTTGCATTGCATTGAATGATTACAGATCTCTGAAAAAAACCTCAGGAGATGATAATGTAAAGTGAACTTTATTTACTTCCTTATACAAATTAGAATCCATTCAGGGAAAACAAGACCCCAACACAAAGAGACAATTACCTCACTTCCAAATTAAGACAAAACAAGATGACATTATGAACTGATTTTAAGGTGATTTATATATAGCCAAATAAAAAGTTTCTCTGATTCAGTAATACTGAAATATTCTTATCAGCCTCCTTCAGGTGAAAATTAAGGCAATGAACATTTCATTTCATGGTCATTTTTATTAAAGGTAGTGCTAGACAAGGTGAGTGGAATTTTGCAGGAATATTAATTTTGATGCATCCGACCTCATTTGGCCGAACTTCTCACTTTGTAATCGATGCACCTTTAAATATGAATAAAGCAAACATCCAGACTTTCAACATTGTTGTTTTTGTCACTATTGCTGATGGTTTAAGTCTCTGTGTAGAAAATCCCTTACCAGCTCTGCTGGTGTGCCTGGATTGTAGGACAGGATCTTACTAAGATGAACATTCACTATTTCCCAACATTAAAGACCAATGAAAGATTTGATATCTAAATTGACCTGACAAAACACAAACAGCCTACACATTACAGCCTGTTTTAGTCTCTGTCAGAGGAAGCATTGACTTCCAAGCAGTTGTTTTTCCTAGGAACACTGTTGTTCATTCATTCTTCATTCAGTTTTTAACATTAAATTTTTCTCAAGACGAGTTAATCAGTTCAAAACTGGTTTTAGTAACATTTTTGACCGAGTGGTGTCCATCCAAAGCATCTGTGCTGATGCCACCCAGATTTGCTTACCGATGTTTTGAATAATTTAAATTCAGCATCTGTTTATACTAAAAACCTGTTCATTTATCTCTAATCTTTGATTGGTAGAGGTATACCTCAGGGGAGATGTCCATGATGGCTGATGAGGCAAACTTTGTGTGACCTTGTCGGTCTTATCAGCTCTGCCATCGTGGTCAGGGGGAGCTGTTCTTTCTTCTTGCTTCTTTCTTATCAGCAAGGATGGCGATATAGAATTTTCTTTTCTGGGGAGAAAGCAGATGACCTTAAGGTGACTTGGGATAAAGGTGTAATACCAAGGTTTGCCATTACTTCTATGGTTTCACTGAATACCAGCAGAGGCAAGAGAGGAGGAAGGAGAATTAGGAGTTGATCCCTGAGCAGGGTGTCAACACACTGACATTGAGGTGGTGACGTTTTGTCGTTGTGACACTGAGGCTGAGGTGTGTCAGGGTGAATCATCTTTGGATTGACTGATGCTGACTGAACCAAAAATTGTCCATCAGTTCTGTAGCTCCAGATCTTATCTCTGATTCCTGTTTGATTGAAATTTTCAATGCGGTTGATCCCTTCCAGACCACAGGTTTGCTGAGCCTTCGTCGAGTCGTTCAAGTCTGATGAACCACTGAAGCCTCAGTTGACTTTTGGAAAAAAAAGGGGTTGGAGGTTGTGAGTTCATTAAAACTGGCCAATAAACCATTATTTGCACTTCTTTGTAACACTTTGCAAGCATCATTTACCCCAACATGAATGAATACTCCCTTGTCTAAACATACATATCACCACCTCTACCACTGTTTCACTGAGATTTTCAACCCTGTTTTCCAGCTTTAATGTATTTTGTTGTGGGTTGTGCACATGCTTTTAGGGGTATTTGTTGGCATCTGTCTCCGGCCAGGTGATAAGTATCCCATCCACAATACAGGACTTCTCCATTTTTTTTTTCTCCAGAGTATTTTAAAAGTTATGGTATCACTCAGAGAGAGCTGCCCATTTAAATCTTGCCAGGTTGAATTCTGATGAAGTAACTCACCTGCAGGAGACACTGGCAGGCTGTGATGAAGTTCAGAGCACTGAAAGGGTATGAATATCCAATCTTCTGTGACAATTTATGACAGTCTGTTCACTTCATCGATTCTTATGAGCAGGGAACCGTACTGCAAGTCTAGGGTGCATAACTGTCAGTATCCTCACAATTTACTGTGGATTTGTTACTGTTGTGAATAGTAAGAGGCAGTTCAAATAAGTGAAACCCAAAGTTGTCATAAATGTTATGCTCTCGTTGATTTAGCTCTAATAGCAAGTCACTTAAAATGTATTGTAGTAGGAGGGCTCTCCGCCCTTACCACTGCTGGAAGAGAAGAGCTCAAACATGAAGCAAACATCACATAAACTTAAATATTAACTTTAAGCTAAACTGTTTCAACCACTAAAATAATACTTGATTGATACAAATAGAGCCTTAATGAAACTGTCTGACATCTCAAAACTGAAACAGACTGACAATTCAACAAGGACATGTATGAGTAGACAATGATTTTTGGAGACTTTCATAGATATGCATCCACTCTTCTCCAAATTCACTATAAGCTATTTTATTAGTAAGTGCTTCAACCAAAAATGGAAAAGTTATCACACACGGAGGAGACCATGTTGCCCAGAAGTCAAGCCCCGTCTCTTTCACATTTCTGACTCTTTCTTCTGTCCTTTCTCTCAACAGAGGTAGAAAAACACTCTCCAAAAAATCCTTCAAGAATTTGCTGTTGCAAATTGTGGCAAAAAGAAATAAAACAAATATTAAGAGAAATAAGAAAAAGAAGAATAGTACACACTCTCTGGATCACCTTGGAAACAATGGCAGTTAATGAAAAATAGGTTTCCACACACACACACTGTCTGACATGCCCTCAGCAAGTCTGCCACAGCATTTGTTTAACTGCTCCCAACATACAATTAATTAATTAGAGTATTAAACGCACCCATGGGTGAACTCAGCCAATATTACATTGGAGTTACTTGCATTTCTTCCATGGATTAAGGACTGTGATAAAAGGAAGACAGGATGTTAGTTTATTTGTAGTCTGCTAAAAATCATACAAACCTAATAAATGAATAGTTTATTGACTCTGATTTTCTGCATTGATTGTTGCTGACAACAAGCTTCAGTTATGCTTCAGTCTAACACAACACAGAGTGGATAGAATATTGTACTGTATGATACTAATGAACTGTATCTACATTTTTAGAATTATTTAATGTCTTAATGTTATAGAATGTTTACGGAATTGGAATGTTGTCTGGGTTAACTCTCATAACTTTTTATATACACACAAAATGGATGGTTCTGACTTAAAGACCAGGAAAAGAACCATCAAGTATAAAATAATGGAAGGCTCCTCTAATATCTCTTACTGTGGTTATTCAGTCAGCATGATTTCAAGAGGCCTCGTGCTCCTGAGGAAAGCTGATTGGACCGTAGCAAAGTTGGTCAGTAAAGTGATGATCTTACATCAGCACACAGCATGAAAAGCTGTGATGACGTCTGCTCCTGGTAGCCATTGTAGCTCAATAAAGCTTCCACGAGATGTTGTGTCTCCATCATAAACTGTAACAGTTACATTTGCAACCTTTATGCACTTATCTTGAGTCTACTTGATTTTAATGTTATTCATTTCAAAACAGTAACTGATCAAAATTATACAAATAATTTGAAATCAACCGAAAGATTAGAAGAATATAACTATATATATTATTTTTTCTGTTCTTCTTTTCTTTTCATTTCTCTTTCACACAGCAAGAGAGCAAATATCTGATTTCTCATGTTTATTCGTGTGGCTACAGCTCTGTTTAAATGATCCAGTCTATTGTTCCTTCCCTCGAAACCAGGACATGATCTCCTACATTGCAAATGCAAAACTTTGTGCTTTTGTTTGTTTTAACTGCATTTTTTATATAGAAAAAAGTGGGTTTTACTCCACAAAATAACGCGTTTGCTCCTCTGTTCTCCCTTTTCTCTCTTTTCTCTCTGTTCTTTTCAGGCAGTCTCATCATGTAATTGTTTTGCCTGCATACCCCCATGGTGCTGCCGAACGCTCTCATTGATGCATCTGTGCTCACAGCTGTAGTTGTGCACTCTCTCTCTCTTTCTCTCTCTCTCTCTCTCTCTCTCTCTCTCTCTCTCACGCACACACATGCACTTTAAAAATTAGAGACATCCTTGTTTGTATCTTGTTTTGTGATCTTATTGGCCTTTGTATCCAGCCTGTTGGATAAAAGCTTTAGATGTATTTGAAATGTGACTTGATAACTGTGAATGAAAAACTGTAAGCAATTCTACGAGTCTGTTCAATGCTGTTAATTTGTCTGTTTTAGCCCATTTTGAAACATCTGGTTGTTTAATTTTTGATTCCGCAGCATCAGACCCAATAATTTTAAGCTTTATTGTAAAATAAATTTAACATCTCATATCACAAAACTGAGAATGAAATTGTGAATGAAGTCACCAATTGGACCACCAATGGGGTAGGAAAGGCAAGTATCGTTAGTACTGAGTGATTCTATTCATTATAATAAATAAAGAAACAGAAAACGACAAGAAAATTTTTCATTGAATTGGTGAAATGTCTTACATAGGAGAGGTTAAGTTTTCCCAAATAGACCATAATTCCATTAACAAAAGGTTCTGACTTTAGTCCATTAATTACTGCCCCCCCCCCCCCCCTCCTTACAGTATACTAGCACACTGACTGAATTTTTTTGTGCCTCAAATTTGTCACAATTTCCAAAAAGTATCTAAGGAGGAGAAACGTCTCAGCTGTAATTTCCGAGTAAGGGCTCTTGATGTGCATTCAGATGTAAAATAAACTGAACTCAGTGAATTTTGAAACAAACATGACTAATACCGGGTGCTAGTGGAGGCTATAATTATTGCTATTAAGTGATGTTTTTATGGATAGTAAATACTGTCATTTTACTAAAGTATATGCATGTCTAATGTCATTTAGAGTGTTTTCAGGTTACTATTGTGGGATAAGGTGGGTGTTGGTGGACATTTCAACATTCTGTGATAGTCAGATTCATCTAATCAATAAATACATACCATGTTGGGCTCAAATCAAATTTTCCAGATCGATGAGTTTGTGAAGAGTCTAACCTGCGAATACCGATGTTTGCCGATTTTGACCTTGATGGAAAATTCTTACGCTGATGACATGCAGACAGGTTGGAGCGCTTTTGTTGTGAGACCTTGTTTTACTCTGGATCTGTGAAATTCTATGTGTGCGAATGTAACTAGCTATATGGAGAAGTCTGGTCAAACACTAATGGTGGCAAAATCATCCTCCTGGTGCCAATCGACTGACAGACCTCACCTGTCCATGATCACGTGGTGTCTTCAATGGTTTCTTGATTATTTTTACTTTGTTTTATTTTCTATTATTTCATTTAACCATCATTCAGCCCCCTGTATTATACCATGCTACATATGGCAACTATAAAGTAGATGTGAAAAGCAGATGTTGTTTGCATTCATTTACTTCAGATTTGTGATGTCTGATCTGTTTGGCACATGAACATTACTCTCTGTACTCTCTGTCTGAAACCTTCTTGGCAGGAATCATGGCTCTGTGAACATCTGACGAAATCCAACCGGGTAATAAATCAGTGTTACTTTGAATAAATGTAAATTCGAAGCTACGTGAATGCTGGTTATATATAAGAGTGATGATACAATTTCATGATAAAGGTCAAAGATCCTTTTTTTCATGATTCGCTTGGTTCTGGATGAAAGTGATACTTGCCTATTATAATATGCATACAGTTAAGTTACATAACGCTTGTCGTAGCATCATGCTAATATCTAGAAATATTAATATATTGATAATATAATAAATATATTATTAATATCGTATTAAATATAAATATATTATTAAAATACTACTTTTTTTAAGCTATGTTCATGTTAAAATGAAACATGGAGAACTGAGCTGTTAAATTTCACACTGACTGATTCAACATACTGTATAGCTTAACATATACTGTACCAAATTATACAGCAGTGCATTTGATTAAAATCTAATTACACTTCTATAAGATTTGCTCAAATATCCTTCTGCATAATGATGTAAGATTAGATCAGGCGCTAAACAAACATATTCACAGCTTCCCAAGGGCACTGCACAATCTGTTCCAGAGCTGCAATGATGAGCCGGAGATACAAGGCGCAGGAAAAACACAAGGCTCCAGTTTACAATTTAAAATACTGATGAATTACAGGTCAACAGCCCTTGAGTGCTCGCACAGGCGGACACAAGGAGCGTAGGACAGGGGAACGGGCAGGGAGCAGTTGTGCTGTAGACCGTAATCTGTGCTTACCAGTGCAGCTCTCTGTGGCGGGGAGCAAATAAATCTGCCAAGCTGCAGCAGATTCATAAAATCCCTCAGGTGGCTCTGTTCATTTATCTACATTTGCCAGGGCTTCCAGCTGCCAAAAGCAGGTGGCACACTTTGGCTTGGAAATTGACTGTTTTTAAGATGTAGAGCTCTTTAAAGAGGTTGGAGAGCAGACAGGGAGAGGTTGCTGGAGGTTGAAAGGATGCCAGTGGGGTGTAGGTGACAAGGTCGTGAGGTGAAGGGTATCAAGTGTGCGACTGAGTTCCATTTTGTGTCCTTGTTAGGCCCAACATGAAAACTGACTCATTTAAAAGGTAAATTGAAATGAAAATGCCCTCATTTCTAATTTCCTCCCTTCAAATTCAATTTTCAGATTGGCGGCACACCCAGGGAGTAAAAAGGCAGGGCCTATGGGGGGGCAGTGGAGGAGAGGCAGACGGAGGGTGCTCTACCAGATAAGAAATTATAGATGGAAATAATCAGGGGATCTATTTCCTCCTCTCCTACCCCTCTGTGGCTGCAAATGTGATATGGTGAAGAGGGAAATTAAAAGTCACGATGATGCACCTCATTGCAGCTAGCACTTGTTGGGGGGCCAAAGTGCTTCTTGGGATTGTACTCTGGGCCTGAAACAGCTGCTTACCAACACACACTGGCTGCTGTGTTCATATTAATGCACTGCTAACCTGGAATACAATGAAGATTCATTATGTATTCACATAATGTAATATAAAATCTTGTGAACAATAACATGAGCTTTACCACAGAGGCCCATCATTATTTAACTACTCTAAAAATATCAGTTTCCAACACGCCATGGAAGTTCAGGTATAGCTGAGTACTCGGTTCATAATGAAATGACATTTGCACAGTTTTTATAGTATTACCAGTTATTATGAAACTCATTCAAGCCTTTTTTCTTGCTTTTCTACCTGTATTTAGAGCTGTGACAGTGGATTTACTTATTGCATTTAGAGAAATAATAATAATAATAATAATAATAATAATAATAATAATAATAATAATAATAATAATAATAATAATAATAATAATACACAAACAAAAACTGTTACTTTGCTTTACCAATCGAGCACAGCAGTATCATGATTTTTTAACCAGCTTTTTGTACTTTTGGCATTGTGGGCAGGTGCCAAGTCTGAGAGGAAAAATAAAATCAGTGTTGCCATAAAACTTGTCAGCTTTTTTTGACTTGGGCTTCATATAACACAGTGGAGAGTGAATGAGTTATTTTAAAGCCTTATTTTTGTGACTGATTGGTATCAAATAAGTCTGTTGTATTGGCTGGTTTGGTACTATAAAGGAGAATAAAAGCAATCTAAACATCACTTTGAGGAATACCAAGATTCTAAAAACAAAGTTAAGCTCACAGAGACTATGAGGCTATGCTTGAAAGGAGTTAATGTTTTAGCTGAATGCTAACATTAGAATTCCTGTATTGTCAGAATGAAAATGCTCAGAAACAAACACCCATGCTGTCTTTGGTTTGCCTGTTCTTATGCTAGCGTTTGTCCATTCCTTCTTAACTTAAAGATCACCTGAGATTGATAGGTCTGTCCTAAAGGGACAGTTCATTCTTAAAGTGTGGTTGAAAGAGTTACCTGTCAAATGTAAGTGTACTGTATCTGTAACAGATTGTTGTGTTTGTTTTATGTATTGTATATCTCATTCACTTTTAGAGTGACGTGTCACCAGAGAGTTATCATAGCTGCCATAAAGCAGTGGTTGTTGTTGTTGTTGTTGTTATACTGTTCATGGTACACAAGTGTGTGTTGAATTAAGTGGAAGCTGTGGATAAAGAAGCTCCCCGTCTATGTGTCTTTTATTGTTTTCTTATATCATCAGGCCCGATGAACCCAGAAAGCTTGGTTACAGCTATAGTAGATCCAAATGGCCTTGGCATCTTTGGAGTAAGTAAAGAAATCAGCACACTAAATGTCCTTTACAGCTTTTAATTGATGCAAAATAGCACAAACCAGCAACAGATGCATTGCAGCTCAAAGCCTTTCTCACTATTTGGAGCTATGTAGTCGTGCGTTTGTATTTTTCACTTATTACTCAACACGCAGTCGGTTTTACAGCAAATTTTGACTGATTTGAAGATGTAGTTACCCTTAAACTAATGTTTTCTAGCATTTTTTTTTTGACAAATCAAAGTACCTGTTTGTTATAGGCACCATGTAGACTGTGGACACTCCACAGATTTAGCCTTGTCCACAGGGCAGTAATCGGGTATCCTGGTCTGCAGGCCTTGAAAAGATTTTGGTTGATAACGGTGTTAGATTTAAAAGAAAAGACTCAAAATCACCCAACAGGGACCATGAATGTTGAAGTCTAATGACATGACAATTCAATCAGTTGCTGTTGTGCTTTTAGAGGTTTGGTCTATAACGTAATTAACTAACCAACAGGCAAATACAGCTGTCCCCAGAGCCACAGCTCATGTGGCTGAGGAATAAAAAGCACAGTATCTGTGCAGATTTCTCATACAGGGAGGAAGCAACTTAGCAAGGAAAATAATTTCATACATCAGAATAAGACCTTTATTATGAGGTATTTTCAGCAGGAGCCTAAGTATTAAGCTAGATCCAAATCTTATTTGATACAACAGTCACTTCTGGAGTCAAGTCAAAGTCTTTGCAGTCACACAGGGACCTCTGTAATGCATAAACATCCTCACAGTCACATTCCTCCTCAGTCTTTTTTTTGCATTTAATTGCATCTTCATTGGAATTCAACTGTGGCCCTGCTTGCTTTCTCTTGCTTTGAAATAGAATGGGGTACAAGGCGGAATGAAATGAGCATAAGCAAACATGAATATGAGTTTTCAAACAGCCTTGCTTGCCATTATTTTTTCTAAAGAGCTTAAAGATTGACATGAATAACTCTGATGGTTTTCTCCCTGCGCTCTAAAGGAAGTGATGGAATACATACAGCCCATAAAGAGAAACATCCATCAAAACTATTCATGGTTTTCAATATACAGTAAAGCTTTAAGTCATCAAGAAATTAGTCAAATTCATGACCTTTAGATCCATAAATGAATGTATTCAATGGTATATTTACTGAGGTGTGAAAATAAGTCTTCTCTCTCCCGGTTAAGTGAAGAAGAGTATCACCATCTGCCTAAAATGTCTCAGGATATCAGTGGTGCTTGATGGTCTCTCCCAACACTGGAGACATTATGCAGGAAACCACTGTGATTACACATCATTAGAGGCAGCGCAATGGTGCTGACTGTATTTTTTTTAAGAGCAGGTCAGGGGTAAGTAACAAGGAGAAAAGTGCAGGAGTGGCAGATTTCTTCCTATGCATGTGGTCACGTCTTTCAGCATCACATCATGCACACTTTGACTCTGCTGCATTTTTTTGCAAAAAAAAAAAAAAGCCTTCAAAGCAGTATCACCGTTTCAGAGGAGAGACAGTTTGGGAGAAAATTTCACAAAACATCACAGCAACAAAGATATCCTGACTGCAAAACAAGAAGGAGGCTGTGGTTAGTTCTGCAGTATTGTGTAACATTTATAAAGCACATTCTTTCAGCAGATTTGTGTATATCCAAGAGCATCAACCTTCACTTAAGAGTGCATCTTTTTCTTCACTTATTACAAAAGTAGCAGGAGCCACAGTTGCATCTGGCCAGATTCACATGGAGGTTTTTAACACTAATGAAGAAATCTCCATTTACAGACAACATTGCTAATGAAGTGGAAGACAGACTGACATTTCTGTGGCCCTGAGCAGGAAGAGACGCCTATATAGGCATGATGTGATATACAGCAATTTATTTTAATAGGCCCTGAGCACTGACAGGTGCCAGCACCTTAACTGTGAACACTTTGAAAACTGTTCTTCCTTTTTGTCTACATTAATTGCATTTTGAAAAGGCTAACTGAGTCTCAGGAAAGTTTGGGCATCAGACATGGGGAATTTTTAGATATTAAAAAGGACAAAAGTCAAATTTTCAATCATCAGATGTTATTTCATGAAATACAAATGATGCTGACAAAGAAGCCAACAACATAGAATGTGCACATGTGAGATTTCACCATCAAAAAAAGAAAACAAGAAAAAAAAAAATAATAATATATATATATATATATATATATATATATATATATATATATATATATATATATATATATATATATATATATATATATATTTGTCATTTAGCAAAGTCTATATATGAGTAGAGACTTATATTAAAGTGTTTAACACATTCTCCATTCTTTACAGTGTTTTCTTAAATAATCAAACTCAAGTTAGTTGTATAAGAGCATATATTTCATCTATTTCATCTTGTGGAAGAAGTGTCATTGACCTTGAAGATCTTGTGAGTGAGTTTATTGAGGTTTTAGTAAATCCTATCAAATTTAGGTTTATTCTTGATTTCATTTCAAAGGGCTTTCTCCAGATGAAAGGTGCCCTGTCTCTTGATTCTTATTTACTAAGGTTTGCAGTAATCCAATCTTGCCTGTGCTATTCGAGGACTGTTGAACAACAACCTGATTTGTGTTAAACAAGTTTGATTGAATCTTCTTGTGTCTTGAGGTTAGCTTGGTCCATACCTCCCTTTTTCTCTGTAGGTTGTTGGCCTCAGGCAGAGGTTATCAACTAACTCAGAGACCCAGGTGCTTCAGTCATAGGAGCATGATGTAACAACACTCGTGGAGCTTTTTTTCAACAGTGTCTGTGGATTTTTCCACAATTTTGTCAAGGCCACCTGACCCCAAATACTTGAGGTTGTTTCTATTGAACCACATGCAGGAACCAAACTTGGACATGAACTACTTGAATTATCTTATTTTGGATGATCGCTCAATCATCATGTTCTTGAGGCTGCAGCTGATGTGACTATTGGGACCACCTAACAAAATATGCCATTGTGCCTGCTATCTCTAAACCTTAGCTGTTTCTGTTTACTGTGGAGCACAGGCTGCAGAGTTTAGAGTTATTAATAGAGTGACCATTGACACTAATGAGGCGGTAACCACCTGTCAATGTCAGAACTGTTCTGCAGTGAGTTTAAATCACTTAATGAAAGTGACAGGCATCCTCAACAGACAACCAGAGCTAAAACTAATATCCTCTGTTTAGTTCACACAATTCAGCAAGTATTTCCATTTTATTCTGAATTGCTGAATTGTTTTTTATTTTTTATTTTTTTGGTAAGCACCACTTGAGTGGCAGCTTGTTGCAGGAGCTCTGTCGTCATTGTTCTTTTTCTCCTTTTTTTCCCTTATCTTTTTAGTCATCTTTGTATTTGGCTTATTTGTTGACCATTGACACCAAAATTGGTAACATTTGCAGTTTAGTTTTTAATATTTTTGTTTCTGTTCATACGTGTAACCATGGTCACATTTTTACACATGAGTTCAACTGTAAGCAGCCTGTCGCATGTTGATGCTAACCGGTGCTAGACTCAATATTCCCAGCAAGCTGAGAAGGAGGTGAGGTTGACAAGCAGGTACTGCAATGTGCTAAGAAGAGACAACATCGACCTGTCCTTCCATCCATTGTTATGAGGAAAGTAGGTTCTATGTCCAATAAGATGGACAAGCTAGCCGTGCTAACCCAGCAGAGTAGCATCATGCTATTGACAGAGACATGGTCAACAGAGCTAATACCAGACATCAACCCCACATGTGAAGGATTTCAGATATTGTGGGTGAACAGGACAAAGGAGGGCAAGACTGAACTGACTAAACAGACGGGTGGAGACCGGCTCGGTCCTGGACCCTGTAAAGGTGATGGCTGACAGAGAATTAAGGCCAAGCTGTCATCTCTGATGGACTTTTTTTTCTTTGTACACTTATATTATACTATTTTAAAATTCTTATTGGAATTGTTGCACTTTACACTTTCTTTTTTGCTGCTGTAACTGAAAATTTCTGCATTGTGGGATGAATAAAGAAGTATCTTATCTTATTTATCTGGGCCCTGTATTTAGAAAAAAAACAGGGCCATCATTCTATTTAAATTGCTCCCTGCTCTTTTCTTCATACAAAGACCTTTCTCTCTTGACAAGCAAATGTCTCTAGGCTGTTTTTTGTTTTACAAAAGTGCAAATTGCATTTTGCTCCTATAGCAACTATGGCAAAATCCAGCTCTGGTCAAGAGACTGGTCAAAATTCTTGCTCAATAATTTAACTTTGAATTAAAGCTTAAGGTCCCCAAGTTCAGACTTCTATAATAGCTTAGTAGATGCTGCCAATCCTTTATGAAACTCTTTACATGTTGGCTTCAAGTTCTTAAAAGAAAAGCATGTGTTATATTCAAGGTCTTGCTTTATTGTGTATGAAAAAGACTCTTCAAAGTGTTTGCCTCTTTGAATTAAGACAGTGTGATGTATAGCTTTTAATGAGTTAGGGAAGGGCTCATTTGTTAGATCATTTCAGGGTGGGCTGTACTTTTTTAGGGGTTTAAAGCCCCTTTGAGTTCATATTTGCATACTGGGTCCTGTTACTGTGCATGGCTGTGATCGTGACATCCTGCCAGACACAGGGAGTACATGCTCTGGGCATCAAAGTCCCATCAAGACGCTTAACCATGTGTTGCAATTTGGGAATAACAGATTGTCTTGAAGCCATGTCTGTGTTAATGACCCTGTGGCTGCATGGCTGAGGAGTGAAATTAATAAACTCAGTCTATTTTTAGCTGCCTGTCTTCAGGTCTTTGTCTGTAAGACATCTTATGACTAAATCATTTATTTGATCCTTGAATTTTAGTCTTTTTTTTTCTTATTGAAGTTTGCAATCTTCTGTTTTGTACACTTCTTACTGTTAATTGAAAAACGGTGAAAGCAGTGAACCCTTTTATTCTTATTATTATTCTGAGATAACTAAATCCTTTTCTCTATCTCTCCTGTTTTATTAGTGCCAGCAGTGGAGACTCAGCTACATGCAGCGTGTCAGAAATATCACAGGGAACCGATTAAGTTAAATGACTGCCTGGATGTCCAATTATTTTTTGAACTCTGCAATCTTAGGAAAGAATTTGCAATATCATGCCTCGCTGTTACAATATCTTGAGCTGAGTTATTTATGAAAATGTGCTCTGACCTGCAGATTTTAGCACGGCATCCTACGAGGAAATAAAATCGGCGGCCACGGAAGTCATCTGTTGAACACTCAATCTGCATCTTTAAACATGCCTCCCAGGATATGAGTGGATGTAATTATAGAGTGTACAGTGCACGTTTTCCATTCTGACTGCTGTGCCTTCTCCATTTTTATGTGGTATTATTATAATTTTTATGGAAAATATTTGGAGAAATCACATCTATATTAAATATTCAAGCAGGCAGTCTGTCATTTTGGTGTGATACAGTTTTTCACTCAAATAGAAAAGTTCCTATAAAGAATGAATGCGTATATTGTTTGTTGGCCACAGATTACTTAACCATGGTTACTAATTTTCCAATTAATTCTCCTCTGCATGCACAAATGTTCCAATCTGTCATCATCAATCATAATCAGTTTTATGGTGTGTCCCATTGACCCCGTCATCTGGTCTACCTGCTGCCGCCCTTTCATATTCTTTTCATCTCATTAATTTAACAAATTTCAACTGTGTACATTTTTGACAGGATTCATTTTCTGTCTGAAATTTTAAACGTTTTTTTATCGCTTTGGAATCAAGGACTGCCAGCTCATGCATATATGTAAGCCTGAGCAAACAATGCAAGGTTAATAACACTCACTCAGACATCCCTTCCCTTTCTCCATCACAGACGTGTGTGAGTGTGCACGGACTCGCACACATCAGTGACAGCGGTGGTATTTAGAGAGGAATTAAGGAAAGAATAATGGAATCAAAAGAAAAGTGACATACAATTGTGCTGGACAGTGTCGCTGGCAATGCAAACACGACAGAGGTTTTGAACTGTGCAAAGACGGATTAATCACCTCAGTATGAGCAATACAATATGCCGGCAATCAATCAGGCCATGAAATTACCAACTGTGACAGCAATCTATTCTCCTGTTTATCCCTCTTTGTATATATTAATTCTTGCGGTCAGACCACCTCCACTTCAATCTGCTCTGCCGCGGGAATCCATTTGAGCATTTAAATGCCTTCTGGCAGATATCCTTTTCCTGAGATGCTTTTTGAATACCCTCTGATTACAACTTAACTACACAAACAAGGGACAAACAGTCAGTATTGAACACCTTGTAGATAAAAGGAACAATATACAGAGTCCAACAATACCTACAAAAATCGTCATCAACACATGCAGCCTGTGTTCTGTAATCTTATGCTCACTTTGGCAGGTAGCCGTTTGTCTTTGCCTTCAATAGATCAAAATCAATTACAAATATTAACAAGAGACGCACCATTGGATCATCGTTGTTGGATTATATTTACTCTCAGTCGCCCATCCACAGGTAACGCACATATGCGCTAATGTCGATTTGTCTATGTTGATCTGTATATGACCACATTTTATCTTTATCTTAACGAGGGATTCACATTATAGATTTTTTTAGATGATCCGTAACTAATAGTAACCTGCTCCCAAAGAATGATTCTATACCAGTTCTTCACCTGTAGAAGACAGGCTCAGATTTAGTGAGAAAAGATGCACATGTATTTATATCCCATACTTACCAATTACAGAAATCTATCTTTTTAATGTACAAAATAAAAAAAAAAGACAAGAAGAGTTTGTGGTGAAACTTATAACACTAATGTTGTCCATCAGTTTTAGATGAATGTAGAGATCACATCATGTGAATCCTGTTGTATACTAAATGTCTTGCCAATTGTGTAGGAGAGGGTTGTTGAACACGTGTACAGGGAAAGTAAGCTTGGAGATAAGGATATGCTATTGTCAACAGAGGCCGCCAAAGTCAACAACCACTAAAAATTCCTCACACCGAGCTTTAAATAGCAAAAAAGAATCAAAGTTGCACCAAATTTGCATTAAATATAAAACAGAAATTAGTTACTTTGTACTCTAATAACAACAGTCCAAGACCTTGACTTTGAACTGGACCAAGACTTTTGCTTCTACTTCTGCTTCTACTTCTTCCTATAAAACAATTCTGTCCTTCCTATTAAAGAAAACTTCTGCAGTGTCAGATCATAAAACACACAACACACTTGCCCTCCCTCACTTGAAGGAAATATTACTCAGTCTTCTATAAATTTGTAAGCCTCTTCTGTTATTACACCAGTTGAGGAGCAACACACACAGACCAAGTCATTGCAGTACCCCCCCTCATATCTCTGCTGCCCCTTCTGTGTGGTTATATTTTTTTTATATGGAGGTGAACGTCAGTTGGAGCCTTAGCAACGCTCTGACGCACAACGTGCAGAACTGGCTGCTCTGACGGCCAATGTCAGAAGGGATTTTTACTTATGGATTCTCCATGAGCTGACGTAGACTTTGCTCTTTTGGTATAGATTTAACACAATCAGAGAGTTGGTATTGGCATATACAGTACGGCAATATTGTTTAAAGTGTTGTTGTTCAATAATGTATGATTCTGCTCTCCTGTATATCTCAGATGGGGGATATCAAACAGTGAGTTTCTGATGGACGCAAATAGCACATTTCTCTTATTCATAAGTAAACAAGTCGAATCCATTGATTTTCAAAGCGAGCTGCTTGATTATGTCTTCATTTTTTAAGCATGGTTGATTTTTAAATGAGGTGAGGGAGTTTGAAATACAACAGGGAGTCTTGGGCTTGTCAAGGTTGCTTGCATGTACACATATATTTGCAGGCTGCGCTTAATGTGGCAAATGGCTTTTGATGCACAGTTTGATTTACATAACTTCGGAGGAGGGATGCGGTAAAGGATTCCCTCAGCACCAAAGGACATGGAAGATATTGCGGTGTATTAATGACTGCCTCTTCTCCCCAGCGTGGAATCAAACAGAAATTTCAAGCAGCAGGACACACAGAGAGTGAGGCCGGGCAGGGAGATCTGACAGATTTTAGCATCACACAAAGTCTGCAGTATTCTATTACTGAACGCTGACATGTTGTACCGTGACCTTCTTTACCCCGGCTCTGCTCTCTTGTTCTCACGTTTCAGATTATCCTGATTTGTGAAGAACACCCGTTTTTTTTTATCAACAGAAATTTCAGCAGTTTTTTTTAAAAAGCAGCCACACAAAAAAAGCCTGAATGTACACAAGTTGATTTTCAGGTTGAATAGTTTCTGTTATCTTTCCATCATGTATGTATGTATGCAGATGCTCGCCTCAGAGCCATTCAGAGGATCAAAAAGCGGTGTTTGCGTACTCGCTCTCTCATGCTCTGGCAGCACAAAGCCCCATCATTTACCCCGACTACAGCTGCAAGATAAGCTGCTATGTGTTTTCTTGCTTAGCCATTTGAAACACAAGGGGAATGTATTTATATCGCCCCCATTAATATCAAACATAACTAATGAGGTACGATTATCCTGTGTGCTTATTGTGATAATGATGCGAATCACACATAATAAAGAGGCAGCTCTCTGAGTGAGGAGGGCCTGGTTAGCATTTCAGCCATGGTGACATTCTTAGCTTGAATCTATTTCAATACCTGAGAGTATTTGTTGCTGCCATAAAGCAGTAAATCAACTGTAGCACAGAGGAAAATCTAACAAGAAAATAGCTCCCAATGGGGCACATCCAACACAGACTCTGCAAAGCTTAGAGGTAATGATGGGACTTATCTCCCGACCTAACATAAACATGACACAGTATTCCATTATCACCCATAAGGATCATGTGCTACTGATGCCTGCACGTGAGGGTAATTAATGTCACTTCGAAGACATCCCCATACATGCCAGTGAAACAAACACTCATGGCCTTTCCTTCCCTTTAACCCTTTAACCCCCTCTTTATGAAGCTTTATCTTTATTACTGTCTCAACCACTAGAGTCATCATTATTCTTTTAAAGCAAGCACTCGTGGCCTGATTCTCACAAGGATTGCACACCTATTGTTCTCACTAACCCTGTTCAAATGAGCCAAACATTCAAAAAGCATGTGCAAAGAGTAAAAGCCTCTACAAACTCCTCTGCCCAGTGACTAGCATCACTGTACGCCCTTGTTGTTTGCACACAGTTAAATGAGTCATTATACCTTCATGAAGAGCAAAACAGGCCTTCGTCAATGCAAATAAGCCTTATGGCAAATAGAAACTAAAGGGCTGATTGTGCTTTCCGCACGAAAGTGACGCACGGAGACCGCGTGTGGCTTTTATACTTTTTCACACTGAGTGCAGCCTTTGCTGTATCGCAAACCAGGGATGCACTGATCCAGCTTTTCTGGTCCTGATATTGATACTGATACCTGGGCTTTAAGTATCTACAGATACCAATCACAATCTGATACCAATGTTAGAATAATAACCTGCATGTCCTACTGTGGGATAAGACTGGTAATGTTTTGGGTGAAAGGCAACAATGAGTACATATGGAATTACTGAAGATATTTATTAAAACTATAAGATAGATAGATAGATACTTTATTTATATAGGTACTTTATTTGTCCCAAGCATGGGAATTATTTTATAGCAGCAGCAAACAGAATATAAAATATAAAAAATATAAAATCACTGTACAATATAAAATGATATTATGAAGAAAATACCAAAAATATATACAATAACTACAACAGAATGTGCAAAAAGGTGTGGTTTTGTTTTGAATAGAAAAAGGAAAATGCAAGATGCAAGGTACAAAGTGTTGAAATGTTTACCAGCAGTTTGGTTAAAAAAAAAAAAAAAAAAAAAAAAAGGTTCAGAACTCACAGAAATTAATATTCAGTCATAAACTGTTACACCCTGTAGAGACTGGTGATACAGCAAAAAACAGAGAAAGAGCATCAGAGGGAACGTTCAAGAACAAAACTGTTACACAACTGTTTGTAACCACAGACTGTTAACAACGTGACAAAACAATGCAAACAAACCTGTTTGATTTAATCATAATTTAACCTTAGTGTCAAGTTCTAAGTGACGACAAAAATTCTGGTAAAAAATATGAGAGTGCAGGTTAAAAAAAGGCACAGAGCTGGTTGCCTGGATCGGCACCACAGATCGGATCCGGCCGATACCCGCTACCAGGATCGAGATCGGTGCATCCCTATCACAAACACATGTCTACCAAAGTCCAAAACTAGAGAAGAAGAGGTTGTTCACACAGTTTACAATATATTTTCACAAATTCCTCTTCTCTGCCAAATTTGGCTGCAATTTTACTCCAGGAATTGTTAACCACACACTTATCAAGGTGATCCCTGTGTAGTGAATCATGTAAATGCCAGCATTTGTTGTACTGTGGACACGAGGAGCCCCTGCTCGTCCACGTGTTTCCGTGTGGATGTTAGAAATTTTCTGCGTGAAAAGGACCGCACGAGGGAGCGAGGCTGTTAAAATGATGTCATTTGTCCGTGCGAAGCAGCGCGTCAAGCATAAATCTGGCTTATCACCTCACTATTACTGGTGCAAACAGCTCCGTGCAGCTAAAGTGAACATTTTACCGTTTGCTGAGAGCTGATTGTAACAGAGCTATTGTGTTTCACGCATTGTTTCACACATTTCTATCATCGAAACAATAATTCCACCTCTAGATGATAAAAAGTAACATAGAGTAGGTCAAGTTTGTTAACAGTATTTTGATATTACTAATATATAATATTAATAATCAGAGGTTAAAAAAGTCAGAGGCTGTGCGCAGTTCAACCCCTGCACATAAAGCCTGCCCTATGGTTTTCTTTTTAAATCTAAATAAGTTGCTTTTTGCTAGCTCCCTCCTGTATGTAAGCTGAATATAAAATGTTTAATATGTCCAATCTCCTATGAATTGACTCTACAACAAAATGTTTGGGATTTCCCCTGTCCATCCAGTGGTTCATGTATCATTAGCCTCATAGCATAACTGCATAAGTCATATATTGAGAAAAGGAGAAAATTAAATTATTAATAATAATTTGATTTCTATTATTTATTTTCACTTAAGAAATGATACAGTAAGTAATCTTGGTCAAACGGGGCACAAAACTGAAGCAAACTGCACAGAGGTTCAGACAGCAGGTTTAAATGATGTGCAGTCTTTGGTGCCATCAATTGTAGACTGCCCCCACCGTGTGGTTTGATGTCTAAGTGGTGTCTGATGGAGCTTTACGAGGCCTAATGATGCTTAACTTTTGGGTTAAATAGCCCCAAATGACACCAGTACTGGAGTGCACAAAACTGCGCTTCCTTTAGTGTCCATTTAAGACTGGCACTGAAAATTAGGGAATTCTAGTTCCACTCCTTTTACCGAGTTGCTAACTTTCCGGGGGAATTAAATGTCAGCTCAGCCTGGTGCAGAAAAATAATTTGGTCTTGATTTCATTTATTTGTACAAACTGTTGTGGAGGTGATATTTTTAATAATACCACAGCCATTTTTATGATATTAATGCTGGGAGTTAAGTAAACATTTGCATCCATTGTGACAGGTGGGTATTTTGAATCTGTTTAGCAGAAGATTTCAGACCCAATACCTCTAAGGCTCATTTCCAATATTGTAAGTGGCATTTTTGAGCTTCAAAACGTCTCGCCAGTAACCAGTGGGAGGAACGATGAAGACTAGGTCCATATGTAATATATAACATGTTGAACTACTCAACTACAGTGCTTTATGTAATGAGTTGTTGCATCTATTTTTGAGACTTGACCTCTGCAGTGATGGATCCATACCCGTTGGTTTTGGTTGAAAATGAAAAATGAAAATTCCAAGTATCCCCTGTCAGTTGTCTGTTGTTCAAACAGGGAGAGCGTGTGTTTGGTAAAGACTTTCCTCATTTGAAAAAAAAATAGAGGAAGAATCAGACAGAATGGGCTTGTATTTTTCAAACAAGTTTTACTTGCTCACAGTGGAGGGAGTGTGTGTTATTGTACAAGAAAGGCAGAAGGTCAAGATGAACTATGAGTGAACCGAACTCTTTCATCTTATCCCAATCTCACAGGTCTTTTTAACCTCAGTCACAAAATCTAGCTAGATTAAGAAAGTAGCAATTGTTAACTTTCCTATAACAGAGCTGTTAATGTTGCTATTCTGTAGTTTGTGGCTAAAATGGGCATTTTTGAACAGTACTAATGATTACTTCAGCAAAGACTTGCTGCCTTATACTTAACATCAGGCTCCCTTTTAAACATGCAAGTTCATTCTTAAATCTACCAGCCCAACTTATCCAGGTGGTGAGTCATATTTGTAAAAAAAAACAAAAACAAACAGTCTTTAACTCAGCTTCCTCCTCTGCAGTGGCTATTTTCTGTTCCTCTCTTCCACAGTCAGACAGTTTGATGCTTTGTTCAACATTTTGCTCCTCCATCCTTTCGCGAGTGATGAGGCCTTGACACCGGTCACAGCTCTGCACCCAGCCTCACTGCACTCCACTGTCAATTTCAAGCATTTTCAAGCTTTTTTTTTTTTTTTTATTGTTTGTCCTTTCCTCCATCTGCTGCCTTTTGTGGCAGAGCTAATTTGATGTTGCTCCTGTTTTTAAGCTGACTGTTTGTGCTGTGGTTGAAATTACTTCATCAACTTTTTACAGAGATTACCCACCGACAATGTTTCCTCATTTTTTTTAATTTTTATTTTTTTTTTGGCAGTTGTAGAAGGAGACATCTGAGTGCAGTGCTGCCACACTGGGCTACCTTGAATGTTTTATTAGTTATTGTGACCTTAGTAACATCGTTTTTATCATATTCAGTGATTCATTTTGTTGTTATCTGTCGAGACAGTTTTTGTTATGCTCACAGACTCTGAAAATGTTGAGTGGATATTGTCTGAAGTGTTCTGTTACCAAATTTTCTTAAAAAAGGAGAGAGCTTATTGTTACATCTGTGCAAAGCCCATTTTTCATCCGTCTCGTATTCCTCCAAACGATCCACTTCTTGTTCCGCTGCAGGTACTTCTGCACTGCAGCCATCAGTATTTCTGAATAGATCCTGTAGATGGACACAGTTGTAATAGGACTCTCTGCAGTCTGGATAAAAGCAGAGGCAGAACACTTTGCAGCTCTTGTAAGGAATGATTTTGAACCTGGCCACTTCCTGGGCTGAACCTGATAAAGAGACTGAAGAGTTGCCGTATAAGTCCTTGATATTCTTCCCACGCAGAGTAAATCTTTTGTTTTGGTGCTAATACTCCCCTCATAGGCTTCACTTTTGATGTTTGTGTCAAGATTTACTTCACTTGGATGTTGTTCAACCTTTTCTCGCCATCTCCTCAGCGCTGTTTGACATTCTCATTGCATGTCAAATAAACAGCAGGGCATTTCTGAAAGGATGTGAATTACCTCAATTGATGATGAACATAACAAGCTGAACCTCTTTCTTTCCTTATCTTGTCAATCAATAGAACTCTGGGGTGCTTTTCAGAGCCCTTGCTTGCTCTGGATGCCATTTCATTGACTCGTTTTTTTCTCTGGCTGTACTTCTGTCAGCTAAACGGTATGGTGGCGTGAGCAATCGCTCATGAGGAGGCTTAACGAACACCAGGCACAGAGAGCATGCTGGAAAAAATCATTCTATTAATTAATGGTGTAATTAAGGTTTTGTCATTGACATGCCATGAGCTGACAGGGATGAATGGGGTACTCGGTCCTGCACCAGGCAGTCTCACGTTCGATAATGAATGGCAGCTATTACCAGCACGTTTGGGTGGTGATAGGGCCACCTGCGATGGCTTGGCTTCTCCACCTCTCCTCGCTCTCTTTCCTTCCCTGAGCACCTTTATCTGTTCCCAGCCCTTTTGGTTTCCCATTTCTGACCTTATCCTTCATTTAGCATCCTCCTAATTTAGCGCAGGTTCTCTTCCAGTTGTTCACAGACAGATTAACTGCCTAAAATTAATGCCAGGTCATTTAACCCAAGAAAATACCCCTAGTCCCTAATGTGGCTGTTGGTAATTGTTGTCACCTTTCTGCATCTTTAACTTGACTCCTGCGTGGAAAAACATTCACTGATCATTAATGTTTAGTCCACCTGGTTTATTAGCTGAATGAAATTACTCCCTAAGAGTTTCACACACACTTAAAATCCTAAAAATTAATAAATAAACAAACAAATAAATAAATAATAGAAAGCTGCTCTGGTCCATTTTATTTTTTAAATTACCTTCTAGTCAAGAAGAAAAATTACATCATTCCCAGATACCAAAGCATATCGTGTTATTACACTTATTTCAATTCTTTTGATAAGCTCCTGGTTCAGCCTGTCTGCCTGAGTCCCGTTTGTTGACATGTGAACCGTGAGTCTACTTAGACTGAAAATATTTATAAATGACATGTCAGTGTATATAGAAACATAAAACAACATTATAATTTAAAGAAACTCAAACAAAAAAAAAATATTTAAGATATATTTAAGATAATCTTCATTCATCGTTACAGTGTGACAGACGCAAAGTGGATAGTAAAAACATTTTAATAGGTGTATATAAAATAGTATAGTAAGATAAGTGCATCCAAAGAAATATGTGTAAAGAACCAGTAATACAAGTAAGACATATGCACAGATTAATAACACAGTTAAAAATATGTGCGGAACTAATAAAATGTGTGAAAGGAATTAGACATGTTAGGAAGTGAAAAGGAGTGAGGTGATAATTGTACCAATAAATTTAAATAATTATTCAGCATTGAGATTACAGAAGGTTGAGCATTAACATGAGCGATTAAAGTGGTTTTCAGCTGATTGCTTCAGGTGTAAAAAATGCTTAAAAAATTGTAGGTAATCTGTCCAGTATAAGAACAACCACAGCATCCAAGGACACTGGGTTACATATTCAAGCTTGTCTGATTGGTAATGTGCTCCAACGTTCTTTTGATAATGTTCAAGTCAAATCAAGCAGAGATCCTTAGCTTTTCCATGAAGTAAGTGTCACATGTTAAGTTTCAGGCCTTTAGACTTGGTTAGTGCCTTGAACTGCTTTCTTTCTGCACTGTAAAACCCAATTAGTAAACCTTACTTAAAAATGAAAACAAAACAAACAAAAAAAAAACAAAACAAAACAAACTGATTGCCTTAAAGAATAATAAGTTATCATATTTATATGACCTTTATAAAGACAAAAAAAATTGTGTGTGAGACTAACTTTAGATTTTTGAGTGTTGTATATTTTACAGTTCAGTTTAGGCAACTAAATAACTTAATCTACTTTTTGTAACCGTGAGTGAGGAGGAAACATTGAACATTGAGATGTTGTGCAAGGAGCACAGGCTGTCAGTGCTCAACATGGCACAGACCTGTGCTTAAAATGCTGTCCCAGTTGTGAACTGAAAAAAACAAACAAAAAACACAACTCCATTAATGCCATTCATACTTCATTTAAAGATTGGCTAGCATAGCCCAATCCATTCATACATTTCATTTATCTATCTATCTATCTATCTATCTATCTATCTATCTATCTATCTATATATATATATATATATATATATATATATATATATATAGCTCAATGTACGGCAGGGTCCCATAACCACTGTGTTCCCGCCTCACTCATGGTCACAAGCAACTGTCACAACAAAAATTACTTTGCTAAAACCATTTTTTTAAATGTCGAGGAGCATAACCACTTCTAAATCAGGGCGTGCCAGACAGCACATCAGCTTTTCAAAGCCCGGCCCACTGAAAACCATCTGCTCTAAGCAGAACTGACAACAGAGGATTATCAGGCATGCCAAAATCTAATTTCTGATCTTCAGAGACATGATTTAGGGACCTACAATATTAAAATGAACTAACTGAAAAGTATAATTACAAGTATAATACCATCTTTAACGGTGGCTCACTCCGCATGCTCAGGCCAGGCACTCCTCTATCTTCTACCTTTTCAATTTACACTCATGTGTATTACTGCCACCTACTTGACTTTTGTGTGAAGTAGTAAATCGGCAGCGCCGAATTTAGTAGCAACTTAATGAATTCAAGTAGGAATTACTCAAAACAAGAGTAAAGTAGCTTTTTTTCAATACTTAAGTAACCGTTACTTTAAAAGATGTAGTAATCAGAATCAGAATCAGAATCAGAAATACTTTATTAATCCCAGAGGGAAATTCAGTGTGACCGTTGCTCTTACATAGTACAGGAGGAGTAGGGAAATAAAATAAGTGATAAGATATACAATAAGATAAGCAATAGAAAAAAATACAAATAAGTGGTAAGTACCAGGAGCGATCAATAAGTAATAAGTACTAAACAAGATAAACGAGATAGAAGAAACTATTTACATTGTGGGTAAGGCAGTGTATAACATTGTAGAACAGGTATTGCACTTTTGATCTGTGTTAAACCGATACTGCACTTAATGAACAGTAATAAACGGATATATTTAAGAAGTGCAGATTTTAGTAACTCAGTAATGTTTAGTCAAGAAAGCAATTGGGTTTTACAGTGTGGACATGTTTTCTTTCTCCTTTTTTAAATTTAAATTAACAGAACCATAGTTTTTCTCATAGGACAAATACTTTAAATTAAGTTAAAGTTTAACCCTCTTACTTTTTCTTGACATGTACACTGCTGCTTTATTTTATTTCTTTTCTTTACCTCCTAACTGAGCTTCAGATGCAGGACTGTTCTTCCATGAGGAACCAAGAGCTACATAATTATCAAAGGTAAATTGGCTCTGGAAATAGTTTTAAGTGAACGTTATTCAGGCCCTGATTGAGCAAAAAGCAAGTGTTCAGCAGAGTTACCATGGCAGCCTTAAGGAAAATTATTGCAATGCACAAGGTTATAAGCTGTCGGTCTGCAGCCCCAAGATTCTTAGTCCTCATGCTGCAGTTATTTTCACCCTCTTTGAAAGTGTACATGAATAGCACACTTCTGTGCACTGTGGTAACTCAAAAGGATGCTCAGTGCTGAAGTGCATCACCAATGAGTCTTCGATGGAATCACATTTGATGTAAAATATAAAGAAAAAAGATGCCTTTTACATGCAGCTGTTTTGCCTTATGAGGCGAGTGAAAGCCTCTAATCAACATCAATGGTTGAGTCTTTAATTATTAAAACCAAAAGGATGGCATGTAATATTAAAACATCTTCAGGCTCTTCACAGTGCTGGGTAAGGAGCAGGATGATGGTGGCTATGGTGGTGGCGATGGAGGAATGAAGCTAATTCTGAGATAAGGTGATATTTTCATTTCCTATCTCGGGTGAGATTGGATGTGTTTGGAGTTAGTGTCAAAAAAGAGGGCTCTAGTGATTTATGAGAAGGCTGATTTCATTATTTTACCCATTACGACTTGAAGAGACCGGTCTCAACATACATCAACTCAGAGTGCAAGTCAATAGGAATGAACGTTTTTACACTCTCTGAAAAAAACAAAACAAAACAAACAAAAAAACCCCACATGGTTCTATTTTAGTACAAGAGCAGCATGTTTTGGCTGAAAATGCAACTGTCATATTAGAACATTTAAAACCTGTGCATTGATGCAATGAAGAGATGTTGGAATGTTCATGTTTTCATACATGGGATAAAAAGAAATATAGAAAACCCGGCTTTGCCTTGAAATATATATTTTATCAGTGTTCATCTACATAAAAGCTTCCATGCCTCAACTTTCTTTCAAAATAACCTTGTGAGATGAAATGTCCAGTTTTATAAAGGTTAATGAAGTGCTTTTCTGGAGTTACCTTGGGTAGAGAAGCAATGTGAGCTTAATTATAAATAATGAAACAGTTTCACCAGTCGTCTGAGAAAACAAAAAAACAAAAACAAAAAACACATACAAATGATCTAAATGTCAGGACATTTGAACATTTTACACTGATTTTCCTTTTTTTCTTTCTTTTTTTCCATGGCCAAACAAACAACAAACTATCACACTAGTTTAGATGGTTAATTGGTAGATGTATTGAATGGCTCACCTTGCTCTCTTGGGACGAGCTGTTTCCTCTCTGTTAGCGTTTTTCCTCAGCTTTAGACTGCGCAGTTTTATATCAGCACAACGGAAACAAGAGTCACCGGTGTCATTTTTTTAAACTAATCGTTAATAAGACAGACACTTTTTTATTCCTCAAAATGTGTAGCATCCCTTTAAGGCTCCATCTAAGGCCTTCCAGTATGGCTGGTTTTGGCGCCCCCTCATGATGAAGTGGTGCCTCTAATCTCTTTGCTGATTATCTTCTGTGTATATATGCAGAAGTAGAGAGCGCTGATCCAAAATGTCCAGTGGAAAATGTTTGTGTAGCATGCTGGTACTCATTTTACAAGCTTTAACATAACTATGGATTTCTTTATGATGTTAGATACTTGACTCTGATTGGTCAAAATTCCAAATAAATTAATAAATAAATAAATAAAAATATGATTGATTCTCAGTAGACAAGCTGATCCCATGTTTCCTTTTTGAACAAGTCTGCAGAAAAAGTCTGGAGTCTTTCACGTCTGCTTTGGTAGGAAAAATATTTAGGCAACAGCAGCAGAGCTGAAGAGTGCATCTCTAATTTGCTGAATGCTAAGAAGTAATTTAAATCATAAGCAGTGATCGTAATAACAACAACGCTTGAAGTTGTGATATTTTCATTGTATATATGATTATTGCATACGTTGTATAAATTACCAGACTGTAGATGTCTTTTAATGCTGTAATGCTGTTTTTTTATTGTTTTTTTTCCGGCTTACTGTGCATGTGGTTTCTGGTCTTTCAGCAGCCAGCCTCAATTAGATTTATGGTGAACTGCAACTTTTAGCAAAAGCCCTTGGTTTTGAGGCATCAATTGCAATGCCTCAACAAGAAGGAGAGCTTTAAGGTGGAAACGCCTCAAGGAATATTCCGGTCAAAGTTATGCTCACCTTATAGCAACACCTTCATTGGAAACTGTAACGAAAAATTCTAACCATAAGAAGACTTTTTTGTTCTTCTTTTTTTTCAAACTTTACTGTAATTTGATATTTTTGTTTTGTACCATGGAGTGGTTGGGGTATTTTTGTTCAGTTGTGTAGAAAAATCAATTTTCAAAACAGTAAAATAATCCAAATCAATCTTTTGTTGCAACTTTTACATCTTGAGCTGAGTAATAAGAATAATAATATGCAGTGAGCAGGTGGCTTTGTAATTAGAGTCTCTTCAAGGTCTTCATTATAATTTACATACCCAGAAAAAAATCCCTTGCAGGAGCTTTAAACACTGAACATAACCATGAGAAGTGTTGTCCATATATATATATATATATATATATATATAATCTGTAAGATTTAGAACAATAAGATTTAAACCTGAAAATATGAAATCCTCAGTCGTCTTTCTTATAAAAGGAACATTTTGGACTGAGTAGATAGATAACTCTTATTCGTGCTGAAAGGTTATTTCTGAATTTCAAAATCGTATGCTGAAATATCTCATACAAGTACGTCTGCTTTCTTCTCCATTTCTTTTTGCCGCTGTGTATTAATCTCTGCCTGCTGCTCATATTATGGTGTCAATTTTGTTACATTATTTTAGAATTACCTGAAAACCTATTACCAGCCTACGTTACGAAACGCGGGAGCAATTTGCATCTGTGCAGATATTGTGCAGACAGACAGTAAACTGTTTTTCCTCCAGAGAGAACAGGCAGAGACAGAAGTCATATAGTAATTTAAGCTCTTATTGCCTGGCCTCAGTGAAGGTTTATCAGTCATAGAAATTAATCATTTCATCTGTGTGCCATCAGAAGTTATTCACGGTTATTCAGCCATATAGATTAGATCAGTCGAATACATGACACAGTGTATTTTTTTCTCATCCGTCTGGCAGGCTTTTTCATTAGATACTCCCCTATTTGTCAACATATCTCCTTATTTTCCACCATCTTTCAGTCAAGGTTACACCCTGCTTGGGATTCCTGACAAGTTAACCCACCATGTGACCTTTTCCCTGCATCTCATTCTCCTCAAGTACCCAATTCTCTCCGACGTAATATCAACTCAGTGATACCAGCTGCACAAAGGAAATTAGTCATTTGGGAAAATCAATCATCCTCCTATGAATCCCTTTATCAAGTTGACCTGTTTCCAGATGAAATATTATAGGGGAGTGATGGGACTTTTGATTCCCTGCTCAAGGGCTTAGCTATTTCCCTCTTTGAAGGTTGAACAAATTTGCTTATTTGGTCGGTTGGTCTGTTTGTTCAGCATTCATATGATGCGCTGAATTTAATTTCACTGAAGCCGCTGGATCTGCTGAAAAGCTTAAACATGCATTAAAATGGAGGTAGGGAAGTGTAAACCTCGGAAAAGTAATACCACAACTTTATGAAATACATTTCAAGTTGTGTGCTGCCAGCGGATTTACCAAGCTAAGTAGAAATACATAAAAAATTAAGGTACGCTTGTGTCAAAAAATGAGTCGAACACAAGGCTAAAGCTGTTGGAAATTTCAATTACCCTGCAGGAGGTAAAAAGAGGAGAGGAAAGAAGGATGAAGCGGAATGAGAAAAGAGAGGGAGAGTAGGGGGGTTGTCACTGAAAAGCGAGAGAAGCTATATCAGTCTGATCAGTCATCCGTCCTCCTCCAATCTCCTGATAAAGCAGGTACTGCAGGAGGTGAAACGATGTGTATCAAAACCTCATGAAGATCGATGGCATCCTTCTGCCCGCTCTGAGAAAGACAAAAGAGAATGAGTGCTAGAAATAAAAAAAGAAGAAGGAGGCTATCTAAATTGGTCAACACCAAAGTGACAACAGCGAGCGGGGAGACAGAGGAGATTGCGGGCTATTAAAACGTACACGGAGGAAGACGGTTTAACTTCTCCTCCGCCTGTTAGCACACAATGTCAGGAGATGTGGTAAATAAGTCCCAGAGAAATGATAGAGGGCCATAATCAGAATTCAGTGAGATCTCGAGCCAGGTGTGTTTGTGTACACAGCGCTCAGGCAAACAGCAGAGCGACAGGTGATATCAGCTTTAAGAGCTTAACGGGCCTACAGATGTAGAGGTCATGTCTCACTTTCACAAACACACACTTGGGCGAGAAGAGAGCCACGATTTCCATTTTCATCCCTCCTCCTCCTGCCATTATTACAGACTTTACTCAGGCATCCTTCCACTGCATTCACAATAACATTAACATCGGGTAAGGTTTGCAGAGCTGTGCCACACAATCTGTTCATGCAGACATTTTAAGAACACATCTAATAATGAAACGCAGTTCTTCCGAGGCCAGCAGAGGATTAATTAAATTACAAAATACTATAATATAAAAACAAGAAAGAAAGAAATGCAAATGACGTCCCTGGAAATCTTTGTAAATACATGCAAATGAATTTATTTTTAGTGAACAGCCACTCTGACGATACTGTAATCATAAGAACAAAGAAAATATGTTTATTCCAACATGGGGACCATTATGCTTTTTTCCCCCATTTAAATAGATCACAACTGACTTTCATCATATCGCTATCATTGCCATCACATTATTTTCAAACCTTTACATTACATACAGAGACAGAGGGATTATTTCTTTGCTCTTGGGAGCTGAATGGATCGTGATTATTCCTCTGGGAAAAACAGGAGCTTGTAACATATGGTGTTGATAGAAAAGATGTTTAGTCCATGTGGTACAGACACTACTTTGCACTGTAAACTGAGGAAATGAAAGTAAAGCACGGAAAATGTGAGGAAAAGTAAATGTTTGCAAAACCAATGACTTTGTAAGATGCAAAATACTTTGGGAATGTCATTTTAGCATTAGTTGGTATTCAGATGCATTCACATGGGTATGTCTTTACCAGGGCAGGCCTGTTTCTCTCAATACTTTTGGACATGTTTCAGTCTGAAAGTTATGTGTTTATGCTATAGAAATGGTGGAAAAGCTCCGTAAAGCTGCTTCAGGCTTAGAGCTTTGGTGTTATATTTACTGGCTTGTTGTTTCCTTTAAACAGCTGTTAAGTTTCACTTTTTAAGTGGGCTGCGTAAGCTATCCATCAGCAGTGAGTTTACACTACAGCAGTCAGCGTGGTAGATGTTTGGGGACGTTGGCATCAGTACAGATGCTGCAGCTGTTGACAGCGTGACACGCTATAGCTACTAAAAACAAATTTTATATGCTGAAAAAAAAAGAAGAAAAAAAAAAGGTTTAAGCCAGACTGTTTGAAACATGAAAGTAATCTTCGTGACTTCCCCCGTTGATTTTGGAAATGCTAGATCAACGTAACTTCTGTCAAGCTAGAAACCAACAGAATCAGGAAACTGAGGCAGACCTTTAGCCAACCCAAAATAACAGCTACAAGAACCGCTATCAGTCTGCTCTCTTACGCTCCTTATTGTGCAGCGTTATGCATTACTCTTATTCCTAACATAATCAAAACGGATGTGTCAGGACCATAGACTGTATAATTAATGGACATAGTCTCCACGACGTCACCCATCTGTTCCTGAAACGGACTTTTGAAGCATAACGGCCGGTGCGGCCATATTGGAAATGAGGCGTGCTGTGAGTCTCCACAGTAACAACCATAGGAAGCTCCACAGTCATGTGATCTGAGCTGTGCCTCTGATTGGACGAACTGGCGAGCTTAATATTGTGGAAACTGCCGAATTAGAAAAAAATTCACCCCCCCTACAGTGCGTGCCGTTAGTGAAATTAGCGATTCAGACGGGAGACATTCTTTGTACCAGGCTGTAAATGTGCTTTTTTTGGCCGTGAAAACGGCTTTTTTTGGCTTGGTGTGTAAGCGGACACTCGAGGAACAGCAGACTTTAGCACTTCCGCATTGCCTCATATTTTCAGACTGGAGGTTGCCGCTTGGTCAGGACCTTACCCCACCGCACGTGTTTGCAAATGAAGACATGAGCCACTCACATTAAAACATGTATCAAACCATGCATATTTATTTCTGCTAACATTTTAAAATGGACATTAGTGGGGAATTCATTAACTTTGCCTCTAGAGCATACCAAAAAATTTAAATAAAAATTGGGTTCATTCTTAAAGATCAGAATCCTTCTATATGCAATATATGCATATGCATCAGTTTTTCTGGGAACTTTGTTTTCTGTTCTGTATTTAGATTGTGAAGCAAATGGTTTGAACATGTCCTTGTCAATGGTGTGAGACGATATATAAAAGACAATACATTATTATGGTGATGATAAAAATGTTGGTCATAGTTGAGAGGGAAAGTAACTTATGAACCAGAGGGATTACTTCCTATGAGGAGACTAGCCATGTGTCCAGATGTTTGGGTGCAGTGGTGTTCTTTGGTAAGGGTCGAGCTGGATCATTTTGTAGTGGTTTAGCAAAACTTTTCTCAGAAAACTGATCACTGAAGACATGGAGTTGACTCAGTTTTATATGTAGACTAACAACATTTCCATTCCATACACCTGAGACCATCCTGACTGAACACAGCAAGTCATACACATTTAGAAACTACTAGTTATATGATTATATAAACACTTTACTCTCACTTATGAAGTACACCTTACTAGTAGAGGGTTGGACCTCTTTTTCCTTTCAGAACTGGCACCAACAACCATGATCAGTCACTTCAATCACTTTTCTTCCCCATTCTGATCCTTGGTGTGAACTTCAGCAGGTAATCTTGACTATGATTACATGCTGTAATTCATTTAGCTGCTGCCATGTGATTGGCTGATTAGATATTTGCCCTAACGAGCAGTTGAACAGGTGATGCTGATGAGTGTATAATTGATAGGCCTGAAATGTCAATGTATGTTATGTCTAAGCCTTAGACCTCCCGGTTTTGAATGTCCTGAATGTAAGCTGTAAGATGATAAGGCACCGTCGTCAGAAAAGTTCTGTTTCTCTGTGCTTCACAGAACTTTCTGAACCAAACAGCCGACATACTGCATATTTCATTGCATGGCATATGTAGGAATACGTCATCATTGTTTAGATAGAAACATTATCTGGGTAACACTTACAAACTGCTCGGGTGACAGAAGTAAAACCAGAAAACAAACAACTCTTCATATCATCATCCAATTTGTTCACCACATGTTTCAGGAAATGACTTAACACTAGCACAAAAGATGCAGAAAGTTTTATATAACATTTATGTAACATGGTTTATTTCATTGCCTCCACTTTCAAAGAAACCTCTGAGCAAAAGGGAAAAAAAGAAACCCTGAGAGTTTAACTTTACCATCAGGTTTTGTAAAGAGCCTTTTTAATCCAAGGCAAAAGCATTGCTTTGTCAACCTGGAGTTCCACTATGCTTCAGTGGTGCACATTAAAGGTGTTACTTTCAATGTATGTTCTTTTACTACTGCTGACAAATGAATGAGCACAGTTCCTTTTAGATTTACTGAAGCTAACAGACAAAAGAGTTATTTCTTTTTGTTTACAGAAGGAAGTAATCGGTTTTTATTTCTAGATGAGTGGTTTGAGTAAAACTAAAAGTCTATGGAGTTTTTTTTTTTTTTTAGTTCTAGATAAGCCACACAGAGTTAGAGCATTTCAAAAGAATAAATCTCTATATTTAAAAACCTCTTCTGGTGAAGTGCACACATCACTGTGATCAGCCCTAAGTTTTATTATGTTATTAAAGAGATCAGTACTTTGCCATGAAAGTCTTCACTCATTTAAACTGGGAACACATCATATATTTCGTTTATCCTCTTCTTTGCTGACACATATGCCATGCACCTGCTCCCTTGTTGACAAAGTGGGGAGCAGAGGTGGGAGGGGCTGCAGCTGGAGGGGCGGGGCCTGTTAATAGCTCATGAATCATACACTGGATACAAAGAGACAGAAAGCCACATGGAGAACAAAGAGGCTGCATGCTCACAAAAACAAAAATGCCCACAGGCTGCAAACTTTCAGCTGTGGTCTGCTGTTGAGAACAACAATTTTTCTAAATGTGTGAAAGCCATTTTGCAAACTTGTGAAAATATTTGTGAACAAATGGATTTAAAGAAAAGAGGAACAGTGTACTGGGAACACTTGCTGTCTTTTTGGCAGCATCCTCCCACAGAGTAAGGCTTTAAATTTTAATGTGTGCGTTTCAAGTACAAGGGACTTTTGTTGTCTGAGTGACGACTGGAGGGCCGCCAATATTGGGCCTGCCCACTCTTCACGTAGCCAGGCAGGCACTGGAGACCATCCACCGTGTTCTTTTGCTTATTTCCCTCAGCATATTACAGAGCCACAAAATAACTGCGGGTATAGTCAGTGACTTTTTCATGGTGAGTCCTGTGATCCAACAAACAGAATGTTAATTGTCTTTGCTCCAAATCTGCAGGCATGAGTGACTGCAGACAGTGAAAGTGGACACAGAGATGATGACCAGCCACTGCAGCGCTGCAAATTAGAGGTTTATAAGGGTGATTTATCAGCCGCCTGTTCCAGCAGTCATTATGTGTGTGACATCATGTCCTTCCCTTCCCTGATGTTCTGGAGTGGACACGTGACTCAGAGAGCACAGAGCAGTGGGGACAATCGCAGGTGAGTTGATGTGTTTATATGACCAAGGATCACAGAATCTAAAACAGGACAGCAAACCTACATTTTTACCCTCAGATTTCTTGATGGAGTAGAACTCTCTTCTCAGAGTATATAGGGGACCTTATTTCTCTGTGGATAATCCTTGAGCAATATCGCCACGGAGACTGTGTACAGCGCAGTTGTAACAGTTACACAAGTTACATAAAGGACTTAAATATGACATTTATATATATCTTTTGATAATTCGTATGACTCCAAAACTTAAGTGGGACCTAAAGTTGCCAAGCATTTCATAAGAAATCTTTTTTCATTCTTCTTTCTTTCTTTTATGCTTTTTCTTGTTATGATCTACTTCTTTTTATTTTCATTTGTCTGTTTTTCCCCATTAAGTAAACACAATGTTAAATAAGAGACCAGTAAGGTATGTGTATGTGATCTCCTGAACATGTCAAAGTAATACATGTTAAAATACATTAGGAGATGAAATGTTATGATTTGATCACAAAGACACAATCTGATATCACTTGATACGATACATTAAAGGCAGGGTTAGTCGTCACGGAAAACTAGCATGAATTTGAATGGAGCATCTCCTCAGGACTCTGTTTAGTCCCCGCCCTCCCACACTCAGAGCTCCTCCAAAACAAAACCCCCGCTCACATGCACGAGCGCCACTGATTTTTGACCATATGAATATGACTGATTCAAAACCACAGACTCAAACTGGTCCTCAGCACATCGTTTTTGTTGCACTGTCACCAGTAATCAGGGTATAGGTAGTTTCTCTGCCATTCTTCAGCGTACTTGGATCCCTCTTGGCTAGGTGCACTGAATCAGGGCGACTACACACCAGCGAAAATGTACGCGCAGGAGGCAGGCAGAATGGCAGGGCGAGATTTGATTGGTTTAACAAAGTGGATGCCACACGCTGAGATTGGCTGGTGTTTTCCCAGGTTTACTCCTGCTGTAGACAGCTGATATTTTTCACTCTGTTTTTAAGAACACATCATGCACTGATTGCCATCAGGCCATAAAGATCATTTTAACTATAATAACAAAAATCACATATAAATCAGATTACGATAATATGATGTGAGAAAAAATACAAAATTGTACGTTTTGATATGATACGAAATTATAAGGTACAATGTAAAATTATGGAACATGGTACAATGTGATACAAAAGAATACAACATGATACGATACAGTACGATACAAAACTTTAAGTTACGACACATCTGATATGTTACATAACTGTGCAGTATGATATGGTAGAGTTCACTATGATGCTTCAATTTACATTTTGAGACATTTTGCCTTTAACTTGAGTGCTGCTCTGGCGTACGGGTGGATTTGGTTGTATCTAAACTGAAAGGCTGAGGTTGGATTCCAGGTCCTGCCATCCACATGCAAAAAAAAAAAAAAAAAAAAAAAAAGTCTCTCTCGATGATGCTCGTGATACCATTTCCCTTTGGAAAGGGTTTGAATAGTATATCTGAATATATTGGCTTACCTGAGTGTATGTAATCCATTCACTGTTACACACACACATCTGAACATCCTTCAGCTGAGGGGGAATTTGCCCTTAAGCCCTCAGTGGAGGGCATTACACAGAAGGCCTACATGTTATATAATTTCATTGCAGCTACACACACGTTGTGAATCCTAATGTTTAGCAAATCTGGCGGCAACATTTAAAATCCTGCCGCAAGCATTGATTATCGTTAAAGAGGACACCGTCTGTACCACTTGATGTTTCCGCTGACATACATGTCATACAGTATTTAGGTAATGGTGGCGTGTTTCCCAATCATGACGTGAAAGAAGCTCAGAATGAAATGACTTTGATCTATAGATGTAATGCACAGATAAGTAGCAATGGTTTAATAGATGAGACTGTAATATATCAAGGCCTCTCATGAATTATGAATCAATTACCCAGCTAAGTGATTGGAGTCTAGTGGTGAACTGGGATAAAGTGAACTCAGTGCAGAGGCTGTCATCATTGCACAGTCAGGTCAGTGTTATGAAGGAGTGAAGTTGGTAGTAAGAAATTTTAACACAAAAAGGTTAGTCATGAAATTGAGGATATTGTCAGAATTATATTGAGTATATTGAATCTGGATCTGCAAGGCTTCATCAAACAACCATGGTGGAGGGAAAACCACCGCTGAAGTGTTGTGGTGTACAAGTAAGAAAAAGCAGAAATTACTGCATCCAAAGTCGACTTAAGGACAGTATTTGGTGGAGAAACACTTGGTTATTTTCAACTCTTGGTATTATGTGAAGTAAATTTGATTTTGAATTATAACAAATCTTCCCGGGTGGGAACACGTTTGGCTGGGCAGGTTGCCCAGGTACAGCCTATGCATTGGAAACACAGATTTGGCAAACACAAGCTGTTTGGGCACTTTCCAAGGCACCTAGCAAACTCACTCTTCGTTCCTTCCCTCTGCTGCTGTGAGAGCCTCATCCAAAGAAGTCTCCAAGCACAACTACAGAGAGCTGGGGCAGTCAGGATGCTCCTGCCCCTTTTTGAAGCTCCAGTCTTTCTGTGAATCCATTTCATTAAAGTAGGAATACCAAAGAAGTGTTTGCTTTCAGAATTCCAGAGGGATCTTGCTTCGTATAATTAATGTAAATTATAATTAATATATACAAAAAAGTCCAAGCAGTCAACAAATCTGTTTTAGACAGCCCCTGTGGAGACAGTGATATGCTTATGTCTTCTTAAACCTTACTGATTTCATAAACCCTTTACAAAATGGACTGATCATACTTGTCCATGCATGATCACTTTTCAATTTGAGGAAAACACTTCATGCGACATGTGCAGTTTTTACTCATGTGTCAAAAATAACAGAAAAAAAAAGCATTCCTCCATCTGTTCCTGATTTTTTGAACAAACACTGCAGTTGCTGTGGCTTTCCACATATTTCTTATTTTACAAAATAAGGAAAAATCCTCACTACACCCCTACACATACTGCTGCCCCACTCACTCCTGCACCACAGATTGCTTTTCCCCCTCCCATGTCTGCAAAATCAGATGTCTGTATTTAAATTATTTATTTTACTTTTTGACCATGAGAAATTTCACCAATCCTGTTAGTTTTTTAAAAGTTTCCTCTGAAGAGTTGTGTCGGCTACAGATCCGTTCAGCTTTTCTCCTCCCGAATTTCTTTCAAATTCTGCGTCAAAAAAGCATAAACTCATCAGCTCATGTGGAGCAATAAGATTGAGTGTTTACATGGCTAATAAGCTCAGTATCAAACAATTTGAACCATTCCTAAACTATAGGGAGATGTCTTTATCAGATAGGACCAATCTGATCTAAATGGGGGGTTTATGTGAAGCACTTTTATTCTGATCAGGCTATTCTGACTGTAAATGGTCCATGTACATAAATATACATAAATATAGCTACCAAAAGAGAGATAGACTGTCTGTTTAAACAGCAAGGGAACATTTTGTTGGAATATAGTCTGCTTTCAGCGGGAGTAATTTTTAAATATAGAACTAAAGAGAGTTCATCCAGTCAATGATTTGGTTTCCCTTTGTAGGTCATTCAAAGGTATTTGTACTGAATTGAGTCTCTTTCAAGTCAAAAAAAAGAAGAAAAAAAACTTCTCCCAGTGTGAATTTAATATTTTTTTAAAAATATTTAGGAGAAGCGATTGGTTGGATCTTTGTTTTTAATATTTGGAATAAATCTGTCATTTTCAGGGTGCAGTTGTGGTTTGAAGCTCAAAGCGGTTTATTATTTGAGATCCCAAGCCTGTGTACAAAACTATTCTCAAATTCCCACTTAGAATTCATTTCTACATCCTTCAACCCAAATCTACCTCTGTAAGAGGATGCCACTGCATTTCCTGAACCGGTATTGTACCAGGAAGATGAGATGGGGGGGATGTTTGCCTGCTCAATATTGCAGCTGGCCAGTCAGTCACTACACGGATCTGTGTGCAAACACTTGTGTAATAAGAAATTTGTATCCACCTCTGCCTTTCCTAAGAACAGTCTAATTTCATGCTGTGTCGTGTTTATTCTCTTAAGATGTTTGACCCTTTATGGAACAATTCAAATTTAATTCGGGGCACATGGATCCAAAATACCGCAGACAGGGAGTCACAGAGTTAAGCCCTCCGTACATGGAAAAACACCGCAGGGGCACAGGGGTGTGATTTGTTGGAAAAACAGTTTATTTGTAAGGGGATTTGCGCTGATCTGCACACACACAAACAATGGTGAGGCTGTTATCCTAACACAAACCTTGGTACAATAATATGTTTTTAATTACAGTATTTGGTCTCTTGGTTTTATGCACTGTTTAATGGGAATCCATTACAATAACTTGGCTTTATAGTCATAAAACATGTCATATTTGATCACCTAATTTTCCATGCTTTTATGTATGGGAATGATGCAGTGAGACTCTCTACAAGTAATAGGAATAGCAGTTCAAACACAGGGGTTGGGAGGCCCTGACTAGCGTATTCCCCAAAGTTTCATAAATTGGATGAATGATGTCTGAGGTATAAAAGCAAACATGGACCATGAACCAACAAACAATGCTTTGACCCCTGGGCTGCTAACTGCAGTTCTGATAATACCACCCCACGGTGCGATCCATCATGCTGGCTTACAGAGGTGAGACCCTCTGTTTCCTGTTTGTTGTTGAAACCAACACAAAACATTACATAAACTTATACCATAAAACCAAATAAACCTTCCTTTTTTAACCTTCTTTTTTTGCCATTTTCTTTCTTTCATTTCTTTTTGCTCTTTTAATTGATTTTTAAACAGTCTCTTTTAATACCTTTTCTATGTGAATCACTTTGAATAAAATGTGCTATATAAAAACAAAACTTGCCTAGCCTTGCTATGCAGTTACACTTTCAGTTTTTAACTTCATTTGACCACAATTAAAAAAACAAAACACACTTTATGTATTCTATTTTCCCTGTTTTAAGGGAGATGAAAGTAGAAGCAGGAACTGTTGGGAGATGTTTTGCTCCTCCATATTAAAGACAATGGGGGTTATCTCCCTGACCTCTTTATGCCATATAACAACTGTCATTAACATGTTCCTGGTGATTACATTGTGATTGGATAGTGTGAGAACACATAAAATCCAGAAGGAAATGCTTGCAGGAGGCATTAAAGACCTGATTACCTAAGCAACCTCTGGAAGTTCATTATGATACAATCTAATACTGCTTAAAAATGACCACCAAATTCAATCAACACTTGACCCACACCCACACAAATCGACAGTGTTAGCCTCTCAGAGGTGTTATTTATCAAGGGACCTTTCTAATGGTTTGTGTCAAGAGCAACACACACCAGTGGACACCACATGCCAACTTGTCAGGAATACACACCAGTGTCCTATTTCCCAGGGGAGTCATGCAGCAAGTGTCTGGAAAAGCAGTCATTTAATGACTTTCAGTGCTGAGATATGAGATAAAATTAACTCTAGGAAGAATCTGCAGACATTATTTTGATTTGATTACTTTTGACAATTTCAAGTCTTGCTGTTTGGAAATAATATGCTTCATTTAAAGTAATGGAAGTGGTTGTTATTGGTGGCACTACCAAATTTGCACCAAACTTCCTAACAATCACCATTCAAGTATATAATGTTCTCAGAATTGTCCTGTTGTGTTACATTAACAACCTTAGCATTTGCAAATTCAATATTTTTTTCTTGTAGTTCACGTGCCTAACTCTGTAGTTCCTCCAGATTCATGTCCTGTCTGTCTTTGCTTTGTTGCAGTTCGGCTACGTTTTTCCTTGTCTGTCGACACCCACGAGCTGCATTACTGAATGAGGGTTTTGCCCCAGTAATGAGCCTTTCTTCATTCCTGTAGTCTTTATAGCCTCTTAACCTCTTGAACCCAGGACTGATACGTCTAATTATGGCGGTTTGTGTTCCATGTAGTTCCATGAAATGCAATACTGTCTGGCGTCAAAATAGAGTTTTTTGTTTTTTTTTAAATCAACTTGATGTGAATGTTGTGTCTGTGTTTTGACTTGCTTTCCTGCCAGTGTTGTTTTCGTCAACGATGACAAAATTACTTTGTTGACGCCCCCTTTTTTTGATGATGATAACGAGACAGTGACGAGCTAAACATGGCATCTGATGTCTGAAACATGACAAGACACTTGTGAGTTTCTGTTGACTAGACAAGACTGGATGAAGATGTTAGTGGGTGGTCTGTCAGACGTTCAAAATGCATGACATTTCTGCCCATTGTGCGTATAATCTGTTTTAAAAAAAAGACACACACTTGAGTTTGTAGACCCCTTTACAACCTGAGTCAACGTAAAGATGCACACACATTTGGGCACAGAAGCAGTGTTTAGCTTCATTCATTCAGACAAATTAGTGTTCTTCGGACACTAAATCAAAACTGTAAGCAGCATAAAAATGTTATTTTTTCTGTGGTCGGTTGTCAGACACGACACTGTACCCTGGAGTCAACTTTGATGGAGTTCAGAGCATTACAGAGCAACTGGTGTTTTGGAGTTAAGAGTTACCGTGCTGACTGGTGACTCTCAGCTGAACGTGCCAGAGATGGTTGGCTGAGAGTCACCATTTAACAGGGTCACACTTTACACTGAATCACCAGTGACGTCTGCAGCCATGTTATTAAATGTGTCTTCTTTATTCAACCTCAGTTAACCAGGTTTGACCACAAATAATCAATATTAACTGCTGATATCCTAAATTAAGTTTTTACTTTGAGTGTTTAATTAAATAGTTGGTTTGGAGCCGAGATTATGACCAAATATGGACTCACTATGGAGAGGAAATAACAACTGAACCTATAAATGATGATTAACAGAAACAGATTCAGATACACACTGAATTTCTCCACTAAAAAATGTCTGTTCACTGAATGTCTGATTTGTTAAAAGAGTAATACTTTCTTCTTCTTCTTCTTCTTCTTCTTCTTCTTCTTCTTCTTCTTCTTCTTCTTCTTCTTCTTCTTCTTCTTTTGTTTTTACTAAAACTGACTAAAATTAGACTAAAACCATTTTTGGTTTTTTTTGTCGACTAAAATTGGACTAAAACTTCCTCATATAGAAATGACTGAAATGGGAGTAAAACTAATATGCATTTTCATCCAAAAGACTTAGACTAAACAGCACTCATTTCGTGCTTGAACTGCTCTGTGTTAATCGATGCATTGTGCTCCAGCATCCAGCCGGCTAGACCTGAAACAGAGCTGGAGTGCAATGGAAGCGACCCAGTGGAAGTTTAAAAATCATCTAGAACTGAAATGTATGGGGTGCGAGTATGTCCTAGCAGTTTTGTTTGACCAAATAGTGCAGAGTTTTCAAAGAGACAGTATTTAACTTCAGGCATAAAGACTGCATTCAATAGCTGTTGTTCCTGTAGGATGAACCCTTGGTTAACTTTAACTGAATTATCAGGAGAATACACAGTAAATAACAATGTCAAGTGTCAAGTTTGCATTTAACCTAGATGTTCCTGACTATTTTTATAGACTTTAACAGTTCAACACATCGGATTTTTTTTTATATCTTCTGCATTATGTATATGAGATGACCTTTACTCTCTCCACAATGTCACATTTATAAAACTTTTGCTGAACATTATGCACCACTGTAACAACATTTTTTCATGAGCTTCTTTCTTTGGCTTTTTCTCTGTTGTCTAATTTTTGTAAGGAATGAATCAGTTCACCAAAAAAAGTGATATGAAAAATGAAAACTATATTCAATTATAAGCCAAGATGAATTTGAGCTGGTAGCGTTATTTATAAAGCACATGCGCCCCTAAGGGTTCAGGGCTTACTCCCAGTTTCTTTGTATTGGATAATTAGAACTTTTTTCAAGAGCAAACAGACAGACCCAGAGCCACTCTAAATTGAAGCTGCATTCATTATTTATAATGATTGACAATCCGACAAGCCAGAATGCAAGACAGCTGAACAGACCACAGTAATCAGTCCAATATCTAGGTGATTGAACACTTCTAACCGCTCTGTCGGGAACACTCGTGTTATTTATTGCGGATCATTTAGCTATGACAAAGTTGGCAGCACACACACAAACAGGAAGTGAGCCATATCAGTGCTGCAGTGCTCCAATCATGTTCAGCATTGCTCTGTGAACAGGTAGACAGGTCTTCATTGTACCTTTGCAGTGCACTCTGCTTGATGGGCTTCTTCCTGGCCCCTGCACTTGCTGCTCGCATCAATATCTCTTTTAAAAGTGTCTAACAGACTGGGGATAGATAGAAGACTTAAAACTCCTTCACTTTGATATTTGACTGGAGCAGCCAGGGAGATGAAAACAGGTTGCAACCGCAGCTATTGTTGGGTTTCCTGTCTGCATCCTGCTTCCTGACTCTCGCCACTTTTGTGAGCTTAAATAAGTTGTTTTTTTTTGTGAAAGGCTACTTGAAAACAGTAAGTGCACAGCTCTGAATGAAGCACATGTCTCAACTCTGTGTGGTGAAGTCCCTACACTCCTTAGAAATCAGAGCAAATTGGGATTGCTGCTGATTAAACCTACAGAACACAGTAATTACCAATACAATTATGTAAAGCATCTTTTAAAGAGTGGGATGGAAAGAAACACCCTCGGAGACACATCTATTCACTCTGAGTGCTGTACACTACAACTGGGAGCAGAAAAAGCACACACCCACAGACTCTCCTCTATCTCTGCTGTGCTTCAACTCTGTTAATTGTCTGTGTTTTTTTCTGCCACTACCACTAGTAAGGCATTGTTAGGTTGGATGCAACCCTCATTTGCAATATGCAGGATACACTCAACCTTTGCTTTAGGGAATTTAAGTTCAAAACATGTTTCTTGGCACAGTTTCAGTTTGGACTCTAATCAAATAACTTAAGCTCATGTGGCAACACACTGTAGTTCATCAAATGGATTTGTTAAGTTGTCTAAAGTTCTAATTTGGAGCTGATTCTTTCATTCCATCTGATGATTGCAACATATGCTTTACACTTTACTGACTTGGAAGTGCACATGCTGCATTAGCAGTCACATTTATAGTGGGCAGTTTTATAAAGAAAGAAAAAAGTGCGGGGAAAATGATATAAGGAAGTGATTCATTTAACAACAACTGCTGCGTATCAAATTTGTATGAGTCAGGATGAGAGCCACTTAATAATTGCTAAAAGTGCACGTTAGTTTGTCCCAAGTTCAGAAAAGAGGTTATAAGTATGTCATGATAAAGTGTTATAATGCAATTTAATATGACGCTTGTCTTTAAAGAGGGGAGGAAGGGGTATTGGGCTTTTTGGGAGGTCTTTATATTGTGTCCCTGGTCCGCCTGAAGTAATTTTACATGGCTCAAAAAAATAAACAAAACAAAACACTGGGCATTAAGGCTTGCAGTGTGAACATGTCCTAAAACACCAATTCCGATTTATGGCTCTGGTCTGATGTTTTTGTTTGGCTGCTCAGATTACATTTTTAAATGTGGCCTGTCTGTGGACTGCAATATGAACAGCTCACGCCCCTAAAGTGACCCGCTGGCTCAGTTGGCGCCGGGATTTTGGGGCTTGTTTTCTATAGTGTAGCTGCTTGTTTGGGATTGTTTTGTTTTCTGTATGATCGTATTCTTCTGCACATACACTTACAATTTTGAGTGCATAAGTGCATTCATAATGACAGTATGGGAAAAACACAGTACACTTTGATTTCTCTGATGGCTCATTAAAAACGGGCAGAAAGTTGAGTGTGGGACGCTGGACTCTCAATCATTGCCATTTGGCTACGTAAAAGAAGGGGCAGGAAAAGGTCAAATGATGGTTGATGGATGTCATCAATGAATAACAGAAGAACACCTGTGAACGGTTGTGGTCGTAGTTTCTGTTAAGTGTAAAGCTACATTGTTTGATTTGGGACAACACTACCCTGTAAGATTTCATGCATTGTTCCAGCAAGTGCAGAGTGTACACAGTGCACTTTGTGTAAGTGCACTTATGAAAGTACATAATTTGGGACACCACATTTGTTTTGCCAGCCTTCTGAATGCCTGTGGGGTCAGAGCTAGGAAGACCTTGGTGTTTGAGGCCTGCCCCTCATATGTGTCATGAACCAGTTAGGAGATTGTAAAAAAAAAAATGGACGTCACTTGGCTCAAACTGAGGTCGCCACAAAAACTGCCCCCTCTGGTGGTTGGCTGCAGTACAAGACAAAAACCCGCCTCTCTATTCATCCCAGATGGGATGTGGTCAAAAACTATTACACCTCATTTAACGATGATTGTCAGCTGCCGATCTTGAGTAGTTTTTCAGGAATAATAAAATACACCAGAAAGGAGAGTTAAGAAGAAATTAGACAGTCGAAAGGAAAAAAAATATATATTTTTTTTGTCACACGCTTCCACTCAGATTTTCCCAGAGTTCCTCGTAAGTCTGCACTGCGTAGACCCTGGCGGCCAATGGCGGCTCCTGTGATGGAGGTTTTTCGGCTTCTAAACCGTACAATAGTTAAAGGCGGAGCCACGCTGTCTATTCTATATACAGTCTATATGGTATGGACATCAAACATTATTACTTCATAGGTATGTTTAAAATATGGGAGAGCAGTATACCCCTTCTTTAAAGCTCAGGGAGAAACACACAAGTCTTTGTCTTAAAGCTTTGCTCAGTTATAAAACAGCCTGGAGCTCAGAGCGATGCTGATTATGACCTACAGGCACTAAAAAGACCATCAGCAACAAAACCAATAATTGAGTGTAATTGTGAATACATGTGACCACTGCAAGTGTTCCGGTGTCTATCCAGACAAGTGTAAGCCCACTGCAGCAACAGCACCTGTTTTATTTTTCCACTGCAAACACAGTGAGTGATATTTGTGGCTGCTAAAGAAAAGATGATGACATTTTTAATGAAACAAACTGCTTCCCTGTGTACAGGATAAGATAAGGAAAGAGGTGCACACAGGGAAATGCCTTACAGGCTCCTCACAGGAGCATTTAATGATCAAAACTAAGAGTACACAGTTTTGAGTGCAGAAACAAATTCAGTAAGAAGACGGAGCTTGTCTAAATATTTGGTTTGTACTCTAGTCACACACAAACCCAATTCATTGAGGATGACAAACTTCTAGAAAGATAAAGAAATAAATGAAAAACACCAAAAGTTAACGTTATATAATACAAAACATGCTGTTCAGGACAACTCTGTATAGTTCCATTTGGAATTTTTTATTCATTTTATTTAAAGGGACGGAACATATTCATTTCAGCATAGCCTGAGTGTAAATATGTGAGAATGCCTGGCTAAATTAAGTAAACAGGAAAGAAAAAGTTACCGGACAACTTCAAACTTTAAAAGAATCAAACTTTTGCACCGAGCAACTTTGGCTTTATAATGCTCGCTGTACTTTTCACAACTGGACCATTTAGCCTTAAACTAGGAAACTGTGCAACATAAACCCAAAACATTTTGTACTCTGTGAGATTATTACACATTTTAAGATGCTCTACTTTTATTGTTTGTCTTTAAAGTCACATGCATAAGGAGGGAGACGGAAAAGAACTCATGAGTCTAGTTCTCTTGGTCTGAAAACTACAGAATAAAACAATGAAATAAAAAAAAAGTACAGTTGTGGTGACCAGTGGAAAGAAGAGATCATGCGATTTACTGCCACTGAGTTTATTGTGGATGTTTCAATGGGTGGGTGGTGGTGGTGGTGGGGGTGTCATTTTGCTGATGGTGGTATGTGTTAACCATTCAGTCTGTAATAGACAATGTGATCTTCAATTAGTGAGAAGAAGAAACTCATTAGGGAACAATTACAGTCTCACATTCCTGTGAACCCCCACGGAGCCGCCACACTCATTGTCCAAGACTATGAAATTAAAAAAACCCTGGAAAAGAAATAAAGTGAAATGAATCCCTCTGCACCAGGGACTCGCCTTCCAGACATCTCCACCAGCTGCAGCCCCTCAAAGATCAGGGGTAATAGATAAATTCAAGTATCTATTATGCATAAAATGGCAAATGGTTTTTGCTGAGGAGTACTTTGTTTATCCTGTTAGCACTAAGACTGATGGATGGATAGATGTAGAAATTTCAGTGCTATTTTTCATGTATTTTGTGATGGCATATTAAAGCTGTTAGCATAATAACAGAAAAAAAGATGGAGAAAAGAGTTGTTTTCTGAGATTTAATTCATAAATTGATAAAAAAAAATAAAACTGCAAATTTGTGAGGAGCACAAATTTTATTTACAGGAACCACATTGTACTTTGGAATATTAGACGATGAACGAAGCCATTGAACAGGATGCCACAAGCACATCAAATGAGGATGAGGACTGAGGAATTAAATTGATGATCAAAATGCTAAACCAGAATGAAACGTACAGTTTAAAAAGGTTGATCTTTGCAGGCATGATACATGTGTGATATCCAAAAGGGGGAGATGATGAGGTTCTCTGACAGACTCGAGTCTGACTTTTTTCCTGCATATTTGCAGTTTGATAACCCCTCACATTTGCGTCTTTATTTTCATTACTTTGATATCAAAATCTGATCAAATTTTCAGTTTTCCCTTCAATAACTCTAATGCACTGTTGTAGTTTTTCTACTTGTAATATTTTAAGGTGTTGCGCAGAAATTTTTCAGTTAATAAAGTTACACAAAAGAAGGGCAACATATAATTTTGACTTTTTCTTCCAGCACAGAAAATAAATGTTTTCCCAAAGTGGCAGTCTTACACAACAACCAAAGAAAGCAAGAAGCAGAGAAGCAACAAGAGCGAGCCTTTAACAAACAGCCAATCATACTTCAGGATTTTGCAGTGGCCATTTCATTGCAGTGAAGGGCTATGCCACCCCTTTGACATTCCTCTGCTTCTCATTCACTGAGAGCTAACTTGTAGATCTAATTGGATCATGAGGGCTCAAAATAACACTCATGTTGCCAGTTGCCTTGAAAGATGTTTTATATCCCAGCTTTCAGATGTTTGACCACAGCAGGTGATGAGAGAAGTTATCAGATATGGACACGGGGTTGTCCTCATTCAGATTGGATGCTTATTATAGCCACAACAATACTCTCTGTATTCTCTACACATTGATTGGCCCTAGTAAGTGACTTCTATTTTGGGCTGAATGGAACCATGGAGATGGGAAAACATCCTTTCACAGACAAGTTTCAGGGCCAGGATCCAACACTGAGCTTATGAACATATGAAAAGAGCAGGAATTAGCTTTTAAGCGCCCTTGAAGTGGTCAGTCACGTGTTGTTTGCGGTATTCAGCGTGCAAACACGATTATTGGCAGTCTCTGCGTCAGACATCACACCATGAAAATGAATGACAACAACACATGACTATTCTTCTCTGCTGAATCTGTGCTTTTGGAAAATGTAGCCACAGGGAGAGTGACATTTTCTATTTTGCGTCTCATTTGCTCAACATGAATTGTATGTTGTCATCCGATAATACCTTATCACTCTGGGCAGTGATTTGAATGCTAAAGGCTTGTGTTGCCTGTAAAATGATGTGTGGAGTCACTCTGACATTTTATAAATTACTGGTATGTGTCAGTTTATTGTAAGACGCAGAAAAAAACAACAATTTCCTGCAAATTAATCTGTACTATTCAACTAGGTGAACTGATTTATAGTTATTTGGACTTTTTTTTTTTACATTGAGTCGCTCTCATTTCACCGGGCTCGAGGCCAAACATTATGTCCATACTATTTTAAAGGAACATGAAAAAAATGAAATACAGAAACACTTGAATACACCTTGTTGAAATAATAAGTATCGTTTCTATGGATACTGTTGATCTGAAGTTATAACATAGAAGAAGGATTTTCTCCCTCTTTTAGCAGCTTCCACATGCAGATATAATCTTTAGGCCAGGACCAAGATTTTTGTTGTCTCTCAGGTAGTTTTCTGCCTGAGAGGTACCATCGTCTTGCGTTTTGGCAGGATAGTTCGTATAAAGGGATAAAAGCAGGACGCAAACTAGTAATGCTTTTGACGAGCAATTTAGTTTTATCTGGAACTCTTAAAACATTCCCAACAGATGCTGATGCTTCAGTTGTACACTTCTTTTCTTAGCTCTGTTTTTCAAGCTGCTTGTTAGGTTGTGGGCAGTGACCAGCACATGGGAAAGAAGCTGTTGGTGGCCGAATATGTGCATGTGAAAACTAGGCATTGAACTAAAGAATGGCTAAACCGGTCGCTCCTTTAGGAAAAATAAATAGATAAATAATAGATAAAAACAAATATTGAGAAGAGCCTTGGGGTCAGTGACACTGTTGGATATTGTCCTTCACTGAAGAAACACTTTAAAAAAAGGAAAAAAAAAACATTCTTGTGTCATGCCCATACGCAGCATCCGAATTTGTTCCATGTAATTACAGTTCATATCTGTGGCACTTCATTCTGAGGGAGTGAGTCACTCTCTGTTATAGACCTGTGATTAAAACTGATAAGTGGGTGTGTTTTACATAAAAGTGTAGGTGCAAAAATGGTCACACACCTACAGCTGATCTTAGTGTTTTGACAGTGTGGGTTTCTTTTCTTTTCCTTTTTTTTATTTTTTTGTATCTCTCATTTTTGTTAGTGGATAAGATAAGTGTAAACTGTTCAGCTCCACCGTTTTTAAGTGTTTCCTCACAACACTAATTTTCTCCAGCACAATAACCTCCAACACGTATGATTTTGGTTTCTTCTGTAATGACGTGACCAGCAATTAACTACAACACAGACACATTTCCCCTCCATATTTTGTCCTTTTTATTCAGTGGATTAAGGGTATGGTTTGGTTAAATAAGTGTGTTTCATTGTTTAGTGGAAGACGTGTGGACCATGTTGTACTGTGTTAAAAAAAAAAACAAAACTACAAAGATGGCAATTGAACTAAACAAATACATGCCACCCCCTGGATAGTGCAGCGAGTATGAGAGAAAGAAAAATAGAGAAGGTTGCCTAGACTTATATACACTTGCAAGATTGGCCACATACTCTAAGGTGCAACTAAACCCCTCCCACCAGGGACCTGAAGGGAAACAAAACACAGATCCAGGGTAATAAAAACAGGGTTAAAAAGGTTAAACAGGGTAATACAACATATGGGATTGCATCTTTAATACCTTCTCAAATGTCTTTGGAAACCAGATCCTGCAGTCTAACTCTGATAAAAGACGACTAAATATGCATCTTAAAACCGAAAAATGCATCTTAAATATTGAATAATGTGTTTCCTAATTCTGCTTTAGTGATTCTGTGACTGTAGTAACATCAGATATCTCTGATGTCTGACTGGAAGCCTCACTGTGTGAATGTCGTCTCATTAGCATTTGAGCAAATCTTCTGAAGGTTTCTTCAACGTTTTGCTAATTTTGTGCCATGCAGACAATTGTCATCTGATCCATTTGTGGTCCAAAGGAACATGATCAGGAAATCATGGCAGACTTAGATGCTTTATTTTGAAATTTTTTAAACATGCAGCACAGGGACAGTAAAGTATTCTCGGAACTGTCTAAAAAAAATGCCTAAACCTCTTATTAGATGTGAAGCTGCCTGGCTAATGCATGACAAAAAAGTGCCATGTCGAAGAGTGACCTTTGGGATGACACATTGGAGTCACAGCATAGAATGTGTAGACATTTTCTTTCCTCTCCTCGTAAGCTGTGGTGACTGCCAGAGTCACAATAAAACAAGAAATAAATGGTAAAGACGTGCATTTTTTTAAGGAACTTCCAGACATTATCTAAATAAGACATGGACTCTGTTTTAAAGGTCTGGAGGTGCACATGCTCTGTGTAATCATTATAGATTTCACGCTTGACTAGAGCCTTTTTTAAGCAATCTTCCAGCCTGATAAAGATGTGTGATAACACGCCTGAGGAAATGCTATCTAATTGCTTGTCAGTTATTTAAAGTAGTAATCTTATGGGCAGTAATAAACAGACTTTTCAAAGCTCTGATGTGTGGAGTGTTGCTATCATCAATGCCAATCAGTTACACATTCATAACAGAGAAAGAGACAAACTTAATTTGAAATCAGTCATTAAACTAATCAGAGGGACCTATGATATGTGTGAATTTGAAAGTTTCTTTTTCAGCTGTTTTCAAGATGAACTTTAAATACATGTATTGTCAAAAAAAAACACGTCTTGGTTTGACAGGATCTGAGAAAATATTGGTGTTGGAGTGCATGTAAAGTATTTTCTAACTGGATACTGCCTGCACAAGGTCAAATCAGCCTGTGCACCATGCAGAAAAAGACCTCTGCTCAACTTTCTTTTCCTGGTTTGCAAGAGCCTTTGACCAAGATCCATTTCCACCAGTCCACCACAGGCAGACTTTTGACTTTCACATCAGTAAGAAAAGAGAATGGAAGGGAATGTTTGACCTTTTGCTGAGCACAGACTGGAAAGTGATATGTGATTCAAATGTGTCAGGAGAAAGGGAAAAAAATGAGAAGAGACAGAACGAGAGAGCAAATTACAGTGAGCGGGAAGGTATGAAGACAGAAGAAGCATTTCTTATAGGGGATATCTTGCACTTTCGGCATCCTAAAACTTTAATCCACCCAGGATATCTTCTTTGATCAAACAGCGTGTCCATCAATGTAGGAAGGATTTTCATGCATGGCATTATGCCGCTCAAATGCCAACCATCAGACAGTGAGGGAAGTGCTGCGTGCATGAAAAATGTCTTTAGAAATGGTTTTGAAATAATCAGGAAAGCTCAAGAGCATGTATTGTTTATCTACGCCATCACCATATGGTTAATCAAAATATTACCTGAAGCAAGGATTTACTCTTCAACTCCCACGGCTGAACAGCGCTGTCCCTGAATACATTACAATAGCTTGTTAGGCACTGATAGGTGGTTAAACATCAGTTCCTGAAGGGGATTCAAAGTTTAGATTCCTCTGGAATTCCTTTCAGAGGAAATCAAAAACATTTCCGATCCAACTTCCACTCCCATGTATCTAAACTTTTCATTCCAAGCAGCCTGATTAGAAGCTCTGATTAGTATTCAGGGTCCACAGTGTGTGATGCCAATTATCCACCGGGTCATTACCACTCTTGAGAGAAGCCGTGCTGGCAAAAAGGGTTTAAGGGAAATGGCCTAAATTTTCATCAGCTGTTGCAAAGGCTGTTTATGGTATTTACAAGAAACAAATGAAACTCAAGAGTGTTTAAAAAAAAAAAGAGCCAGAGAAAAAAAAAACAAGAAGAAAAATGTTTGCTTTTAGTAAGATGTGGTGAGATCATTGCATGCAAGCCGTGAAAGGAAAAGAGCCTCTGCAGAATTTTTAAGCATTTGACTGAAAATAAAGCAGTTTGCGTGGGAAGGTTTTAGTTAACTTAACAGATATGAACAGTCTTGAATCATGTGCTAACTCTTACTTTGCTGGCAGAAAGTTAGCTGTTAGAAGCATTCGACACGGGATAATAGATCCACTCATATTTGCTCTGAGTCATCTGATTGCAAGAACTGAGGTGGGACTAAAAGTTAAAATAAGTGTTGTCAGATTTACTTTGGAAAGATATTTATATATTTATTTGTTTGTTTATTTATTTAAACAGTTCTCCATCTCTTAAACAGATATGACTGTACCTCACACAGAATTTTTTATATATACTTCAAGTTATTTTTAAGCAAAACTGGTACATTGTAGCATGTAGAGCTTTTAAAACTGACTTCTGAACACCAAATGTTCAAATTTAAAGAACCTATTTTCTATGGAAATACTTTTATATTATATGTGAATAGGAATTAACACTTCATGCTTTAGCAACAGCAAAACTTTTTTGTAGCGTCCTGATTTTTTCCCAAATCCAGGCTTGTGCAAAAACATGTTCATATAGGAGGGGGAACTGAAGAAGTGCAAATGAAAGGTGTGGATAAAAGATTTAGTGACAGTCAATAAAACTGCTTCCTACACTGACCTCAGGTTTGGGCGATCTTGGCTGCTTCTCGGCTGAGTATAAACATTAAAGTTGTGACACTAAATGTTTAAATTTCCCAGCACTGGCTCCTCAGACCTTGTTCAACTTTAAAAGAAAAACCATAAATTACCTGCTTGACCTTGTTTTTTAATGGACATAGAAGATAAACATATTTGTTCCTTGTATTATTCATGAAGCCGATTCAAAAGTCTGAAGAAGTCAATAAGTCAGTGGGAGAATCCAACCAAGGTGAATGGTGTGATTGACTGCACAGGGTATAAGAGGAATCAGATGGCCTTAGGTTTAGACCCTTCCCTTAGGCTCTGTCTTCAATGAGAGACCGTATGAGGTACAGCACCAGACCCAGAGCATATATTAGCTCTCTACATTATTCATCGCTTGTCAGTAAGTTGACTGGCACAAACATTAGCTGCATCCAGTGCCAAACAGACCAAATGAGGGGATAACAAACCTGAGAGACGGAGTAAAATTGGAATCAGGGGTTCGGAATTTGTTGCATTTTGGTGATTCCAGGCCTTTCAGAGGTCTGGGGTAAGGTCATGTGACACTAGAAACAACTGATATTAACAACAAAGATTGCTACTTCTTTTTAGATATTCTTATAACTTTTAACCAGTTCTGACATCTGATCTGTTTCTGGAGAATGTTGAGAACTTTCAATATACTTACAAGTTAGTATACTAACAAGTACTAGCACCTGCAGGAAAAACACGAATCAAATTTCTTGACGCCTGACATTTCTTAGGCAAAAAATATTGGTACCAATACTTTCATCTTTATCAGCAATGTTTTAACGTATATGTGTGTCTGTATTGTTGGTTAAAGCAATAGTTCATTTTAGAGACCAAAAGCAACACTGATATAAATATTTGTGTCGTTTTTGCCACAAAACATTATTAGGGCTGGTACATACAGTATATCTTAATTACAAATAAATGTATCTAGAAAAACCGACATTGCTTCTGCAATCTGTATCTTAACAAATAACAATGTTGGTGCCAATTCTTGATTTTGTGTTGGAGAGTAATAGAGAATTTGTTTATCAGTTCTCAAACATCTCTGAATGTTTAACAGTTTTATTAGTCTAACTTATTTACAGTTGCAGTAATTAGAGTCTATTATTTCAGTACACCTGTTCAGGTTAAACAAAGCTATGAATTTGTACAAGAGTCTGAACCATGTCACATGACGTGGGCATTTTCTCTCTAGAATAGAACTTTCTCTCCAGTTCTCCCAACCGCTGTGCAGTGTCCCTGTGCTGGAGAACTGGCCATGTTGGAAAAAATTATTTCAAATTGAAACATAATTCGCCTTTTGCGGAAAAACCCAGGGCACACACAAACACACTCGCACACACACACACACACATTCCCAGCGAGCGAGTAAAAGCAGCCGATGAGTTCCTAATGACTTCAGCCGGCCAGCAGAGCAAGAAAGTGTTTCAGCACTGCAGACAGTTATGTTGTCACTTTTTCCCTCCACATCAGGGTGTCAGACTTTAAAGTGAAGTGACAGATCACTCCCTTTCGCTGTTCTCTCCCAGCAAAGGACACTGACGGCTGGAACCAGAGGCACAGAAAGGTCAGACCACCGGGTTGCTTGTGCTAATGGAGTGCTGACCAGGCAATAAGCCAACCTCTCAGGAGACATTTGAGGCCTTATTCTCACCTCAACAATCGAGGTGCCATGTCCTTTATGTAATCCCAACTTTTAGGCTCTTTTTGTGCTCAGGCATATTTTTAGTCACAGGCTGCCTTTGTCTTACTCTCCTGCTCTGCTCTGTATTCTTCTTGTGATTGCAACAAGCTCTCAGTCAAGAAATGTGTATGGTTTTGTTCTGAAGCATTAAAGCTTAAAACATACCCTTGGCATTTGTGTAAGAGCACCTCAAGATGGCAGTGTTCACCATGGCAGGCTGCTCAGCTTCAAAGCTCAACAGCTTGCCTCTGCACCGGCAGGGAGCTGAGGATGGAATTGAGGGTTATCTACTGCATTGAAATTAAGTAATGATTGGAAGGCAGTAGGTATTTAATGATGCCCGGATCTGTAGGACTGAGTCTCATTTCCATTTATCAAACCTGCCGGTTTGTTGTTACCTTGCGTCACTTTTCAGGTGTCAGTTTGGGCTCAGTCCCGCAGTTCAGTCTCCTCTTGTTGCCGTGAAACTTGTCGACTAAGATCATCTGCGGTTATGGGCAATTCCAAAGTCACATCACAGCTTCCTCAGATCATCACAGCTCCGGCACGAGGCAGTAAACTTAAAAAGAGATGCAATTCACCCATTATACAGCACAGAGCTCGCGCGGCACGCTGCCTGTGCTGCGTGGCTTTGATGACACGGATAACTGTCAAGGTTATTTCTCTATGGACAAATGCTGATGACTGGCTGCAGGGTGCGAAGTGTGGAGGGCAGAGCGCGTGCAAACATGCTTAGACAACGGCTTCTCTGTCTGGGATGCAATTATGAGTGACTCTCATACAAGGCTTTTATTGTACATGCCAGTAATTATTTTTGACGTGCATCGGAAACCGTTGCACTGCATCTTTTTGAGTTGTTTTTTTTTCTTTTTTTTTGGATGCGCTTCAGTCTCGTGGCTTTTCGTGTCCACCCCAATTAACGCAGCCTACCTGCAACAGCCTAACAGGTTGGCTCGTGCGTTTTGATGCGTCCCTTTGCTCTGTTCCTTTATATGATCCTTTTAAAAATCTAGAGGACAGAGACCCTTTCTCCCCCTGTATCATCAGTAGCACGAGCAGCTTCATCATCATCATCATCATCATCATCATCCTCGTCATCATCACCCCCCACCTACCCCTTCTCCAGCCTCGGGGTTTTTTGGTTAAGCGTCTCTCCGCAGCCTGCAGCATCTTCACGGAGCATCTCACCGCGGACAGCCCCTCCAGTTTCGCGTTAAGTGACGTGACTCCGGGCCAATCCTGTTGCTGCTCGGGTTGTCGACGCCAGTGAAGGAGCGGGGTGGTATCCAATGACGAGGTTCGGCGGCTTGGAGGGGGGTGGTGGCGTCGGTGTGGTGTACTTCACCACCCCTCCTATGGGTTTACACAGAGTTAGTGCAAGATATTCTGCCCTGGGAGTGAGAGTGCAAGGATAAACGGAACATACACGCTGCGCATCGGTGTCACACTGAACAGCCTTCATCTTCAGATTTCCAACTGGGATCGACTTTGATATTTACCTTTTTTCAGCCTTGATCATCTTCCTTTTTTTTTTTTTTTTAAATTTAACCTTGTGAGTACGCCGGCTGATTATTGATGCTGCTCCATGAACTTGAAATATGACGGGACATAAGTGTCTCTCCTTGCGTTCACCTCCTCTGCGCCTTCACCTTAACAGGTAACCGGGGGTGAAAAAAAGAAAGACGCCGGTTTTTCTCGGGACGTGTGCGGGAGATGAGCATTGATTTTGGGACGCGCACTAATGGAAGACGCCGTTAACCACTGACCACCTGGCTGTGTCTGCTGGAGAGTGACGCTGATCACCGCAACCACCGCAGGTCGCACAATTATTATTAGATCCTGTCCAATCCTGAAGTTAAATGGGGGAGACGGAACTGCGACATATGCAGGCTCTAATTTACCCCAGTTTGTGCAACCGGCTGTTTTTACCCAAAACCTGTTCCAGAGTCTGATTACTCCTGCGGGCGACTATTTTTTCCTCCTCTTTCCTGGACACAAAAGCTACATCTGACTGAGAAGGATATCTTTTTACCCGAAGAGGCTCGCAGGCACACTGGATGAGAAGACTATGAGCTGACACACTCCAGTTTTTCTCTTGCGCTGTAACCGATTCGGGTATGTACCATATGAATAGCTCTCAGATGCCAAATAAGAATTGAAAATCTGACTGAGCTTATTTAGTAGGCTCCATTCATGCGTTTTCATTCGTTTACAGCCCACACACAGCTCTTTAATTTTGCCAATCTGAGTGTAAAATTAATAAGACAGTGTAATGTGTTGTGAAGTTTCGTGTCCAGAGGGTTTTGAGGCTGTAATTTCTCAGTGATTTGAAAATGTGGAGGATTTAGAAAATGAGCAACAGACATTAATGGCTGCCTCTTAATGGTTGCTGCAGTGTTTTTGTAGATTTTTTTTTCCTTATCCTATGAATTCTTGATTATGGCCTTTGGGCAAATTAAATAGGGAGAAATTAAAAAACAAGTGGATAAAACAGCTGAATGTGTGGGAGGGGTGTGTGCTAAGAAGATTTAATTACTGTAAGGCAAAGTTATTACTCTGAAAACTCACATGCTCATGTATTTATAGGTTTGTCCGTGGAAGATTCCTGCTGTCACATGCAAGGAGTCGCTGCTGGTGAAAGTGTTGCATAGACAGAATCCTTGAGTTGCAAAGGCTGGGAGCATATTCACACAGTCATGGATCTAAAAGACTATTACCTGTTGGGCGCCCTGCTTGCCTGCATATGGCTAGATCCTTCAATAGCCCAAGAGCTGATCTACCCCATCAGAGAGGAACTGCAAGAAAATGTCCTCATTGGAAACATACCAAAGGACCTAAACATTTCCCACACAAATGCTGCCACTGGGGCAAGTGCTAATCTGGTGTACCGGCTCGTCTCCAAAGCAGGAGATAACCCGCTGGTGCGCGTTCTGAGCAGCACTGGCGAGATTTTCACAACATCAAACCGAATCGACAGAGAGAAGTTGTGCCCCGGTCCCTCCTTTGAGGACAGCGAGTGCTCCTTTGAAATTGAAGTGGTCATCCTGCCTAATGATTATTTCAGGCTGATTAAGATCAAAATAATTGTGAAAGACACAAACGATAATGCCCCCATGTTCCCGTCCCCTGTGATCAACATCTCTATCCCGGAGAACACGCTCATTAACAGCCGCTTTGCCATTCCTTCTGCCACTGACCCAGACACTGGCCCCAACAGTGTCCACAAGTATGAGCTGATCAACGGGCAGAGTGCCTTCGGCTTAGACATAGTGGAAACGCCAGAGGGGGAGAAGTGGCCTCAGCTTATTGTGCAGCAGAATCTGGACAGAGAGCAGAAGGATACGTATGTGATGAAGATCAAAGTGGAGGATGGTGGCAGCCCACAGAAATCCAGCACTGCCATACTCCAAGTCACAGTAACTGATGTCAACGATAACAAGCCCGTGTTTAAAGATGGTCAGATAGAAGTGCATATACCAGAGAACTCTGCTATTGGCACGTCTGTGGTGCAGCTTCAGGCCACAGATGCAGACATAGGGGCTAATGCAGAGATCCGTTATGTCTTTGGGACTCAGGTGTCCCCTGCTACAAAGAGACTCTTTGCATTAAACACAACATCTGGCCTGATTACAGTGCAGAGGCCTCTGGACAGAGAGGAAACAGCTATCCATAAGCTCTCCGTCCTAGCCAGCGATGGCAGCTCCAGTCCTGCCAGGGCTACTGTTACCATAAATGTGACTGATGTTAATGACAATCCACCTAATATTGACCTGCGATACATAATAAGTCCCATTAATGGCACTGTTTTTCTCTCAGAGAAGGATCCCATCAATACCAAGATTGCTCTCATCACTGTGTCAGACAAAGACACGGACATCAACGGCAAGGTCATTTGTTTCATAGAAAAGGATGTGCCCTTCCATCTCAAAGCTGTATATGACAACCAGTATCTGTTAGAGACATCTGCCCTGCTCGACTATGAAGGGACCAAGGAATACAACTTTAAAATTGTTGCTTCGGACTCTGGGAAACCGAGCTTGAACCAAACTGCCTTGGTGAGAGTGAGGCTGGAGGATGAGAATGACAACCCACCTATTTTTACTCAGCCAGTCATTGAGCTGGCTGTTATGGAAAACAACAAACGTGACCTGTTCCTTACAACTCTGAGCGCCACAGATGAGGACAGTGGGAAAAATGCTGAGATAGTCTATCAGCTGGGACCTAATGCGTCATTCTTCGATCTCGACCGCAAAACTGGGGTTCTGACTGCTTCGAGGGTTTTCGATCGGGAGGATCAGGATAGGTTTCTGTTCACAGTAACAGCGAGAGATAATGGGACGCCCCCTCTGCAAACCCAGGCAGCGGTTATTGTAACTGTGCTGGATGAAAATGATAACAACCCCAAGTTCACTCATAACCACTTTCAGTTCTTTGTGTCTGAGAATCTTCCTAAATACAGCACAGTGGGAGTGATAACTGTGACAGATTCAGATGCTGGGGAAAATGCTGCCGTTTCTCTCTCCATACTGAATGACAATGAGAACTTTATCCTGGATCCTTATTCTGGGGTGATAAAATCTAATGTGTCATTTGATAGGGAGCAGCAGAGCTCCTACACTTTTGATGTCAGGGCTGTGGACAGTGGCAGGCCCCCTTGCTCCTCAGCTGCTAAGGTGACCATCAACGTCATTGATGTCAACGATAACACCCCCATCGTCATCTACCCCCCCTCCAACACGTCGTTCAAGCTGGTCCCTCTCTCCTCTATCCCAGGATCTGTGGTGGCAGAAGTGTTTGCAGTAGATGGTGATACAGGGATGAATGCAGAACTGAAATACACCATAGTGAGTGGAAACAATAAAGGTCTTTTTCGAATTGACCCTGTCACGGGGAATATAACTCTGGAGGAGAAACCTGCAGTGACTGACATCGGCTTACACAGATTAGTTGTCAATATCAGTGACTTGGGATATCCGAAATCTCTTCATACTCTGGTGCTAGTGTTCCTGTACGTGAATGATACTGTGGGCAACTCAACACTCATCTACGACCTCATCCGACGCACCATGGAGACCCCAATCGACCGTAACATCGGTGAAAGCAGTGAAACTTATCAGAGTGGTGATTATTTAACCATAATGATAGCCTTTGTTACTGGCGCCTTGGTGGTGATTATTGTTATCTTTGTCACTGTGCTGCTGCGCTGCCGCCACGCTTCCAGGTTCAAAGCAGCACAGAGGAAAAAACAGGGAGCTGAGTGGATGTCACCCAACACTGAGAACAAGCAGAACAAAAAGAAGAAGCGCAAGAAAAGGAAATCCCCCAAGAGCTCCTTGCTCAACTTTGTCACCATCGAGGGGAACAAACCTGACGACCCTGCCCACGAGCCCATCAACGGAACCATCAGCCTGCCCACGGAGCTAGAGGAGCAAGGGATTGGACGCTTTGATTGGAATGCCACACCAACCACGACCTTCAAACCCAGCAGCCCAGATTTGGCCCGGCACTACAAATCCGCCTCGCCGCAGTCAGCCTTCCACCTCAAGGCTGACACACCGGTCTCAGTTAAGAAGCATCACGTGATTCAAGAGCTCCCATTGGATAACACATTTGTCGGGGGCTGTGACACGCTTTCCAAGAGGTCCTCCACAAGCTCCGACCACTTCAGTGCCTCAGAGTGCAGTTCCCAAGGAGGGTTCAAGACGAAGGGGCCCATGCACACCAGACAGCAGGTAAAAGAGCACTTTTACTGGTCTATAAGTACTGCCTATAACTGCCCTGTTCCACAGTGCTAAAGTGCCAGTCTAGATTAGAGACTCACTCCAAGTTTCTGTGAAGGAGCAGAAAAGAGTTCTGAGAAAAACTGCTTCTGCAAGTTTCACCATTTCTCAAACTTTAACTTGAGACAAAAGAGAAAAGTAACTTGAGCAACTGCTAATTAATGGACTCAACAATCACATGCATAATGTAGGGGGGTAATTATAGACTGCTGTTTTGTCATTACTATCTATTTAATTCATATTTAACAAAATGCAAGTGGGTGAATGATTGCCTTGCCTTATTTTGTCTCTTCAGCACCCAGGTTAGATCACTGGTAAACTGTACAAACATATCATTAACTGTGACTTAATGTTCTCTGTGAAAGAAACATTTTTTTCTTGCCTATCTACTCCGATAACCGTTTCCATCACAGTTAAATGCTGCACACATTTACCAAAAAACTTAGCTGACTTTTCACCTCTCTTCTCATAAAACTCTGAGTGTGTTCATGTTTTTTTGTTTGTTTCTTTGTTTTGGTGTGTACTGTAATATCACTGAAGACCTTTTTCAGCACCTGCAGGAATAACAACAGCCAATAATTAGTGTGCTGCGGTGGTTTTGTGAATGTCACTGTAGGCTTTGCCACATCATCTAAGCTCAAATTAAATGCCTCCTCTCGAAGCACACTAGCGAACTGAGTGAAGCGCATCTGGAACTTGATACACATCCAATTCAAAAAGGATTATCCAATAATGAGCCTCAAATTTCAACGTAATCCATGCTGCTTTTTTTTCTTTATTTTTTTTTTTATCAAAGCCTTATTAATTTATCTGTTAATAAAGCAGCGCTACGCAACACACACTTCTAACTAATAGAAGCACATGTGGACAAATACAAGGAGCAACACAGAAGAGGGGAGAGCAAGAGCAGGGGGATAAAAAAAAGGGAGGCAGAGAGAGTGTTGTCAGTGGGTCAAGCTTGACGGGTGGTGGTACTGAACCTTTAGGTGGCAGTGTTGAGCTGCATGGCACAGCTTGGCACTACGCCAACCTGCAGTGGACTTCTAAATGCGAGGGAGGAGAAGAAAGGAGCAAAACCTATGTTGGTGTTCTTAGTGAAATACTCTCGCCTAATGATGTAGAGACTGTGCGGGGAAGATTGATAATGGCTGTTAGGGATGAGTGATAAGATCTATCCGGAAGAGAGAGAGAGAGTGGAATTACAGGGTTGACACTGTGCGACTCCTATCGATGCATACCTCCGGGTCACTGCATCAGGGGGTTGCATTTAATGCGTTCCTGTGAGAGAGAGGTAGCAGTCAAAAGAGGCATTCAGTTTGGCTTCATTCGCCGGGCGCTGTTTGTGTGTGCGTGTGTTGGCGAGAGTGTGTGAAAGAGACACGAGACGAGGCAATGAAATGGGTGATGGTGGCAGCAGGGAGAAGAAGGAGGAGGGAGGGAAGGGGGGGGGGTGAGTTCAACCCTTGAGGAGGACACATGAGATATGACACCATACTGTAAGCACAACTCCATTGATTCCCTCAGTCATCCCACAATTCCACACAAGATTTATTGGAATCAATAATTCTGACAAATGATTCAAAGACGCACACAAACAGAGCCAGTGTGTTGTATATAGTGCCATCAATAGCATAAATAATGCACCGCTGCTGATACTTGGCTCACACACGTCCGTCTGAAATCTTGTGAACACTGATCGATACATTTCCATGTACTGTTTTTAATAATATAAATGTAATCCTCTAAGAAGCTGATGCTTCGATTTGACCTCAAGTTATGCCTTTAAATCCACTGTTTACTTGTTAATGACAGAAAACAGTCGGCTGTGAGGGCCTTGTCATTTTTAACCATCTATCAAGCGATGTAACCACTGGAACGTGAAACATATTGAACATATAATCCTATAATCACTTCATGAACTTCATATATCAGTTTCCTTTCCATTGGATGAAGAACAAAGAGATTCACTCACCTTAAAGTAATAAAATATATGGCATGCTATCCATTTTAGCAATACCTGAGATAAATATGCACTAATACATTTGAGTGTGCACCAGGGTTCGCTTTCTTATCTCAATACCCTTATTATGAGAAGAAAAAGTAATTTTCTACCTTCCTCCTATTAGCTAACGTCTATCTTCAGAGATTTGTAATGAAGGCTCTTAAGCACATCTTTTCCACTCTTAGTTATAATTATTCCAAAAGCATCTCACGGATAAGGATCCCTCTTCATATTTGAGGTTAAATGGCAGTTATTGATTGTGGTGAAATGATTAGACTGCACTGACATGCCTTACCGGGTAAAGCAGGGTCTGTTATCAGTTCCATCCATATTTTGATTGTTTTTGCACAACACAACCGTCTGTATTGACATGTGGTTGTCATCTCCATTTCATGAGCATCGATGGGTGGACACTCATCCAGTTTGTCCCATTCCTTTTTGAGATTTGTCTGTGTGTTTAAAAAGAAAGACAGAGAGGAGATTAAACGTTTTGAAAAAAAGAGAAAGTCAAAGGCAGAAAATACCAATTACCTCTGAATGAATCTTTAAACAGACATTATATCTAAAAGGTAATATCAGAGGATTATAATATCATATTTCCTGCAGAGTTGAGGCACTTTGGAAGATAAGAACTGCATTATTAAAAGATTTCTCAAACATACATTGGAAAAAAAAAAACCTACATCGTTCAGCAGTATTAGAAGTTATTTCCCTTTTAAATGTGGTTTGGTGTTCCACAAAATGCTGAATGATTACATTTTATAAAGCCCCATAAAATGTATGATTGAAGGAGTCAAGAGTGTTTTGCAGATTCATTGTTTTCCTCTTAAAAAAGTTCATAAGTTACCTTTTTTGCCTGAAATTGACTTGAAAAAACAAAACAAAACAAAACAGTAAACTGACAGAGGACACTCAAGAGACATATTTCTTAAGCTGAAATAGTTTTTTTAAAATTGACCTTCATTCTGAAAATTGAAAAGCCATTTGGTTCCAGCTCTTAAGAGTCACTCCTTAGCAACATCAGCACCAATCAATATATTCGGAAACGGACAGGAAACTGATAAATAAGGAGGCAGAGGATAAGAAGCAGGGAACAACAGAAACAAAGGTTTTATCAGTGTCTTCCTCTCAGAGAATAGAGTGCATTGGGGAATAGAAGTAGGAGACATACAGACAAACGCCTGGTAGAATCAGCTTTATAGAGACCCCAAACTTTGCTGATAGCGATAGAAGCAATCCTCGCCTCTCCTTTTCCTTTTCTTTTTTTTCTTTCTCCTACTTATTATTTACCCTCCAGGGACCTACATTAGTGTAAACAACACTGAGGAAAAAAAAGCATGGAAACACTGTCCTAGTTTCATGAGGCAACACAAGCATCTGAGAAACTACGTCTAATCAAAAGCAGTTTCACCATCAGTCTTACTTTCTGCCTTTTGGTGGTCTTACGAGGAGATACAGATGTGGTTCACGAGCACAACACGAGCCCAGCAGCTACGCATTAACCGTGAACTGCACATCAGATCCCAGGGATCGTGTTGTGGACACATTTACATGGTTAGTGCAGGGATTAGAAAGTAATATCACCACCATGATGTATCATAGCTTATGCTTAATCAATAATAAATTTAAAAAAAATCTTTTAAAGTTTTTTCGCTGGATTTTATATAAGAGCAGCTGTGTTGAAGATAAGGCTGTTTATTCTATGCTACATGTATAGACTTATGTGCACATATCAAAGATGCACAGCAAACATATTCTTCTCTTTGTCATGTTTATAAATATTACATGTTAGGAGACACGTAATTGGCAGTATATAGGGGCGTTCAGGTTTGCAGCCTGGACACCTATGATGCAAAAAGGCTTAATTGTTGTGGTTATTAGTGTTTTTCCTGCGTGGCACAGAAGATGCAAGCACTGAAAGGTTGTGTACACCTACAGTTCAGTCATCCAGCGCAGCTCTGATGTCCCCTCCGCAGCACAAATCATGCCTCATAGCTCTGGGGAATCAGTGGTACAGCTCAGCTCCCTTTTTATGCAGATTCTCTATAGTTACAGCACATATAGAACAACAGACAGCATATGCATATGAGGTTGGCTTAATAAAAAAATACCTGTTTTCATATTTTCTTGTCTGCATCCGACTCGTATCATTTTCTGTCTTGTTGTGACCACTGCAGTAAAAAAAGAGACAGGCTTGTATTACAGTATCAGTCGCAATAAATGAGCAGTCTATTAATTATTACAGTAGGCAAGGTGTTCAACTTAGAGCGCAGGATGAGAGTGAGACCCGCGAGGAAGAGCAGGAAATCTTCAGCAGAGCATTCTTGGTCTTGTCTTGTCAGTGCATTATAATGAATGGACGTTCTATGCAAACAGGAGTTTGTACAGACCATTGTAATTATGGAGCCTTGGGGGAGTCGTCCTTCTTGTGCAGGTTCATTTGCCACATTAATAAGGGGATTAGTAGTACGTACGGGGGCTGATGGCGGCGGGAGAAGTTTGAGAAGATTAATGAACTATGACAATGTTGCACCTGAGGGGAAAAGTCTGTTGCAATATCTTCTGGGTTGTGCTGACACAGAGTTTGGCGCTATGAAAGAGGAAGATGGAGAGAGGCCAGTGATTGTTGCCGACTGTGATCATACATCCTTCTCCTCAGCTATCCTGTCACTTCTCCGGGATGCTGTGTTTGTGATCTCTTATGCTGCACATCCCCATGACACTTTTGAATTAAGATGTTCCCGTTGATTTTTGAAGTTGCCTTCAAAATAAGAGCACTGACTCGCAGAATCAGATCATTCTTTCACACGTGAACAGATGCCAAAACTGGCTAACTAACCATGAGGACATTAACTAACCACATTTCTGTGCATCTTTAACAAACTCTTTGATGCAGAGCAGTTGGGGCTTTTGCAAAACCTGAGTATTGAAGAAGCAAACCACCAGTAGCTGCAAGAAGAAACACCTTCACTACTTTCTCTGACTGAACAAAACGTAGCAGATCCTCAAAACAAATGTAGCCATCAGGAGATTGTAAGCCAATAAGTCCGCGAGTGAAGTTTCTATCAAAGCTTTAAATCATCAGCAGAGGATTTGCAGGGCCCTTTACTGCGGAGAACTTTGTATTCTTTAACAAACTTGTCATGTCCTCTATGTCTAGGTGGGAAAGGAAATGAAATGGATAGCAGGCTATACTAAGGTAGTGGGTGTGAGTACTAGCAGAGTAGATTATTGCCCCAAGGGGGATCCAGTTGTGTCTGCACAAAACAACAAAATAAATCAAAGCTGCCTGTTGGTACACTGGCTGAACTGTGGAGGTCATTTATATGCTTTTATTCTATGCTGTTTAGAAGCAAAGTGCTACTGGTTTTTTAATAAATTTATTTATTTGAAGCTTTTTCTTCTTTGTTGTCCTAAAGTGCCAGGGACAGGACTGCCAAAATGCAAATGAAGGCAAATTACCAGGAATGACATTTGATTTTTTTGTGAACATTTTTATCATTTTTCATTTCCTTTTGAGCCATTCTCATTCAGCTGTCCTCATCATTACACTGTTTTATTTCGTCAAACGTATACAACACAATTTGATTATGACAAATGTCGTCGTAAATCAAAAGGTCTTGTGTGTGTTTTCTTTCTTTCTTTCTTTTTTTTTTTTTCCTCCTTTGGTTTGTTGTTTGTCCATCACTTTTTGGCGGCAACCCATTCATCTCAAATTCATCATCCATTTCTGCAGCTTCACAAAGCAAATTGATTGATGATCAATCTTCAGGGGGTTTGCTTTGTGAAGTTTAATGTGCATGCACAAAGAAAACACAAAGTCGCTTTGGCTTTTTGTATGACTGTCATTATTTAATTCATCTCCATGTTTTCACTAATCCACAAAACACATTTCCCATTTATCTCAGGCAATCAATCAAGCTGACATACTAGCTTCATATTTTTTCCAACACTGCATGATGAGAAAAAGAAAAACTGCAGCTTTAAAACACTGATGCTATCAACATCTCGGGTGATTTCTCTCAAATTTACCTTCAAAAGGAGAGTAGAGGGTGGAAGAAAATGTTTCTTGACTACATGCTTGTCAAAAAAGTGATCTGAAAAGATGAAGTTATGATGCTACTTCATTGTTTGAATGCCCCCCCCCTCACCCCACCAGAACAACCCATTTCCCCCCCTCTCCTCCTCACATGGCCTCCTCTCCTCCCACTCCTTTCTCCTCCTGTCTCCAGCCCACACCTTTCACCCGTGTTTTATCAGGGTCAATGCCGTAACATGCAATGTTAAATCACCGAGGGTGTATTCACCTTTATGTTCTGATCACTTGTGACAGATGAAGCACATCGCCCCCATTTCTTTCTGTTCCCATCCGCCCTCCCCCGTATCATCATGAGAGAGAGGTGTGGGGGTGTGTTTGTAAAAAAAGAAGAAAAGAAAAAAAAAATGGGCAGAGTGGTTCTGTGTGTCCTGTCATGACAAACCCAGAGGGAGACACGTCCTTGTCATAGGGTTGTTGTGTCAAGTGACACACAGGCCGCCGCTCTGTCACTAGCGTGTGCCAGTGTCTAGACTAATAGTTGTGATAATGGCATCGCCAGCCAAAAAACGCCCTCGAGCAAAAGAGCCACACTTGACTTGAAATGTGACTGCCATTGACTGCTTTGCCCCATAGCTCACAGAGACTGTGTAACTCTCATCAATGTAAATCTTTCTTGTATATATAAGATGTTTCATGTAAATTGAACTCCTGGTAATCTTGCCTAATGTGCTGTGGTAAACAATAATGGACTTGTTTTTATTTTTCTTTTCTTTTCTTTTATTTATTTGCCCTGCATTCTCTTCTTTTTTTTTTTCCTCACTGCTGGGTACACTTTAATCACATCTGAAATAAACTGCTGCCAGTTATTCAGTACAATGCATCTCCCATTCTGTTTTTAAAAAAAGCTTTATCTGAACAGTGCTATTCAACCTTTATAATTTCATAATAAATGTTTCAAAGAGATGGTTTCTTTCTTGTTTTTAATTTGAATGTTTGTTCTGCCTTTTTGTGATGTTATGATAGGACATTATGTGCAAACTGGGATGTGTTTCAGTCAAGCTGCCATGTGTGAGCCAGTTCTAATCAGCGTGGCCGGCGTAAGCGAGTGCTTCGGCTGATTATAATGCCAAGTTTTGTATTTTAAGAAGCAAACAGATTTTCTGCTTTTACTGGCTCCAGTATTTGAGATGATGCAGAATCACTGACACACAAAGCAGTACGGAGAGGAGGAATCATAACAACAATCAAAAAACAATTTTAAGGTGCAGATGAGCTTGTGATTATTTTTACATCACTTATTTCTAAGAACATTGAGCCACATGAGGACGGTTTTCTGAAGGAAGAACTTACAAAATATAGGCGATAACTGACACATAATCCTCATGACTGTTTTTTCCTCAGTGTTGGTCCTTGTACTCGTTATGTCTCAAGTTCCTGTTTGTCGCAGAAAAAGCAGCTGTAATTGAACAGAGCCACAATTTTCTGCACAGCAAAAACCTGCAAAATGAAAAAGAAAGTCAGTCACCGTCTTTGATATCAACAGCTAAGCCTCCAACTGTGATGTCCTAACCCACATCATCTTCATACTCATCATCATCACCACCAAAATCATAATAACAAACAGTAGCACACTCAAAATGCACTTTAAACTGTTGGTCTATTGAAATACTGTGCAAGCACACACTTCTCTACCCGCATTATCTTTTTCTTTTGCAAGAGATACTTTTTTCCCGGTGACTACTCCATTTGTTAATCTCCAGCAACCTTCCAGTTCAAGGAGTAAAGATGTGTCACCTCTTAACTTTTTTTTTTTCAGAAGGAGAGAAAAAATAGGAGACAGGGAAAGGGGAAGGGGAAGGGGGAGGGGGTAGTGTGGATTTTGAAGTGCCACGCCAACACATCTATGGAAAGTAGGCCTAACTCAGCTTAATCTGTCCACTCAGTTTTGGAAGCCAGCAGCCAAAGGCTTAGTCTTTATTTGAGTGGGGACGAAAAAGGGGTAAGAAAAAAAAGACAAAAAAACCCCTCAAATAAATAAATAAATGCAAGCTTTACAGTTTGACCCCTTCTATAGGGTCATTGTGAAAAAGCCGTGTGCACTTACTGACTGGAATTTGAAACCTGACCTCTAACCTCAAGTATAATCACATTGCCTGTCCTCTCTTAAAGAAGAGAGGGAAAGGAAGAGAGGCTGCTGTTGCATCTCTGTGCATTTTTATCAGAATATGTTGCCGGGTGTCACGCAATCTTCTGCGGCCAGAAGTTTTGTGGAATCTGTGTGGGATGGTAAGGCTGCAGATAGCGTGAATCTTTGAAAATGCTCGGCTATCATTAAATTTAGCCAATGCAATGTGGCAGGTTAACTGTATCACGCTCTTGCGCTGTTTATTTTTGCAGGCAGAAAGCCTCAGAGACGGTCTCAGATTTGACCCTTATATGCATTGTCTGGCTTTGGAGCAAATATGAAAAGTCAGCCCTTTTTTTTCCAGAACAAAGCAATTCTTCAATTAACATGCCAGTGGCAAAATGTAACATATAGGTTTTTACAATGAGGAAGCAATTAGCAGAAGCACAAAGGACAAATACAGCAGACTGAAAATTAAGCCCCGACAGCAACAAGATGTATAAGAGTTTGTGTAAATGTTGCGCGGAAAGATTTGGGGTGCTCAATAATATGCACACACTGTCATTTCAGCAGATTTATAAAGCCCTTTGTTCACATTGCTCTGTTATACAACTTTGTCATCATGATACTGAGTGCACATGACAGAGCACAACATCCACTTGACAATTACCCACGCAGGGATGATGTCACATGCCTTTTTAACCTTATTTGGACAGAAACCAGACTGATTCTGTCCTCTGCCTCCCACCAAGTGCTCCTGGTTTCATTACGCAAGGCCAATATACATTGATATCTATAGGAAGCTAGATTGATCACTCACTGGTGGTCAAACAGATTCATCCTTAGTGGTTAAAGCTGCATTTAGATCCTTAACGTGTATAAAATTGGGGATAATCCAATTTTAAACACTCAGTAAAACCTCAGTATTAAACTATTATATTAAAGTTTAAAAAGTAGTCGTATATATTCTGCAGAAAGTGACCCCTGAGATCGTTCTGTGATTTCATTATAACAGATGCATTCAACTGTAAGTAACATTTTTCTGTTAGGTAAAGCTAATTGGAATTCATTTACACTCTGCTGGGTCGTTTAATATCCAACAATGCTTTCTAATTAAGGTTATAAAAAACGTTAAGTTTGTCAAATCCCATTTTATAAATATAAATATGTGTCTAAGAACTGAAAATTTTAATATTTGACCTCTGATTGCAGTGATGTCAAGATGGCTTTATATGAAAGTTCAAGTACCTCAGTATTGTACTCAAGAGCAGAAGTTGAACTGAGGTACTTGGACAAATGCTGCATATGTTTTGGTACAGTTTTAGAATACAGCATCAAAGCTATAACAGTTTATTTGCACTTGAATAAACTGCACACATTTGTAAGTGTTATTGAGCTCTGCAGAGACACCGTAGAGACCTCTAATGTGCTGAAAAGATTAAGGCTCTAAATAAGACAGTCCCTTTGAGAGGTTTCTCTCCTCTTTTCCACGTTCTAGCATCACAGCGTTTTCAGACTCTGAAAACGCTGTGATGCAGAGAAGGAAGCATATTTTGTATAATATGAATATGTATTAATGAAGTGGTGCATGCAGCTCTTCATTACACAATCTGAACACGGAAGTCAAGGGGTTAAAGTTGAGATAGTGCCTCAGAAGTCATATTAAGGTGATGCTTTTGAAATGATGTCCCAACATGTTTGAAGCAGCACTTTGAATAATATTTCAAACAGATACACATATTCATGCGAAATATGCTTTTCTCCTTTTGAAAGTGCTGAATTAACAGTGGGGTGAATATCTCAGGGTCAGCCGTGAGAGGCTGAAAAAGAACAAGAAGAAAGAACGAACTCAATGAAGAACATATCAAGCATTCTGAGTGAGAATCTGGAAATATAGCAATGCTTTGTGGGTGATAACTTTGAGGTCAGGTGAGTTTTAATGAAACACTGCAAGATGAATGCAAGGATAGCCAGAACGACAAGAAATGAGGAGACTCAAATGCCATATTTCTGCAAATCTGTGCTGAAAAGCTGACTTTAGTTTTTCAGCAAACACTTTGACTCCTCTGAATATGCTTACATATGCTTCTTTCTTATATCTTTCCTTGAATTGACAGATGCTTTTGAACATAGTGCGCGTTGGCTGGGAGCTTCACTAAATTAGTCATCTGCCCGACAACACCATTGCACTGAATTAAAATCAGGATCAGTCAGACACTTGAAGAGGGCCCAAGAGCTTGAGCCTTGTAATTTTTTTCTCTCTCTTCTGCTGATGCACGCACGGTCATACTTCCTTTTAGTGACAGCATAGAGTAGTCTCACTGACATTTTCCTCTGGTGTAATCTTTCTTAACCAGTATCTAGTCACTCATACTTTCCCTTTTGGGAGGGAAATGAGAAAAAGGTGAGTGGATTTCTTAGAGTGAATCCCCAAATGTGTTTGGCTCCAGACAAAGAGAGAAACTATTTTCATTTTCACCCCTAACAGCCCAGAATCCTTCAGGACAGCGGTAAGATATGTAGTGATGTTTGCAGGCAGGAGAGAGTCCATCTGCTGGCATGCATGTATAAGATCTTCATTGAGGCAAGGCGATGTGGTTGCACCAGTGGGAGCCTGAGGCAAATGTTATTTTTCTATTCCCTTTTTGTTTCCAGAGACAGGCTGAAACATGCAACCATACATACAAAGAGAAAAAGAAAGTGGCCTCGAGGAGTGAACTTTTGACCGTGAGGTTGCCAGGTGAATCACTGGACAGGAAGGAAAAATTAGTCTGGGGAAGAGAAACTACCACTGAGGTACCCTACAGCCAGGCACTTAACCCTCACAAGTTCCAGTGGAGTTGCTCAGTGGAGAAGACTGTTGTCTGACAACTTCTAGGAGTGGCTGTCTGAATGTGTATTAGTGGGAAGAAAGATGTTCCTTTAAACGTGCCTTAAAATCAGCAGCACTTTTCATATTGAAACTTCAAGGTGTGATAATTACACCTTCGCAAAGTCTTCTTTCTCATCATAGGAATGCCACAAAGGTGTGATGGTAAGATGATGTTTTGGACAGACAAGTCAACCTTTAGATCTTCCTGACAAGGTACCTCAAATGTTAACTGTTTTAGCTAACTCTAGCTTAGCAGTTATGTTTTGCATAGTATCCAAAAAATAAACTAATAAACCAAAGTTAACATTTCACTTCTTACATTTAGGAAAGCAAACAGTCAGATTGATGCACAACTCATTTGACACAACTAAACCGAGGGTTGGTAACAAATATAAAACTAGTTTCCCAAGTATGGCTAGCATTAGCAGAGCTAGCAACACCACTCTTGGTCCTTCTTGTAGGTTAATGTCTACATGTCTGAGCAAGTTTAACTAGACACAGTTTACATACAGTTGCTTTGGTCAGATTATGGCTAAACCACCCTGTGCGCTGAGACACTAACGATCTTCTATGCTTGTTTACATCCTGGTTGTAGCTTTCTGGCAGTAGCATTTACCACAGCCCCAGCCCGGGATTCTGGCTGGTGGCTCTACTGCAGCTTAGACCCAACTCAAGACCAGCTTGTTAAGTCAATAATAATAATAATAAAAAAAAAAAAAAAAAAAAAAGTTAAACTTTCTAGTAGCTGTGGTATTGAACGTAGCCCACTTAACACACTCTTCCCTGACAGTGACGGGACATGGCAGCAGGTAGACAGAATTTCTGAGAACCAGGCAGGATCGAACAGTATTATATGCGTGAGCACATCTAAGTGTGTTTACATTTTAGGCCACCTGCTTTTGCAGTGCATCAACACAATCACACACCGGTACTTCAATATTGCACTATTGTGAAATCAATATAAAAAGCACAATGGTGTGATATTGCTGTGCTGTTCCAGGACCAGCAATATAAAAATGGATGTTGAATACAGTCTTGAGACTTGCATTCAAAAAGCCATCACAAGAAGTAAACACACATGTCCACCTTCATGCCTCTTTCTACAGTATCCCAGGACAGAGGGAAGACATGATACTGCTACTACCTCGCCTTTGAAGCAGATACATCTGATGTTAAGAGACAGTCCTTGTCAGACTTGTTAGTTTGTTCCACATGGATTGTTACAAGAAGCGCATTAGACAAAGAATGGAACTGTAAATATGATTTCATGGGGATTTTCAAGGATTTACATTTAAGAAGGTAGTAATGAACAACATGGACATAAAACGGATTTTGTGTTCAACATGCATAATCATTGTTTCCACAGCGAGGATCTCATGTCATGAGCTGGTTTCATAACTCTGTTTGACATCACACAGTAGCGCTCTGCAGTTTAGTTCTTATGAATAGATTCTGACTGTGAGCTTAAACTTCACAATACAAGCCAAATCTGCAGAGGCACTATTGGGCAAACGTGTAGTGTTATCAAAGTAACTTCAGCAGGTATCCCTTGTTAAAGATGAGAGCTTTAGCTGTCTTGGCATTAACACTGGGAGAGGTTTGATCCCTCTTATTGAACTATTGTAGATCACAGAGTTAGAAATAAATTATGTCCCATGATAAATTGGATGAAGAGCATTGATTAATTGGTGTTAAGACTAATTAGGCATTTCCTTAAATCTGTACTACTTCATTAATAGATTCCCTTCATCAAGACAACAAAGAGAAACAACACATAGTGTGGACAGTGTGCGGTTTCCTCTAGTGCAAAGTACAATGAGATATGATGAGTGAATTGGTAGACATATAAATCTCTTCTGGGAGCTAATTAGATAAGAAGATGTGATGTGTGGCTTCTGGAAGGATGTATGTCAACCCACTCCTGTTCAATGTATAGACTGCAGATTTGTATTGATTGTACGCTTTGTCTTGTGCCTCAGGCATCAGTGTGCTACACTGTAAGCCTCGCGCCTTGCCTTTGTCTGGCGAGTTGAGCAGATAAGGGTTGTGATAAATCTGCCCGAGAATAAGCTGTCATAGAGGTGCCGCACATGGGAATATTTAACGCAAACATAAAATATGGCTTGTCTGTTGTTTTATCGTCGAGGGTATAAGAAATGGCAGGGTTTTAAAATACTCTCAGCCCTTCTTTTTTGTACTTTTATATCTCTGCAGCTGTGGCATTGCACAGAAGCTTACAGTCCTGCTCATCTTTGTCAGGGGCCACAGAGCGGACAAAAAAAAAGAGAAAGAAGAGATTCTTTGCACGGACTGGTGAACCAGCAGCTTATCGCCACTCAGTAATATGCAGAGGTGTAAAACATTTGGCTGGCTTATTTAGATGAAATGATTTAGTCCTGGTTGTGCAGAGTTAGCGCGAGGCTGAATCAAGAAGTGTGTTGGGGATGAGGAGGGAGGAGGTGAAAATTGGTTTCCACTATCTTTCGGCGCACATAGAGACCCAGCCTGGTTTTTCCTCTCTCTCCACAGACTCTCCTCTGACGATAACGTGCCCAGATAATGGATATATGCACCCAGATTTATTTTCTATTTCCTGCCACAACTGCTTTTCCAGGAAAGTTCTTTTTTTTAATGTATGAGCTTTATGGCTGCTTTCAGCTGTGGTATTCAGGAGGCAAAGCTCCAGTATCTCAGCAAGGAGGGGAACATTTGCCAGGCAAAATATAGCAGTGGATGTTCTTTTGAGAGCTGCAACTTTTACCCTAACATATACAAAGTATAGCTTGGACGCATGCTTATATAGTAAGGAGGAGAAACTTTATCCTGTGTGTTGGTTTGTCTGCCCATAGGGATTTTATCCCACTCAGCATCATCACAGGAAACTAAAACTGACTTCCAGTTCATTACAAAGCTTTTGCGGTTTGCAGGAGAGGACTTTGTTAGCGTGCAGTCACAAGTGTCTCTGTGAAAACTCAGAAACACAGCTGAGATGAACTAAAGTATGCGTGGCAGCACAGTGACAGCACAGACTCACATGACTGAGGATGAGACCACATCCCCTTGTTGGCCCCTGTGTCCCCCTTCCTCACAAATCTTTAAAAAGCCATGGCTCCGTCTGTCATGTGACATGTGACATGTGACCCTGCTACATGATTGCTCGGGTGGTGCAGTGTCCCAGAAACCAGCTCGGCTTCTGTAGCAGGAACAATGAGGTTCCTTCACCACCGTGGATGTTGTTGCCCCAGGCCATACATGACATGGAATTCCCCATAAATTGTACGTGCATGTGTGTGTGCGCGCGCGTGTGTGTGTGTGTGTTGATGGGAGTTAATTCCCTTAACACTTATTCAATGCCTCTCTAAGCTGTTCATCCATAGAGATCAGTGGCTGCCTTGTTATTGTCCATATTTCCACACGAAGAAGTGTGTGTATATTTGTGCTTCTGTGCGTGTGTGTCCACTTATTAATAGCCCAGCCTCTGGGATAATATTCATATCCAGAGCAGGACAGAGGGGATTTAGAGCGACACACTGGGCAGATTGGACTGATTAATATCTTAGAGGAGTCCGTCCTTTGATCTCGTGTTTATTTTGTCATTAGGAATACACAGTTTGGAGCCATGTCTGTCCTACTGACAGAGAAGGACATTATTGATTAGTAATGGCGCTGTGGCTTGTAAAGAATATATTACTCTGACACGGTGCTGGCTATATTTTAGAGGGACAACTCTGTTGTGATGTATTCAGTGCAGAAAATATATTTATCCAGTATAATGAGTACTATTAAGTCTGAGATGGAGACACAAATATCAAACACACTGCACCGGAAATTACTCACCGCACTGGCAGAGCTGTTTTTCTTGGTATGACGTATCAGGGAGACTTGCTCACTGTGAGACCTACCACAGTGGAAGCAGGGGTCAGTTTGTCACTTGATATTTCCTGCATGAGCACACTCACACATTTTATGATTAATTCATCTTTTCTGCAGTCCTAACTTGGCCCGTTCCCTTTGTGAAACAGGCTCTTGTACTCTGGTTAACCTATTCTATATGTGTCAGCTGCCTATTAGCAGCATTCTCAAGCCCCTTTGACCTTAAAGTGACCTGATTTCTAACACTGAAACCAGTCATTAGATTGACACTAACCTAGATAGAAGATGACCGTAGGCTGCCATTGATACCATGAGTCTTAACCTGAGTATGACTGTACTCTGATGTCTTATTATGGGATGATTTCGAGACAGCTAAAGATTTTTTCCTTCCTGTTTATATTCTTGCTTGTGTCGTACGTCGCTTTGGACAAAAGCGTCTGCCAAATGAAATTGTAGAACTGTAAGTCAGCTGTCATCAGAGTGTGAGTATTTCCTCAATGACACTCGTGGCTTCATCAGATGGATTTTAAAAACGTAAAATTTCAGCATTTCTTTAGTGTTGGAAATCAATAAACACTCTGATCAATGCAGACAGCTGGCTATGAGATTTCATGCTGAATTCAAGCTTCCCAGAGGATAAATTCTACAGACTTTTGGTTTCTCCATTTCCACTGCCAGTAGGTTGAAATTTTTGGCTACTGGTCAGATTTTGTTTGTTTGTTTGTTTGTTTGTTTGTTTGTTTGTTTTTGGGGGGGCACACCATGGTAGTTTGCGTCTTTGGCAGTTCATGACAGTTTAAAGGGGATACATCAGATCTGCATACATGAGAATTTTAGCATTTTCATTGGTATTTTTATTTAGCATGAGCTCAGGCAAATCCTCTTCAGTTTGCATGGTGTCCCACACACTGCTCCCTTAGACTTTTGGTCTTGTGAAAAAGTCTTTGTTTTAGTCCAGAACAAAGACTTCAAGACCAGATTCTCAGGACTTGGCTTGGAACTGAGTACTGGCTGCATTTTGGTTGAGTAAAAAATCATTTTTGCAAAGAAAACGTCTCAAAAATGGATTCAGTTTAAGTAGGGCCTGGCATGTGTGTTCAGCTGTGAGCACGCTCATGTGCCATGTTCAGTTCAACAGTTCCTGCCAGCATCCCAAAAGAGGTTCCATGAATAGTGTGTTTTATTTTCAGAGCTTCTACAGCAGTTGCAAGCTAAAGAAGAGAAACATGTTTGATATGTATAACAACCACATGGGAGACGATAGAGGCAACCTCCAACTTTAACAGACATCTGTCCAGGATGCACTAAGAAGTCAGTGAGTTACTAGCCTACTTGAACTGATGATTATGTTGCTGTTAGCAAGCCAACGGCAATGTAAGTCACTCGACCAGTGAGTTCTAGATGTGTGGTCTGTAAAAAACTCTATTCAGGACTCAACTTGGGCTTTACTCTGACTTCAACACTGAGAACTGGAAACTTGACTTGAATTCGTGGTTTGGCAACTTGGTTACAACACCAAGAAGGCTGGACTTCTCCTCAGTAGAAGAGATTTTAATGATTAGCTGACTATTATCCAAAACATGAAAAAAACAGCAACAAATTTGTCAAACTGTGTGACGACATACTTAATTTAGTTTAACTTGATAATTAGAAAACCTAAAAATGCATTTGTGCAGTTTATAAAATAAAGTCCTGAATACAGAAAGCAAATGCTAAAGTATCCTCACAGCAATTAGAGGTTCTTTTATTTGCTCAATAATTGATATTTCAACTTTATTATTCTTTAGCTGTAAAAAAAAAAAAAGGACAAAGGATAAAGCATCATTTGATGTCTGAGCTCTTTTCTGCACCTGGGGGTCTGCATTAGGGCTTCACAAGAAGGCGTCCTTTCTTCTGCTTGTGTGTGAGCATGTGATGCATGTGCATGTGTGTGTGTGGGTTTGTGGAGAGGATGTGGAGAGGTCACTGCTTTAATTGATATTGACTATAAAGGGGTGATATTTCTGTATAAAACTGAATGCAGCTGACTTTAAGAACAGCCAAACTGTCAATGACCGCTGAAGCCAAAATGAAATAGCAACAAGTATTAGCCAATTAGATGAAAGCTCCTTCCATCATTCCTCATTGTGCGGACGACAGCGACGCAAAGGTTTGTATTTAGTTTTTCAATTCCTCAGGCTTTACCAAATGCCATCTCTAATTTTCGGCGAGTATCTGGCCTTGAAGGCCTTGGTAATATCAAGCACAAACAATCAATCCCAGCCAATCTCTTGAGGTCTTAATGGACTTGGAAAGAATATTAAGAGGTTTTGTCTGCAGAGAAGCTTTCTGCCACAGCAGTCGTCCCTCAGCTAATTTGTGTTTGTGTGCCAAGGGAGGCCACACACTGGGACTGCTGTAACAGGCTCTCAGTCCTACTTTCTGAGGAGCGGCTGCCAGGCCAACAAACAACCACACACACACACACGCACACACACACACTGACACACATGCAAATATGTGCTCCCACATACGCACACAAAGACTAAACGGGCGTCATTATGCACCGAATCAATTCCTTCTCAGCCAATAGCATAAATTTCAACAAGATATTTCTGACTATTGAAGCCGTTATTGACATCTTTTGTGTTTGGGTTTTTCATGTCGGGCTTTTGTGTCAAATACGAGATTGTCCGTATTGCTTGCTATTTTGCGAGCGTGGCTACAGAGTGTGAGGGAGAGAAAATGAGAGGGTGGCATTTTGGGATGCCAAGCTGAATGTGGGGTAACCATGAGAATGTGGGACCGGTGCCCAATCCCTGGGTGGCGATCCAGTAGTAAATCTGCCTGTAGTTGCCTCACAATGCTAATGAAACTAAACACCACCCTAGAACTGCCACCTCGTCTTAGCTGTACCTCCCTGTTTAGCATAAGAAAAATCAGCGTTGAGGAATCTAATTAAAACGGCCTATTGTGGACCTCCTTCCCCTAGTTATTAGGTTTTCTGGAGAGAGCTTGTCTGCGTGGTGCGAGATGAGAGGGCTGGCTTAGGATTCTGACTTAATACTAGTCTGACATTTGTTTTCTGTTTTTTTATCCTTCATCCCTCTGTTCGTCTCTCTCTGTCAGGATTCATTTTCTATCTCAGCTTGAGTGCAGGGACGAGACCACAGGCTACCCCAGACACTAGCACCTCCTCTCAAACATGTATGTTTTTCCCATCCGATGACAAAGAATAAGCCGCTTTGCCATTATGCTGTTTCAAATTCTCTCCTTGTCTTTGTATTTTTTCCATCTCTTCTGCTTTTTGATTTCTAATTTTCATGCTTGTATTTCCCTCCCTGTTTCTGTCCTGCTGCTTCACTCACTCCATTCTCCCTCCATGTTTCTCAATCTTCAGTTTTTTTCTGCCTGCATTTCATCCTTTTCAGTGTATTTCTTATTTTGCTTTCTAATTTATTTCTCAATTTTCATCATTCACCATCTGCCTGTCAATTTCGCCTCACCAACGCTCTCTCCAGCCCCCTGTTTGTTTGGAGGGAGCATGTTAGTGTTGCAATCTAGCCGTATTCTGCATTTTCTCCCTCTTCTTCCTTTCAATATGCACTTACCCGCAGCGTATAACACAGTATATAACTATTTGATTTTACCCACCTGAACCCTTCCTCTTTAAGTGGCTGCTTAGCCGACTGCCAATTTAGAGTTTAACCTCAGGAGAGGGAGGCTATTGCCAGAGAGGCAGATGGTCAGAGGCGGACGCAAAAGATGCTGGGAAATAATCCTTTAACCTACACTGCCCACTCTGCCATCCTGTCCGTCCTCTCTGATTATTTCTGTAGTTTTATGAGTGAATGAGAGCGAGGGCTAGAGAGAGAGAGAGAGAGAGATAGAGAGAGAGAGAGAGAACAAGTATGGAAGATATGTGGGCGTGTTTGCAGGGTGGCTGCAGCACAAACCTACTTCACAGCCCTACCTGCATATTTTAAAACCCTCATGCAATATTGCTTCCCAGGTCTTCAGCTGTTGTCTGTTACTGCAGCTCTCACCAATTTTCTGCCTCATTGTCATTCATGTGCAATCTGTTTGTTTGGCTAACCTCGTCGCATTCAGACCATCTCAGCCGAGCTGCTTCATGTCTGCACGTCACTGAGTCTGTTTTCCACTCTATCTTTCTGTTATCTGATCCATTCGTCTCGAACTTAGGTGGAAAAAAAAACAAAAGCAAAGTATTCCTGCAAAAGACGTGTGCAGGACTCCTCGTTACAGGCTCGAGGCCTTCAGAGCTCCTTGGGGTGTAAATCTGCACAAACGATTAAGCATGGAACAATAAAACCTTCCAGGAGGTCTTACAATTGCTCAGCTGCTTTCTTTGCTTTGCCTGGGTAGGAGAATGCATATAATAGTGTTGAATCCTGCACAGATAACCTGTAGTCATGCTCCATGGAAAGATTTAGTGAAACGACCCTTACCAATACCTTTGCACTGATTAAAGCAATGATTTATATCTGTTCTATTGCATATGACCCAGCAGGGAACCTCTTTATTGTGCACCAAACACATGCAGCCATACTCTATAATCTGCTCCCTCTTATCAACATCTTACTGTTCCTAATTAGCATCTGCAAGGAGGATTTATCTCTTATGCTTACAGCACTATTTTTGTACTTTAGAAGGTGTTTCATATGGTAATAGATATGAACTTTTAAATGATTCTGTGCTGTAAAAGTCCAGGTTTAATATAAAAGATTCGAAATGCAGCTCTGAGCTTGTGCTAATGGAGCATGAGGAAATGAGCAAATGAGTTTGCTTTCAGTCTGGAGTATTCTTATAGCTTCATGGGTGAAGGAGTTACAGAATTCCTGCTTTGAAGAACATGTTGCACAGCATCGAGGTGTATCGTGTAGGAAGTGTTTTACTCATTTGTGCCATATTGTAGGCGCAAAACTACTTATCTTAAGGGTTACTTTTATACTTCTCAATGATGTAACAAAAAAAAGTTCTCCAGTAAAACCTTTGGTAGAGTTTTGCTTATCCTCAAAATCCCCAGAGAAGCATTACGCTTCTCCCAGTAAACATACTCTAGAATAGCCACATCCTAGAGCTGCACTTATTTACTCATATTATCAATGCTGCTGTGGCTGTGCTGTGCTGCCCATGTCACAGCTTGTATGGTTTCCAATGGTAACCGGGCAGGATAAGAGGATGAAAGGCTCATTATAACCCCACTGAGTGAAAATTAGCCCCTCTCTCTCAATAGTGCACTAGCCTCTCTTCCAGTGGACAGTCCTGCATATCTGTTGTCATGATAATAGACCACTCCTGTGCGAGTGGGGAGGCCATTTCAGCTGTACAGGTCTTTCTAAGGCTGAGTGTTCAGTGTGTAAGAGTGTGTGGGTTTTTTTTTACGTTCATTTTTTTTCTTCTTCTTCTTTGTGTGTGCAGGCTTGTGTGTTTGTCAAGTCTTTTCACTGCATGAGTATGTGTTGAAGTGGGTAACGGCTTCTTTTGCTTCATAGATTTCTGTCTTAAAAAATGATCTAAAGGTGACCAGATTATCACAGGATGATTCTGCACTCCCTGCTGTCGATGTGTTAAACACCAGTTGGTGTAAACCTGCTCCCAAACAGAAAAATCACCTCTTTAAATTGTGGTTGTGTATGTTTCAGGCTGATCTTGAGTTCTTTTACACATTTTTTTTTATTATCTCAGTTTAAAAGAAGTGAAATATACATCAAAAGTTATGGGGTGCAGTTCAGACTGATGTCTCCAAGGGAATATTTTAGCTGCAGGGGGCCCACAAATGCAGGGGTGGTATGAAGTAGTGTGCAGTCATTGCCTATCATTTCTGTCTTCACTTATCATACCTACGTGTTTATTTCCACTGATTTGTTTTCATTCAATTGGAAAATTTATAACACAAGAGTGGCTACACACATCTTAAGTCATCCAACTCTTTTAAAGAGGGGTTATTGAGGTTTCACATTTTTTAAATAAATAAATAAAACTGTAACATATTCATATACAGTAGAAGTCAGTGAATTGGTCTATAAACTGTATAAAAAAATCTGTAAATATGGTCCGTTCTAAAAATAGCACGAGATCTTCATGAGACTTGCTGAAATTAAGGGTCCTCGTATAAAAATCTCCTAACTGGTTCATGACACAATGGAGGGCGGGCCTCAAGCACCGCAGTCTGGCCTCAACAGGTCTCAAGAGGGCTTGCCAATCAGAGGGACGGGGGTATGTGGAGCATGGAACCTTAAAGAGACAGAAGACCAAACTGATTGATCCAGGCAGACGTTGGAAAAAGCCTCTGTAAAACATGAGTCTAGGGGAAATGGGGATTTTTTTGAGCTGTAAATCATGTAAAGCTACTGTGGAGGTACTTATATGCAAGTGTTGCTGTATTTGAAACTACCTGCTACATACTAACTAGGAATTGTAGCTTGATGTATGTACTGCATTCTGCGTTTGAAGTTAGTGTGTGGTATGACAGTTCTGCTCAATCTGTTTTGTTGGTTTAGTTTCTAGTTTTCATTTTTGGAAAGTGGAAGTAAATAATGGCCAAGCAAAACTATTAACAGCAACAGACTATCCAACATTAGTATTTTAGTACAGTAGCTGAACTCAGTGGGTGGCAATAATGCATCTAAAAGTGAGTGCCATCTGTAATCAATTAAAAATATATTTAAAAACAATGTTGGAAACTGTGTGCGAGGGAGACTGGTGCGCTGTACACTGTGGTTTTTTTCCAAGTTATTCTGGTACTTTTGTTATACTGCAGATTTTCATACTGTTTTTGGCCAACCAGTACATACTGCTAACATAGTAGGCGGTTTGGCAAATAGCATCTGTTGTATCACAGACCAAAAATATTACAACACTGCTGGTCTCGTGCCACATCAGGCCAACTGCTGGACATTCCCCTGTGTGTGTCAAACAGGGTGAAACAGCATGCCCATCTACCCGAGTTACTGTTGTAACATCCTCATTAATCACAGCATGTTGATCACATGTTGGTGTTTTAATCTCCAGGGGGAAAAATATTCTCCTACATGTATACTCTCATTACAGTGACTAATTACTGTGTAAATATGAATGTTTTGTCCAAAAATCTAACTTGGGAGCAGACTCTCCCCCACTGCTGTTGCATTATTTTCATTATCTGACAGCTAGAATCCTGTAAAGTAATGCTTTGCAAATCTTTAAAAAATAAGCCCCGGCAAAATAATGCCTCAGTGAGTAATTTATTTTTTAAATATAAATGTTTGTACACAGTATGAAAAACTCAGGCCAACTCATGACTGAGAGTCAATCATAGACCATGCCCTGGAATGGAGGAAAAGTTCACTTTTAGTCTGACTAGAGGCAAAATATGTTCTTCTAATTCAGCTAGAGTCACAGGGATCCCTTTAAAGCCATTGCAGTTTGGTTTCTCCTTGCTTAAGGCAAAGGTTTTTTTTTTTCTTTTTGCAAAATAAAACGCAACACACTGTTGATCCTTGGTCCCTTTAGAAGAAAAATCAAAATAGGAAAACAGAACAAACTATTAAATAAACTCTAAAATTGGAGCATTGTACACTTTAACCCTTTATAACCAAGAAAGTATTTTACACAGTTAACCAGAACTAGCTTGAGGGAAAGCAAGAGTATTGATTGGAGTTGTAGGCCTGTTCTTATCGTAAGGTGAACCATTTCGTTTATGGTGGTTGACCTACACTGATAATATATATGGGTTAAGCTAAAAAAAGATAATGAATGCATGAAGGTTTTTTTTTTTATTATTTATTTATTTATTTTTTTTTTAACCAATCTGAGTTTACTTTCACTCTACAGTATTTAACCTAATATCCTGCCCACATCGCCATCTGATTGGCTTTGTTGGAAGTATAACTGGTTATTGTTAAGTTTCAGTTTGGATTAATCATTTGTTCAAGGCATTCAAACGAAACCTTGTGTATCGAAGTCTTACTTTGGGGTTTGTAATAAAACTCACATTCAAAATTTTGTCAGAAAGTTTTTCACTGTTACTGCACATACATGTCAGAATCCAAACACCAGTCATTATTATTATGAGATACTAATAATTAGTTTCGGTATCCACCCTGAAAACCTAGTATCCATCAACCCATAACATAAATAAACCCACATGCTCACATGATAAATAAGCTCTGCTCATTATTAGTCTGTGGGAAAGAGCCCTAATGTTTCAAAAAAATACCAACTAAAAACAACCTGGTCAATGATTTATGAGTACAGAGAAAGAACACCAGAATGAGCATCGATGGTTTTAAGAAATGGATGTTCAATGCATGCACGTGGTGCAGGCTCAGCTCTTGGGAGCTCATAAACCCATTTAAATAATCGCCACTTTGAAATTGCAGTGGAATATTACATTCTTGCTCTGGGATATTTGAGCTTCGCCAAATCACCGTTTGAAAAGTCTTGATTACATTAATATTGCCATTTTGAGAAAAGAGCACACAGTTTGGACAACAAGGCAGTTTAAAATGAAATAGGGGTTTATAACAGCTTTTTCACTTTTCATTAAATAAACAGACAAGTGTTTTCAGTAAACTTGATTTCCTAATGTGAGCAAGGTCAGTGCAGCTGTCTATTTTAGCTCAGATAGACACACAGCACTGGAGTAGTAGCAGTTACTACTTATTTTGTCCTCACCCATGTACAAGACTGGCTGTGGTGCTGTTATATTTATAAAGGTGTGAGTGTGTAACCACAACACAGTATTTTTAGAGCTGTGTCAAAGACACAGTTTTTACTGGAGTATCAACATCTTCCCACGGCACAAAACTACCAAATAGTCAGACAGTTTCTTTTCAAGGTCAGGAACACACCATCCAACATGTTGTATATGCTTCACATCCTTTTGCACTGCTTTAAAAATGGAAACTATAGACTCAACACAACAACAGTAAAAACCTTCCTTTTACTTTTTTTTTTTTTCACTGTCTGCAGGTTTTCAGTTTATGTCCTCGAGCTCATATTTTTTGACAGTTTGTACCTGTTAATAACTGACTCCACATAGTGGTGTGTTTTTCTGGAAACAATTTGTGAGCGCAGGTCAAAGGGGGCTCATTAGACAGCTGCTGACAGATAGTTTCTATTAAGATTGCTTCTTTCCTTTTGCACAAATCATGACAACTTCCATCAGTCTGTTACGGGGGTCATGGTCACTAAACCACAGGAGGAGGAAAAAAAGAAAAACATGGACAGCATCAGCTATTGTACTTAAAAATCATAAAATTAAGTAAGACAATTTAAGATTAACTTAGTTTGGTATAGTTTTAAGCATGTAGAACTTCCTAGTAGGAATGTTTTTTTTTCTCTACAGTACAGGCGGATGTAATAATATTGTGAGAAATAAAATGAAGGCCTTTCAGCATTGAGGTGTTAATTGCAATTAGATGAAAGTCTTTAATTAGCTTGTCAGTGTGTTAATACTGCTTGCTAACTGCACAACTTAGCTGTGCTGCAGGATCTTCCTTCTGTCACCATGATGAAGAACAACACATTTCACTTGGAGAAACTCCAAGGCAAGTCAAAAGTAATGCAGAATGCCAGGTGGAGTTTAGCTTGGTTGTCACAGAGCAGGTAAACATACAGACCTGTGAATTAATCTGCAAAAAAGAAGTTAACAGTGCTTGCTTAATTGGTGGGAACTGTCTGTAGGTTAAAAAAAAAAAAAAAAAAAAAAAAAAGGTTCAACTGATCCAATCATTTCAGTCTTAACAGGTCAGAACATGCAGAACATGAACAGTTCTACAGAACATTTGGTTTGAGGGAGGAAGCAACTGGCTTTAAGATGCTCATCTTTAAGTTTGAACCTGAACTTTGACTTATTAAAGTTCATTGTGGAGAAGAGCTTTTCACACATATAGGTGCTGCCAGAAAGGCACATGATCCAAACACTGTATAACACCGTACAGCACCAGGTGACAGGATTTATTTTCCCTCCACTCGGTGACTCAAACATGTTACAGTGACTTCGCGTTCTTGTCATGAGCCTGAGCTATGGTAGCCCACAAGTGTTAAAAAAAGTAAAACATTTGATTTCAGGCAGGAGGCCACAAAATATGGTTTTGGGGGCCGCAATTGGCCCACGGGCCTCAAGTTTGACACCCCTGCCTTAGATGGTCATGTTGTAAGCAGCCATATCACTTGTAATGACCCTGTGCATATCCTAAAGATTTGGCTTTTCTGTTGTCATAAACAGATCCAGAGTCAGATAAAGAGGGCATGCAAAGTTATCCTTCTTAAAAGAGGAGTCTTTAGATGTATTATATCCATCAGTCACAGATGGACTCAACTGCTGTGAATGCAAACCCACAGTGAGCTCTCTGCCGCACCTTTTCCTCCACTTGTTGTTCACCTTGTTTTCTGGTTATGACAAGCTAAGACAGAAACACTTCTCTGTCTGAGCTCTTCCTTTTAATCCCTTTAAAACTCACAGCTTGTTTGCTCAGAATATATTCATATTACAGTCAGTCCAAACGAATTGACTTCAGAAAATCCCACTGCAATTATACTTAATTCATAATTAATGCAGAGCAGACTGGGGACCTAATTTACACTTGCACATTGTCAGTTTCCCTGCATGTGCTTGTCATTCCGCATAAGAGTAAACATGGCCTGCTTTGGAAAAAGGGTGGCATCTCCCCACCATTACCGAGGCTCTGGGGAGAGGTGCGCTGTGGCACACAATTGTGCCATTAGATGGTAAAAACAAAGGAAATGATCTGAGCACCCAGTCGCTCCAAACAAGAGCAGGTACGCCTAGCCCTGTTAACAGTGGGGAGTATCCTTTCATTGTGTTATAGTCAGCAGAGTTTACGACTGAACGCCCTCAGAAATATGACTGATGCCTTCACTTTGAGGAGGGGGAAAAAAATACTTTCTTCATCTGGGAGTCAGATCTGCAGAGCTTGTGATTATAACAAGACCTGAATACATCTGTACATGTGTGTACATGTATGAGAGGGGGTGTTCATGGGTTTACATCTGATTATGCACGGTTTAGAGCGCACTTTCTATGTGCTTGAGACTGGGCGTCTTCGTCAGCTCTTGGGAGTGTCATACTGAGAAAGTATGGCTCTTGATCTTTGTTGTTTGTGCTGTATTGGGGAGCCATGTTGTGTACAGTGGTATTTGTGATCGGGTTTGACGTGCTGCAGTCGATGCGCACAGACGGAGTCTGCTTTGGAGAACCACAGAGTATTAGTGCAATCACAGAACTGGCAGTAAAGCTGACATCCTGAATTTGTTATTCTCCTTTCTTCAATCTCTAACATTCACTCGCATCCTGTCCATGAACCACCTCTGTTGGATCAGACTGATGTGCTCGCACACTGTGACAGGCCTGGGCTCAGAGTTAGATATGTACATTGTGTTTGCTCCCAAACTCCAGTGCAGTCAGAGAGACTGATGGAACAGGTTTGAATTGGAACAAGGTCCAGAGTTGTAGTAAAGGGGAATTCTTAAAGACATTTGCTTTCACTTTATATTTCTCAAAGTAAACTTTTGCCCTATTCAGCTTTTGTCTACATCATCAGTTGTTGTGCATCAATGTGCATTCAGTGTTTTGAATACACTATGCTGGAACAAGCTCCTATAATACTGAGCTGGGGAAACAACACAATAGCTTATTAAATCGCACCAAAAAAAATCTTGTTGATATTTTATTCTGCTTACCACTTCTCGAGCAATAATGCATTAACTCTACCTGTAGAAATCTACTCTATTTCCTGCTCTAGTCAAAAGCTCAGGTTTGGACATTTTCAGTGTGAGCAATGCACTTATTTTTTTCATTGCTTTACATTTTGGGCAAACCACAATTTAAGTACGTATCTTATTAATATGAAGTTTAAATCAGATAAAGAATAAAGTCTAATATTTTTTGACACACTTTGTTTCCACTCACGTAAGCTGTTTTAAACCCAAAGTCACCGGGACTTGTTTGTCCCAGGGGCTTCTGTTAAAGGCACTGAAAGCTTCCACCAACCCACTGTTTTCTGTGTTTCCTCAGAGGTCTAAAGACTTGTGAAGATTAGGCAAATTAGTCTGCTGACGTGTAAAAATGTCACACCTGTATCCTGAGCAGAAATGTTTGGTGCTGGAAGGCTCACAACAAAGCTCCTGTGCTTTTGAAAAGTACTACCCGAGAGCGGGGACCTTTTGGGGGGGTAAAGTTAAATCCCTCGGGGCACAAGCCTTTTACAGCTATTGCTTGAGGCTAAAACAAATTGTAATCCCTGTTGTAGCGTTTTACGTAATATTATCATATCCCTGCTTCACAGACAGCTTAGCTCTCACCCATCTAGCATCATTCTTCTTCTTCTTCAAATGGAAGGGAAATGGTTTGTGTACTGACTCTGCAGGAGCTCCTAGACTATAAAATGCCAAAGACCCCCACATAGTATTAACTTCTGCTGGGGAGCAGCATTTACTTCTCCATTTTCACAATATTTTTGAAGTTTTGTACATGATGATTGCATGAATTATTGCTCATAGCTATGGACACTGGTGGCACATGCAAGGGAAGGACTTTACATAGACTGAAATAGAACTAATTTTATATATATATATATATATATATATATATATATATATATATATATATATATATATATATATATATATATATATATATATATATATATATATATATATATATATACAGTATACCTTTGTTTTTAAACATTACCAAAACCTCTGTCCCCTGAAGTCTTGACAGCTTTCCTAACCCACATCATGGTAAGCTGCAGTATCCTCACATGTGATTGGCTGCATGGCAGCTATGCTGTCAATCACGGCAGAGTGAGTGAGTGCTGAAATGAAAGCAACGTGAGGAAAACTGTTCCTTTCTTCGGGTGTGTTCCTAACCCACACACCCACAACCAGGATAAGTCCCACACAGTTTTCTTCAAGTTGTAGTTATAATGAAATTAAAAAAAGGCATGTTTCAAGGAGACATGGTAACCTTTTCCTTTTCACAAGCCTGCCCCCACCTGCCTAATAAAGTACTTGAACTGATATGGTTTCTCGTGTGGGAAGTTTGGAATCGCTATTTGTAACAGTCTGTTTGGTTCCAATCAGAGGGTAGAGGCAGAGTCGTTTAATTTCATTACCACTGTGCTGGTTATTTTTAGCTCACTGTGCTTGTGATCCTTCTGGTTCATTGTAAGAGTTTGACAAGTCCTATTATTCACACAGCTGCTCATCCTCTGAGTCTGTACTTTTCAAAGCAACCTCTCCAGCTTCTCATCACACACATTTTACCAGCTACTGTTTGAAGGTACATATTGTTTTGATTGTACATGCTTGCCCCTCTGCCACGATCACCTGAGGGATGGTCCAGCCCCAAAAGATGGCTTTTACATGGTATGAAACATTAAGAAGCAAACTGACAGATGAATGATTAAACAAAGAAACACAGTGAGGGTAACAACACAACAAAATGTGCTTCAACAGGGGATGTACGAAATAGCTGAGCAGCTGGCAACATTTGGTCATACTCACTTTTAAATGTTTCTGTGTGAGAGTTCTCCTACATTTTCAAGAACTATTCAGATTTTAAAAATAACGTGTTTTGGGCCAGGCTTATATGTAAAAGGATTGGTCTTTGTCTTCATTTTGTGTTTCTCACAAAATCTATTTCACATTCTGATTCACCAAACTTCACTGAACCTTCTCAGTGGATGAACTGGTTTGATTCCATGTCTGATACCGTCCATGAATCCATCTTGCAGAGCTTCAAGTTATTATACACTTGTTCCCTGTCAGAGAATGGCCAAACCAGTTAGTGTGATTTTGGAAGAAAGCGGCAGTAGCTACAGATATGATTTGGTTCTGACGTATTCAAGAAGTGACTGCAAGCCTTTAAACAATGGTGACCTTAAAGAGATAAGCGTGGATGCAGCTGCAGCTGCAGTTTTATCAGAACAGGATGACATTTCTTTATCAAAGAAGAGCAAAGGCCTTTGATGTGCACATTTTCTGTAACAAAAACATCAAGAATCATGAACTGACATGACACCAGCTGCCTGTCACACTCTGGTTATAAACCTAACTCCTACGCAGTGGCATGCACAAATGTTTGCCAGCAGTTTGTCTGCTATGATTGGCCCATACTTAATGTGACAAAGTGTTCCTCCAGTCGCCCTCTGTGGTTTTATTTTGAAAGGTTATTCTCCTCCCAAACGCTTCGCCCAGAAAGCTGTGAAATATAATAATAATGATAGTAATACATTTTATTTTTACAGCGCTTTTCAAAGACTCCAAGACGCTTTACAAGGTAAAGGATAAAATGCAGATAATAATCGAACACAGATATGCAAAAAGTTAATAAATATAATCCAACAAGCATGAAACAAATATAAAATAAAACAGTTAAATGTGCAGATAGAAAGCAGAATTAAAAAGGTTGTAAATAAATGTGTAGATTTAAAATAAATTATTAGTTAAAAGCAGTGCGGAACAGGTGTGTTTTTAATTGTGTCTTGAAGGTGAAAGGGTCAAGAGTGACACACATTAGTTGTAGAAGTGAGTTCCAAAGGGAGGGGGCAGCAGCAGAGAGACTCTGTCCCCCCAGGTTCAGTGCTTGGTCCTTGAGACGGTCAGGAGGTTAGCGCCAGAGGGAGGTTCAGGAAGGAGTGTAGGGGTGGAGCAAATCTTTAAGGTAAGATGGTGTGTCTTATGGGTGGGTAGGAGGATATTAAATTCAATGCGGTATGAGCAAGGAAGCTATGTTTGACAGCAAAAAGTATTTATTCCCTTTTTTTTATTGTTTGTATGAAATAATCCTTCATGAATTTAGTCGTATCATTACTACTTTGGCTGAATCAATGTATGATTTTCTTTCCCATCAATGCACTGAAGACCTAAAGGATTCTAACTGAGTTTCATCAACAACCCAGATGAAAGCAAACATCTTCAGAGAATGAGAAAATTGAGCATCCTTACAAATGTAAATGTTTTGTAAACATCCAAATAATTATAGAGACAACCTCACAAGCTTTGATGTCAACATCTAAAATCAGGACTCTGTGATGTTTGTTAGAATCCTCAGCACTGATTGGATGTACTTATTTCCTTACTTGCGTTTGAGAGTGTGTCTGACTGGGTGACTTCGCGTTTGCACTTTTGTTAATTCATTCTGTCTTAGTATGTGTGCAGCCAAGTACAGACACGAGTGAGTCACAAGTTGGAACACGCACATGCAACGGGAGCACAAGTTAGCGGAAGAGATCACTGAGAAGGAGGAGGGGGGGTGGGGGTGCTGGGACAAAAGGTGACCAGGGTGTCATCGATTGCTACAGGGATGGAGAGATGTGTCCCGCGCTGCGAGGCGAGTCAAGACGAGGCAAAGCTGCGTGCTGCCGGCCCTTTTTTTGTGCCTGATGACTCGCAGCTGATGTCTTATCTTGGCCAGTCAACACTGAGGATTGAGTGTGTGCATGGGGGAAGAAAAAACAGTGAGCTGGGGAGTGGGAGGGGTGACAAAATGAAATAAAAATCTGTTATGTGCCTTGTGATACAACAGATGCTACAGATTTGTTGCAGAGCTTCAGGATTTCTCATCAGTAGCTCCCAACATCAAATATAAATTGAGACAGAGAGAGTGGCACATAATGTAGGAGAGGAGCTAAGTGCTTTTAATTTGTCAGCATTTGTATTGGATCAAATGTAAGATGCAAACACATGTCCATCACAACACTTTTCACAGCGTGATTTGTTGTTCTTTACAAATCGGTGTGGATCTTAGCCTGGATTGTTTTTAGCAGAAAGGTATTTTCTTGTTGGTCCCTTCATGAAAATGCATTTTATTTCGAGGAATTAGAAGATGCCTCCTTTGGGTTGTTTTTTTTACAAACATAAGAGTCTTATATAAGACAAGGTGTGTGCAGCGTGCACTCCAGCAATATTGACCATTAATCTCTTTTAGGCTTGGTTGAGCTGGCTGTGACACACAGTGACATAAACAGCTGTTACAAGGAGCAATTGCACTGAATATAAGAGGCTCCCTCCAAATAAGGAAGATGAAAAATACCTTAAGAAGTATATTATATTTCAACCTCAATGCTGCAAATATGAGAATGTCTGGAGGGTATTCAGTTCAACATATGGACACGAACAACGCAACCGGAAAGTAACAGCTTCCAAAAGACATTTCAGTGAGTTCAATGTAGCTCTGTTATCCACTGAGCCTCAGATCAGATGGATCTACTGCAGATTAGTTAAAATCTCCAAATATTTAAATTCAGCTTTTGGTCAACACCCTTTGTGAAACCAAATTTGAATGAGCATTAGACAAACTGAAGTAGTTTAATACAATGTGTGCATGCCTGAATGATAGGTCACTGGTAACAGAGAGAGCAGCGTCTATTCTTTATGAGCACTGCTTCTGTGGAGACTATCTCGGCTGCGACAAAAATTGAACCATTTAAACGGAGAACACAGCTTTTTATTTCTCAGATACAGGACACTGCAATACACAAATCCATCCACCTAAATTTTATGTCAGAGAAAAATCTTAGATAAAATCTCCTCCTGCTTGCTAGCATACTCCTCCCTGCCAAACTTTATGATAGTGGGAGATGTTTTCCTTTGATGTTCAATATCAGCACCGAGAGGCAGAGACTGAAATTGTATCTGATGGTTTATTCACAAAAGTATCATGGTTGATAACAGCCGGGTCAAAGAAGGCGAGGCGATGACAAGGACTGTATGCATGCAGAAGCCTCTTTAACTTTGCAAGGAGCATCCACAGATTCCTTTGATGGAGAAGAGAAGTTTGACAGAGCTATTAAAGGAAAAGCAGTGGCAGAGGGAATGGCCATTATGTTTTTCAAGTGCAAGACACGTTTGAGGGCAGGGCCTCAAACACCAAGCTTTACACATAACTCTGCCTCCAACAGGCCGCCAGAGTGCTGGCCAAGCACAGGGAAGAGGGTTTTGGAGCAGGGAGCCTTAAAGAGACAGCAGCAAAAATGCTGTGTTTCAACAGAGGCTGAAATATGTTTTGTTTTTGTTTTTGTTTAAACACGTAAAGGGCATGTAAAGGTAGTTTTAAGATACCAGAGGGAAACGCCAGGTAATTATCTAAGCACAAAACCTTTAAAAAATAATCCAAATAGTTATTTTTGGTTTTCAACAGCGATTAATAGCATAGGCTTTAGTGATGTGTTATGCTCAAAAGATGCTGCTCTAGGAGCCGATTCTTTGTAGTGAATCCGAAGAGCTGAATTCCACTGAGTGAGACCCGGCTCCCAACTTTTCCCCAAATCATTCATATTTGCCAGGTTAAGCTAAAATATGAGGCTACAAATATTACTGAATTAGGAGCTGTTTGGGAGCCAAAAGAGCCGACTCCTCTTTGAGAGCAGCCGCCAAAAGAACCAGCTCTCTGAAAGTAGCCAAACTTCCCATCACTAATAGAGGCAACAGTAGAGGATTGGAGAACATGACTGACCTGAACAGTTTGATATGTTTGAAGCTAATGATTGAACAAAGGCTGCAAAGATCAGCCTCTGCACCCTTTTATATTAATTCCCTTGATATGATTTTTTTTTTTTATAAAACAATTGGATTTGTTCCATCATAGGCTAAAGGAGACAGAAGAGGCCTTCATATACAGACATATATTCATATTCTGTATATTCATGGCAAGTCAAGATATGAATTTTGCTGGCAGGTTTTTGGCAGGAGATTTATTTCCTCACCATCCATATGTGATCTTATGGGAACATTTGTTGGTCTAATAAAATGTATGTCCATTTTTTTATACCATGATTAGGAGTTCTGCCATTACTTCTACTACTAAACACTCATAATAACATTCTGTCTGTTATGTTTTTGGAGGCACATTTTATTGGACAATATGGAAAAACTTTTCTATGCCACTTCCACGTTTACACGTACATATCCTAAGTGAATGCCTCTGGGTCATCAGATCATCATTTCCAATTCTTGCTACTTTACAAAAGCCTCCAATGTCTGTACTCATTCACTGATATCATCAACACACATAAAAAAAAAGACTTCATTTTGCAAAATGATACCTAAAAGTGAAATTGAGCCCGACTTCTGACACACAATTCAGAACATAAAAAGGTGCTTAATTGCATTAACTAATTTATAGTACACTACCTCAGTTATGTATACCTTCAAAGTGGTCAACTGTAAAAAGCCATTGGCATTAACAGCCTGAACACTTATTAACAGGAGACAGTAAAAAGTCGCCGTTGGAGCTCCATAATGAGTGAACAGTCATTTGTGCTCTGACCTTTTCCTGCTAAACTGTCATGGTGGTTATTTTGTCGCACGCTGTCAGACTAGCGTTCTCGTATTATCTTTAATGTCACTGGTTTTTAATGTCAAACCCTCATTCTGATAGCGCACCGTGGAGCATGCAGAGGACAGGATTTACGATGGCAGACAGTGATTTATTGATGATGACTTATTTAAATTTGTAATGAGCCCACTGCATTAGCTGAAATGTATGTGCTTTTCTGAAAAAAAAAAAAAAAAAAAAAGACGTGACAGAGTACATTCACAACTGAGTGAATCAGAGAGTCTTGTGAATGTAGCAAACTGGAGGAACTGACCGTCCACATGACTTTGAAAGCTGCTTTTATTCTGGTAAACTGTCAACCTTTAAGATCGATATGAGCCACTCACTATCTCCACTCACAGTGCATTGTGGTAGAGGAGGATAAAGGAGGAGGAAGCGCAGTAGCCCTCAAAGTTTAAATCTTCTTGAAATAAGAGCTGCTCTGTGGATGATGGATGATGACCGGCTGACCCTGACAATGTAGCAATGGTCATTGCTCCTGCACAGTCATTGTTTGAGTTTTAATGGATGCAGATAGCTCTAGAGTGAGGCATCCGACTTTGGCCTTTATCTTCTGGGACTATGCAGCAAACCACATATAAATAATCGATAGAATTAACAAAGTGTGCATGTTGATAAGAAAATTAGCAAACTCCCACATTGCATTTCCAGACTTGGAGATGTAGAATAACCCACTTAAGGATGGCTGAAGAAATCTGAAGGTGGATTGTCTGACTTCCACAGAGGATATCTCCTGCTGCAGTGATTCTTGGCTCTGCAGTAACGGCAGCCTTTGTCACTGTCAGCTTGCCCATGTATGCAACAATACACAAAATTGGCAACTCTTCGCCTCTCCTTCTCTGCCCTTATTTCACAAAGCACTCATAAAAAAAAACTGGATCCAATTACCAAGCTGACAGATGCAGACATCAGGTACTACGTGTTATGCAAGGGCATGATCGGATTGTTCACTGTCCATATAGCACAACCAGATGAGCATTACACTTTTATGGCAGGTGTAAATAAAGCTATACTTCATTCAGCATCTCAGTCAGCTTTACAGTGAGTGTGAGCACTGGAGCAAAAAAGGCCAGGGACACATGGGTGAATTTTGTTTTGTCATCATGTAACGGGAGGTTGACCAGCAAGCTAATCCCAGAAAAACTGTTGTCCGTTCAGCAAAGCCTTTTATCCATGACAAGTATGGGACACCAGAAACAATTATGTGCATGTACAATAAAGGAAACTAACAAAAGCAGATAGCATAATGAATAAATTAGATAGTGGACACACGCAATCATTGAAATCACTTGTATGCAACTTCATATATTCGTATAATCATGTTTTCTTACACCCTTTCCCTGTGGTGTTACATTCACTGTCTGAGCAAGGCAGGCGTGGATGTATTAATGAATCCAATACGATACATAGAGCATATGATTCTCTCCCTCAGTGGGACTAAAGACATTTTTACAAGCATACTTCTTGTATATGCATCTCTCCTGTAAGCCATTTTATATAATTAGCATCTGCAACTGACAGTTCTAAAAAAGAGATACTGTATAATGAAGACAACCACCGAGCTAATTTAAGGACACGAGGTGGTTTATGTCTCATTACTGAAGCTTTCATTGCAGATACCAGACAGGAGAAAAACAGATTTTGATAGTTTGACAGTTTAAAAGAAAAAAAGGAGTCACATATTACAAAATATGTATTTCTGACAATAGACGATGCCCAAACATATTAATAAAGACAACGAATGAGGTTTTTATGCGCAAAACTAAGGAATGTATAATCCGTAATAGGGTGAGTAGGAGCCTCTTGCACAACCATGTTTACACAGTATATGATCCCACTCATTACCCAGCTACCAGAGGTGAACAGGGTCAATAAAAAAAATTTGCATGAACATTTAAATCTGTTGAAAGTCAGATGATTTGCCCCCACAATCCAAGCCTGTTAAATGAACTTGGATCAGGGATTCCGTAAGATCTGCAGATTACTACAAATCAAAAGCTGTATGCTCCAGCTCAAGTTGTTTACACTCTATTTTAGCATCCAAGAACAGGGTTTGGATCCCTTCTCTGTCTCAGGTAAACAACCTCAGCGTACCTGTGACTAGTGAAGGAAATTCTGTGTCTTTTTAGTGACACAGATCATTTGGCTCCACTTAGACAGAGCTATCTTCCCCAGCTCTCAAATGGCTCTTCAAGGTACTGGCACTTTTTTCACCTACAAGAGCCAGCTTTTAGAACAGAGTCATTTGCAATCGACACATCACAAGGCTTTCTGCCTTCAGTGTAGATTTCTGCTACCCCAGAGCTGCATTCCCACAGTGAAGTCAGATATCAATAAATTACAGTTTAAGAAACACTTATGAACATATTTTTGACTTAATTGATTTAAAAATGATTTATTTATACAGCTAAAAAATAGTCTGTTGGATACCAGATTCTTCTCAGCCTCTTTGCGATAAGAATTAACATAATGTAAGATAAGGGGAACAGGTCCTCTGCAGGAACATTTTTGTTCACTTTTTAGTTCTAGTTCAACTCTCCTACTCAGAGCTTTGACGCACCTTACAATATACATGCAATCTATGTGACACTTGTTGCTCTTGTTTTGGTGACTTGACCAGGTTGTCCCTGTTAAAACTTTTGCAATTGAGACCTAAGTCGCTTTCACACCTACGTCATTTGGTCCGGACTTTCAGACTTTTCTGTTTGATCCGAACCAAAATGATAGATCCCCTGGACCTTAGTCTGTACAAAACAGTTGGACCTCGGTCCGACCAAAAGCGGTGTCCCCAGTACGGACCAAATGGGACCATGGTCTGGTACATGCCCAGTGTGAAAGCATTATTTTGAAAGGTTCGGACCTTCATACCAATCACAGGATTACACACTTTCTCTGATGAGGATAAAGTTGTTGTCAAATTATATACCTCATAAGATGATCTCCGATCGGTATTATGTACCGATTCAACGTCGTCGCTGTTGGTGGTATAAAAACATCAATAATATGATGGTGATTTCATTCATTGTTGACAAAATTAAATTCCCGCTCAACATGCTGATGTCAGATGGCTGCCGGCCAAATGACCAATCAATGTAAACTACGGAGACACGCAAAGTACAAAGTTGATGACAGTATCACGTAGGTTTGTCATGTAAGTTCTGTTAGTCAGTTTGCAATAATGACAGTGTGAAACCGTAGCCACAGACTTTGGTCCAGACTTTCAGGTGTGAAAACCAGTGTTTTGACCAATCAGAACCAAGAATCTTAAAAGGCTGGTTTATTATAACCAGTAAGTTGCTCGTAGAGTTAGATTGAAATGCAGTAAAGGATGACGGGTAATTTATCTTTTGAGTTAGGTTTTTCACCTCACTCATTAGCACTTATCTGGATATAGACTGAGCATTATTTCTATCACCCAAAGCCCTTGAAGAGGCCATTTGTAGCATATTCTACTATTATTTATTGCAGCAACATACAAAAAAAGAAAGACCTCAGTAAATTAACATAATCTTTTTGAAAGGCTTTCCCCCCCTTATCACTCATATTCAAGAGGGTGTGTGTCCTTTGTTTTTGTTCCACAATGACGTCAATAGACCCCTCCAAAATTTGAGGAGATTATTTCTGAACAATGCAGCATCTAAATCCCCGACCCCTTTCCATCCATTTCATATTGGAGCCACACACTTGCAGATATACCAAAGATTGAATGAGCAGTGCTTGGACCCATATATTCAAATCACTGAGTTGACAAGCCCCAAAAATAAAACGTCTACAAGTGAGCAAGTTAAGATGGTGAGCTTTTCAAATGGAACATTTGGGCTTCCAGTGAACCCGTTCCTTAAAGGGAGAAGAAAACAGGCATTATAATGGTGATCATAACAAATAATGATGGAGAAAAAAAGTAAATGAGATTAAACAAGCGGAAACAGTGTTGTGCATGAGTGAGTGTGAATGGGAGCAGAAGCTTCCCAGACGCACAGATACTGCAGTTTACTGCTGGAAATATAACACTGAAAAAAAAAACACTAATGCTGAATTATTCATGAACTAATTCTTGACAACCTTTTTTTCCCTTCTTCCCAACATAAATCATTAGTGGGTTATTATCTTCAATTCTCACCTTGTCTCTTTTTTTTCCCCCTGTATTAATATATGCAAGTGGTTTTGACGAAAGCTATCATTAAGAATTAATTTAATAAGTAATGCATAAAAGACGAGGCATAAAACATTCAAATAATTGCAGCTGGATTAAATTTTTCAGATGGCAGTGATCTCTTGGTAGCTGAAGTGGGTTTAGAATACTCACCTGGAAAAGAAGTAGTTGACAAAAAGTAATGAAATATTGGACAATAGTAGAAACCGGTAGGATGTGTAATTTGTAATGTAGGTTGCAATACTGACAAAGAAATTACATCCGTAGCTTCTGTTGGCAGGAGTATCAGCACAACAGCTCTCTGGCTTCCAGATTGTGGTATTTCCATTTGACTGACAGGCGTGTCATAGCCAGAGACGCACTGGGCAGACCCCCAACTGCCGTCGCCTTTCCTGTCAGTGCGGATGGTTTGAAGCTGTCTACATGGATTGTCTGGCCAACATGGAGAACATGGTGAATTAGAGAAGTTGACATGGTAAATCAGGAGAGCTGGCTGTGCAGCGCAGAGCTGTGAGCCATGCTTTGTATCAGCTCAGAGGCAGGGTTTCAGGCTATAAGGCGGGCTTATCAACCAGCAGACGCTACCAAAGGTATTTTGGTGTGTGCAAATGGTTGTATTCAAGTGCTTCCTGTACAGGACTCTCATAGTTTGTGAGCAAGTTATCAACGGCTGAGTTAAAGCTTATTTAACATTATGATGTTAAACATCAAACTTTACTTTCTATGCAGCTGTGGAAGTTACATCCACTTTGTTTCAGCACCCGTTGGGTTGTAATTACATCTGCTGTCATTTTGTCACATTTCAAATATATTCTGACATTGATTCATGTCTTCAGCATAAATCTCCAAGCCTAATCATGCTGCTGCTATGTGCAGGGTGGATACAACTTTAGGCTATTGACCATCACTGTCATTGCAGTGTACAGCTACTGTACAAGAAAATGCAGTGCTGTCCATATTGATATTACGGTCCATTAAAAAAACAGATAACTATAAAGAAAGCCACACCAAATATTCCATATTGCACCTTTGTTTTACTGTCACAAAACGCAGACTGCACATTTCCTGGTGGAGAAGAAAATGAGAAGCTGCTGCATCTTTACACCCCACCATCAGGACCATCATCCATCATCATCCCTATTAGTGAATATGACTCATAGGAAAAATCACAATGCAAGGTTTTGGATTTTCTCGTCATAATTGCATCATATTTGAAAGATGATGACGTTTTATCATGAACCTAGTTTCACTTGTAGCTTTCACACAACAGCAGGTGGGTGGAAACATAAAGCTAACCTCTGAAACTTGGAAGTGTGAAGTGACATTAAATCAGAAGAATTAGATCATGGTACCTTTAAATGTCACTTCAGTGAAATGTGTGCAAGTAAGTAAGTGCATGCACTTAGTTAAATTGGTCTTATTGTGCAAGGATGTTTACCCAGCTGCAGTTTCAAGAACAAATGGGGATGTCCATTTAGCTGTTGGAGATGTGTTTCTCCAAAGCGTAAGTGACCACATTAAGATGTTTGTGATATGGGATAAAAGGAAATTGGTCACAACTCCACCTTATTAAAATTTTCCAAGAGGTTTTAGCTGAGTCAAAGCGGCTGTCACTGTAAAATTTGCGCCGTCAAGTTTTGTCAAAATATTTGCAAGAAGACAAACATGAGTGAGTGTGGTTTTAAGATGCATGACTCACCTGTAATGGAGATTTGTTTGTTTTTTTAACATGAAAACTGTGCAACTGTATGTAAAATACTGCAGGTTATATGTGCACATGTGCATGAACAATCAAAAGTGTGTGTGTATGTGGGGGGAGGGGGGGGTATGATAGTAACAACTGTTTTTTTCAAAGAGGAAGCAAGGTTTGGTGATCCAGCAGACAGAGAATTCTCAAGGAACTGAGGAAAGAGCAGCATTTTGATTAAGCCCACCATGCTGCACTCAGCTCACATAGACTACGGACACCCATGCTTGGCTCTCTCAAGATGGCCAGAGTTGCTCACTCTCTCCCTGACCTCCCCATAGCTGAGAGCTCTAATCACTGTAAAACCGATTCATTAAAATCTGCTGTTAGTGAGAGGACACACACGCGCTCGGTGAGCAAATGGACCACAGCCAATTATGTGATTCCCTGCCAGTTAGAAAGAGATTTAGGCATTAAGTACCTCTGAGGAGGGAGACAGTGATCACTACAGCAGATCTGCACATTATTACAGAGTTTGGATGCATGCGTGTGTCCTCTGCATGTGTGGTATGCAGAGTGTGATGTACATGGAAAGACTCTGTGCTTCGGCAAACAAACATGAAGTTCACAGAGAGATAATACATAAAGGAAAAATGTTTTTGACTGTGTAGGATAAAGCTGTGAAACAAACAGTTATCACACCTGACAAGTTAACATTAAATTTGAAATGAAGTTTGAGCCTGCCAGTGCTTTCTGTTTGTGTTGCTGCTAAAGCAATACCCCCATGGAAAAGACTTTCTATTTGCAGTGGTTGGATTTTTCAATATGATAAGACAAGCAGAGGGCTAAATGAAAGGCCTGTGGGCTCATAAACCCCAGGAGAAACAGAGGAGCAAATACAATGCAGCTGAGATTGTTGCAAGTTTGAGGTTTTGAGCAGGACCTGGGAATGTTTGCTGTGTGTTTAGTCAATAAATCACACAGGCCCTCAAATGATGTTATACGTAAAATGAGCCGAGGAGCTCTCAGCCTGTGAAATAAGTTATATAATATCCTCTATACTTTGAGTGGAGTTTGGATTAAAAAATATATATATATCCCTTTTGATGTAACTATAATGTGAAAACAATGTTATAATACTGTCAGACTTGACTAAAGACATCTTAAAGAGGAAGTATTGGGCTTTTCCATATAAGGTCATTGCATAAGCATCTCCACACTAGTTAATGGCATATGGGGGTGCAGGAAGGTCTTCCCATAGCTCTCCCCCTGACAGGCCTACAGAAGGCTAGCCAGTCAGAGAGAAGGGAGTTTGTGAAGCAGGGAACCTTAAAGAGACAGCACTTAAAGGCTGAAATTAGAATTTGTTAAAACAACAGTGTAAGTAAAATATGGTTGTTGGTTTTTTTAAGCTTTAAATCATGATAAGCTGGATGGACAGTATGAAGCCTTACAAGAATACAATACAGCCTTTTAAACATAAAACTCACAACTTCAGATGTGGGGCTTTTGAGAGGAATTGGTCACTTGGCACTAAGAATGCAATAAAATGTTCACCCAAATGCATTTTTCGAATGCAAAGTAGGGATAAAAGTCACCGTATCATCTCCTCTGATGCACTCAGAATTTTAAATTGGTCTTTTCTTGCTCGATTAGGAAGCTGTTGAATTTTCTTGAAAACACACATTAAAAAAAAATAACAACATTTTGTGTGTTCTTGCTGCTTCGTATGCATCCCCAGAGCATTTCATTCATCACAAAGCATTAAAAAGGGTTTTAAAAGTTTGTGGGAAGATGCAATATTTTACCTAAACGTACATGCTGACAAAACAGACAACCACTCATACTGTAAAGTTAAAGGTTAAGCAGCACTCCTATATGCTTCATGTCTTTATGGAGATACTTTGATGACAGTGCAAGGCATAACTCATGGCTTCTTTTATATTCCTCTGCCTCCCTGAGAGACAGTGTAAGTGGGATGTTTGCAAACAGCTGCCCATCGTAGAAATGAAACAGATAAAATGTGCCCCTTTGGCAAACAGGAATAGTGAACCAATTCTCTGATCTGGTTTTCTTCTCCATTACATTGACAACTCATTCGGGCTTTGGTGCATTGTATCCTTTCTTTTCCTCCACCTTATTATGAAAATTATTTTCCTCAAAATATCAAAATCCTGTTTGATTGTCCCAAGCTATTACATGTTGCACTGCACAATACCTACTTCACAAAAATATGAGTCAGTGTAATTAGAAGGTTGGCAGCCTCTGCAGCTCTACGTGCTCCATTTCACATCCTGGCGCTTCAGGGTTGGAGTTCATGGATAACATGCAGGATTGCACAAAGAAAAACTGCTTTATGGCAGAGAGCAGAAGAACAGCCAGAGCGCTGTAGCGTCTTGCAGTTTATTGTAACAGCAGGCACTGGAATAAGTGAAAGGTTGATGACAAGAATCACATTCAACATCTCATCTAACAGCACCCTTTAACGTCCAGCTCAACTTAATTCTCACCCAGAGGCCTGGAAAACTTGGATCTGTGATTTCTATTACTTTTATTTTCTCTTGTTACCTTTAGGGCAGAAAAGATTTGTCTAAAGTGTAAGGCAGAATCAATACTGCAATATCAAGTGGACCTCTGTTAAACATCCAACTGTATTTTCTCTGACCAGCAATTCAGGGTGTTGGCTGTGTGGAAATAAAAAGAGATGAATTGCTTGACAAGGGTGTGCATGCAATTGAGATGGAAACAAACAAACAAAAAAAAAACCAACAAAACAATAAAAAAATCAAAACAAAACAAAAGCTCCACATTTTTTTTGAAACAAACATAGAAATGAATGTAGCTTTACCCTTAAAGGGATGTATGGAAGATGATAGGGGGGCAGATTTTTGCAGGGGTGACAAGTATGTGCAGCATTAATTTTTCTTTTTTCTTTTTTTTTTTTTTTTTTTTTTACATATTTACAAGTCATTCATGTTTGCATTTAGTTCTAATATAAAGACATCATCCATTTGTTATAAGCCTTTTTATAGTTTAATGCATCAAATAAGGAAACACAAGGTGGCAATATGTACATTTTCCATGATCGATTGGTTTAAGGAATCAGGTGTGAATCACAGGTTGTATAAAAGACAGATATATTCTCAGTGATGTAATCCATTGGTTTCTATAGAGGCATAAAAAAGTCTAGTGGATTCATTCGTTCACTGCTCATCCTGTTCATGGTCGCGGGTGACTGCAGCCTGTCCCAGCTGTCTTAGGGCAAGAAGTGGGGTACACCCTGGACTGGTCGCCAGTGAATCACAGGGCTGACACACAGAGACAGACAACCTTTCATGCTCTCAACATTTGCGCAGAGATAACATACAACTCCACCAGGATTTGAACTGGTGACCTTCTTGCTGTGAGGCAGCAGCACTAACCGTTGTTCCACCCTAGTGGTGGGAAAAGAGGTGAAGCCGAGGCATGTATTAAACTGCCAGGCCAACAGCTGCAACATTCACACGGGATTTAGTATTCTTCTATTTGACCATATTTTATTTGCTCAAACTGCTGGAACATTTTTTTTTTTTTTTGCTCTTGTCTCTTGGAGGGCCATTGAAGAAGCCCTTAAGGGTTTCTTTGGCACCTCCTGCACATCTCCTGAAGTTACCGTTTATTGCTTTCTTCAGTTTTCTTCAGTTCTTCTGCTTTTCCCCCAGTCATTATACTTTATTATTTTGTGTTTTATTTTCTGTATGTGCAGTAAAAAAGTTAAATAATTCATTCGAGGAACAGCATGTTGTTGCACTTGCACAATGACATCATTTCTCAACAATACAGGTTGCAGCTTGATCATACTTCCTATAGCTGAATCATGCAGATATCCAGTCATAGTTAATGAGGTAGCTTGGGGCACATGCCACTCGAGGCCACCCCTGGAATCACCCCTGTGCCCCAGCTCCCAAATCCTACTTGATAAATATACTACACTAAAAACTGAAATGACATCTTTGACTGACTCTAAAAGGCAGATTTAGACTTCTATGCTCACAGTGCTAATGCTCTGTCCAGTGCAGTCATCTACAGCAGAGGCTCACCTGTTAAATCCTTTCTCTCACTCCCTTCTCTCCCCGTAAAACCCTCAATCCTCCAAATCCTACAGGTTTACATGTGCTGTACACCTCAGTGACATTGGCAGGAACTATCGAGTTAGCTGACTTTAGGATGTCGGCGAGCTACATCAGCCTGGAGATAATCTATCTGCTCCATTAGCTTTGCTGTCACACTTGACTTCATTTAATTCCAAACATTAGGCATCTCATTAGACATTGACCAGAGCTGATAACATCTCATGTCTTTGTGTTATTAATTGTGGATTGCCTCATGTGGCCCCTTTGTTGAGTCATTTGATGCTATTCAAATACATTTCTTATCATTTGTGGTCTATCACTGGCTGGTTTTGGCTCTCGGCTTCAGGTTGACGTTTTCAGGTTCACTGATGATTTACATATTCATGAGGAAAAGGTTCACTGCAGCCTACAGACAAGTCAGCCAGATGCTTCTTTGATACAAGAGAGTGTTTTAATTATAGTAAATTAGATTTGGTGGATAGATAACAAGATACCATAACATGGTTTATATAAAGCAAGCAACAGTTTCAACCTTCAGAATTTAGAGTAGCTTCAAAGGTTAGAAAAACACTTAGCATCATATTAAGTTCCACATTGTATCATCCTCTGCTTTGTTTCTGTTCTGCTACAATGAAATTTTCAATGCTAATATACTCTGCATCTTAATTTGAGAAAGTGGAGACACAATCAATAGCAAATATACAAAATATGGTGATGTGAGTGTGTTTAGATCATGTTGCTGTAATATAACAGTCTGAATGAAATATCAGGTCATTTACTTGAAGTTTATCACAATTTAATGGTGCAACACTTACACGATAACTGCCTATTGTGCATAGATCTTCATCTGGTGTTAATGTGGGTTTAAATCTGCAGGAAAAAAAACTCCCAATAGGTTTTGCATACAATGACAGTAAGTTTTATGTGTCATCTTGCTCTCAAATCTTCAACAAGATGTACAGTATTGGTAGTAGAATAATACAGGAGCAGAATCACCAATAATTTCTACTTCTTATTTTAATGTGATTCTAAGGCTTTAATTACATGCGAGCAGGCCTACTGAAAACTAAAACATCTTTACTTTACATTTTTAAAGGATTCTGTGTTAACATGACTGCAACAAAGACTGCTTGAGGGTTTAACTTCATGACACATCTGCACAGGTCTTTAGAGAAGCGATGAGTACAAACCAACTAAACGGCACGCTCGAAAATTGTGATCTTTGTCTTTGAAAAACTTTTTAAGCTCATCAGATTTAATTGCACGAATGCTGCTCAGTAGTCTGCCATTGTTGTCATCATCTGCCTGGATATTTGATTGAGAATGTAATACATGTGCAAAGGTGGCTGTCACATGAGGCATAGTTTTTAGAGGATTCGCATATTGCACATTTTTAACGGTGAACAGTACAAGTACAAATGCAGGACCTGTCTAGAACTCAACTTACGGGAGAAGTGTCACTTGAATCACCTGAGTAAATCAAATCTTAGAGGGATGGTGAGGACTATCTGTTTGAAGTGAATTGTAGCGACACCTTTTGGCTGGAATCACGCACTCACTGTTATGATGACATAACTCTTAACAAGGCCTGTGTTTGTTTTGGAAATAAATGGAGATCAGATCTTCCTTTTAACTCTACTTTTCTTTGTTCAAGACAACTTTTTACCCAGTATTTATCAACAGTTAAGCAGCACTATTGTTTGTAATTTGACAACAAGCAAACTTTGTCAGTTTGAGACTAACATTTAACGTTTGCAAATCCTTATGTCCTGCTTATCTACCAATCAGAGCTACTGTAACCTCACTCTTCATTTTATTGACGGAGTCTCAAGTTTAATCAGATTACTGCAGAATAACTGCTGCATGTGGGCTGGAGTAAACTGTATCACAAACAACTTAACCCATGTTTTAACCTTTAGCTCGTGTTTTAGCCTTTAGCCTGTGCTCTATCACTCTTTCGTTTAGCTTTCTTCTGCTCTGACGTCCTTTTTCTGTCTAACAGTTCAGCTCCAGTGTTCAACATCACTACAAAATGAATCCCAGAAATTGTTTTCAGCAGAGAAAAATGCAGATTTCTCTTCTCACTTCTGAACTTTGTCAGCTGGCGTGGCGATGTCATAGAGATTTCAACATGTGTAAATCAATCCTGTCCGACCCAATCGGGAAGCTAAGAAATAGCATTTGGAAATAACTTATATTGGTGCTGGTAATCCCATTTTAGGTTGTGGATTATAATCAGGCTTATTTGTAAAAGTGAAGCTTCATCATTTAGAAAGTCCTCACAGTCCTTTTAAAATAGGGTATGTTTTGGTCTCAGTTTGCTGTCCAGATATTGAAAATGAGGATAACAACAGAACAAAAACAGAGCTCCAACTACACTCAAACACAACAAAACTCAAATATGAGGTTTGACTTTGCCATGTGGGTATTTTGAAAAAAAGGAATATCTAATGTTCTTAAATTCAAAGTATAACCTGAAGCTACAGATTGCATTGAGGGACTACGTGTTGGAGTTGTCCCATAAATTAAATATCAAAGATCAAGAGCTGCTAAAGTTCTTAGATGTTTACCCACTCAGCTGTGATGCCTTTATTGGTATAACTAAAGTAAACTAAAGGGAGGCTTTTCTTCTCCAATGATTCGCTGTAGCTATAATACCTTATGTTCAGATGCAGGTGCAGTCTTTAGAGAGACTGTTACATCAGCAAGAATAATGAAGCCCTGAGTGTCTCATTTGAATGCACCACAGTGAGCACTCAGTGCAGCTCAAACCGTAAGGAAGACTTTGTGTGTTGTTGATTTTGTTTAGAAATCTGTTGTGTTCAAATCAGTTGAAAAGTTGCAGCGAGGAAAAAAAAGAAACTACTTTTTCCTTCCTGTCCGTTAATTTTTTAAGGGAACACAGGAAACTTTTCAATCAGGAATACTTTGTTTGCTAAACTTTCTCAAGACATCCAATTTAGCCCCTTCCTAAAAAAAGATTGGGAGTAATAATAGTATTCTTCTTGTCAGATTATGAAGATACATACAATATTTCATGCGGACCAAATACAAAACTATAAAGTCACCGTTATTTCACCAAAGTGGTTCAGAGTGGAGTGAAAGTTCCCATCTGAATGATAAGCGAGGTGAAGAATCTTTTGGCCTGATTGTTTTATATTGAGGTGGGGCTCTGCGACATTTCAGATATTATAAAAGAATAAAAACAATCCACCTCACAGATGAACATCTTCATGCTTGAATTGAGGCAGGAAAGGAAATGCATGATGGGATTTGTTCCTTTAAATGGTGCAACAGATTGAAAATGGCTTTGACAGCTCTGTGGCATAAAATATGGCTAAGAGACATTATGCCAGCCACATTTTAAGACATGTTTTGATCAAGGTGTGTGAATAAGAAATACTTCAATCTGTTCTCCACATGACTCTCTTCAACTTATTCACCTTGAAAAGTTCCTCAATTTGGAGGTATATTCAGTACCAAAGTACTCAGGGTTTATAGCAGGGGTGGATCAGTCTTCACATTTTTCAGCTAAGTCTGACCCTTATGACTTCAGGGTCACTCTTTTGTCAAGCCTTCACAGTAAGAAAAAAAACTGTCTGCACCCTTAAAGACAGAGAGTTCTCTGTCTTTTAAATACATAAAACTACAAGTTCCACATTCTTCTAAAGTGCTGACAAATATGTCGATTTTCTCTCACTGTCAGCCACAACCCGCTCTAAGGTTTAAACATAAACACTATCAAACAGCATTGAACATGCTAACAGACACACGTCTGTGAATCTTTTTTCGCCAATTGATGAAATTTTAATTGACTATCAGTGTTCCATGCTAAGTCTTTTGTCTGAGCTGCGTGGGTTCCTGCCTTGCATTTGGCACCCAGCTGTGACTACTGTTGTCTGATAAGAACAACCGCAGAACAAAACAACTGCTTCCAGTGGCAAATTTCACAGTGATATTATTACCACTTTTTGATTCCATACAATTCTCTCTTAGACGGAGGAAGAAAATAATACCAGCATGAATGACAAGTTTTAGAAAGAAGACAGAGGAGTGCATGCAGGGCTCAAAGGTCTAACCTTTTATTTTTGGATTTATACACGAATAAAAAATAAATAAATGGACACTCAAAGGAACCCAGGAGCTTCAAGAAATGTTGCTTCTGTCTCCGTAAGGACCGTAAAGAACACATGGAACATTGACTACATTTACTTGCACAACTTACTCCTGTAATAATTGGAATAATGACAATATTCTGGTTTTGTGGGAGTCATGTAAACACCTTATTCCATACTAATACTTCTGAGTTAGCTACTTATGGACTTTTTAATTAATTTATTTTTTTAACTTCTGCATGATCTGCGTGGTGAGAAAGCAAGAAACTTTACACTTTTGGGGCAAGAAGGTGACAGACTCATTGAAAATAATGAAAGAGTTGAATATCTACTTGGGAGAAAGCACAGCAGTAATGGTATTTTTAAAAGAATGTGACAAGTTACAGTTGAGGAAGTGAATGAGAACAAGAGTTTGATGAAGAAGGGATAAGAATTTTGCACAATATTGCACAAATGCAAGCCTCTTGGACTATTTGGTGGAAATGTCAATTCAGTAAGTGCAAGATGACATCTTGTCATGACACTACTACTACTACTGCTACAGTTTATTCAGAATATGTAAGTATTAATATTCCAGTAGCTCAGCACTCTGGAGTATTTTTTCGGAATATTGCCTGAACCAGAATATGGATAGCGATAGCAATATGGTGTGAATGTAAATGACATCCAGGTGAAATCACCGGCACAGCTGGCCTCTGTGATGCACTTGTGAATTTTCTTATAGCTCAGTAGTTTAGAAGATATTGATGGGTCAATATGGCCACAGATGATGATAGGCTTCAAAACTCAGCCTCAGAGACAGATTGGTGATGTCACTGAGACTACATCCATGTATTTTGCAGTCTGTGGTTTGAACACATAATCCTCCACATAAACCCTCCGAATTTACTTATATCATTGCAGTCTTGGTCACCATTGGCTTTTGCCTGATGAGCTCACGATGCTATAGCCTCTGGGAGCAGTTTGTAAAACTTGAGGGACGTGGGTGGAATTGGTTTAGGGGATACGTCTTGGGAAAGTGAACTGCATTTAATAGACATGCACACCTGTTTGTTAACATTTAAATAAATGCTAAATAGATGCTCAACAAAAGCCAGTGGGTTGCAGCATTGCAATATGACAGACGCGTTTTGCTTCTCTAGCTCTCAACATGGGTTGTTTTTCTGCACTCAGCTGACCAACTGAAATGTTTGTGAGTGATATCACTCAGACTACAAATAAATAAATAAAAAAATCAACAAATCTTCATCTTGTCTCAGATTCCACATTAATATTCAGAATCTGTTAGGTGACAAGTTTCTCAAACATTGCATTGAAAAATACAGAACCATTCAGTTTACATGTCCTTCCTCGAGGCTCTGTATGATTCAATCTTGTGAGGCAGTACTTGTCAAGAACATAAGAATCCCCATCAGGTAGAAAATAATGTAATGAGCTCAGAGCAGGAGCTTGGCGAATGCTTCCCCTGCTTCTGTATTGCTTGAACTGAATAACAGCCAACAGTTTTTCCTTTGGAAGCCATATTCACAAATTGGTTCCATGGATTTAGGCTACTCTAAATCCTCACAACTTTTTTACCCTTCATTGTCCAATTTAGATTTAATAGGGTGGGGTAGAGTGGGTCTGAAGGTAGGCACATGCCTTATAAATTGGACTTACTCAAGTGGAGGCATCGCTCAGCCTCAAGGGGGAAATGCTCAGTTGACTTAAACGTAGCAGTTTTACGGCAACAGCTACATCAAGTGACTGAGCTCTTTTGAAGCAGAGCAGCAGTTCCAGAGCGAACAAAGAACCTTTGACTAGCTGGAGAAACAAAGACAGAAGCAGAAAGATGGAGATATACAGGCAGACAGAAAATGTCTGTCTCTTGTAAGGATAGTCATGGAGCTGTAAAATAGCTGTCACATGCTTCTGTGACAGTGGAACAGAGGGTTATGTTTCTATCATTCGTTATACTGGATTCCATAAGATCATCTGTCTCCACTGCTTGTTGTTGTTAAACACCAACTTTTTTTTTTTTTTTCCAAGGACATGTGTTTAGCTTCATAGAAATGAAAATACAATGACTGGTCTAAGCAGTTTAATAAAACTGATGAGACATTTCACAGAACTTTTTTTTTTTTTTACTCAAGGGGTAGAACAGCATTTAGAGGGACATTTTCTGCAGACCTGGTACTCTTGAAACCAAGCCTGGCAGGGTTGAGCTAGGGCTTAAACAGGCTTCTTGCCCTGGCTTTGCCATCCTTGTCCTCTTTCTGACATCTCTTGACGAACACTATTTTTTGTGTTAACTCTCTCTTTCCCTCCACCATTCTCTTGTGAGGTTTGAAAAAGGTAGAGCCTGCAGCCTAACCTGGCAGAGGTCAGGATAGTATAGGTTTGAGCAGGCTTCTCATCCTGGTTCTGCTTTCCCTGACCTCTTTCAGACACCTCTTTATGGACTTCTCTCTCTGTATTTTTCCTTTATCTTACTCAGATGTCTGGGGTTTGGAGCTGAAGTTGTGGAGAGTGGTTCTGGGGTGCCTGTCCCCTTTGGTCTGATGGTCATAACATGATAAATCACTGTAGGGAGGTACCCACTTGATAATCCCAGTGATGTTCTGGCCCTTGTTGCCTTAGTAGTGGGCCATGTGTTAGGTGTAAGAACCCATCAGTCTAAACTGTGCTCTCCTTTTTATCAAAGTCTAACTACCATGAGTGTATTTTTAAAACCCTATATAAAAGCTTCGAATATCAACTTTCCATTTCGACCAGATAACTATACATATCTGCCCTTTACCAGTACCTCATTATCTGAAGTGCTGGTAAAGATATTCATGTGTCATGCAGCTATAACAACCACCTGCTGTCTCTTATCATTTCCTGGTTAAAATTTTAACATAAAAGGAACAATTTAAGGTATGTAGCCTTCAGGCGGACTTCCAAGTCGGCGGCTTATCACTGGGTGTTCTTAGAACTGTTTCTGTGGCTCAAGATGCCTGATGACTTTTCCACGGTTAATGAATAAAAGTGGTAACTGAGGACAGCCAGTTTACACTGATGACTTCAACGGGAAGAAAAAAATTAAGTAGAAGGCCAAAAGTTCATTTTTTGTACTCCAAAGTTGTCTCCGTCCGTGGTATCAAAAGAAAAACTAAGTCTTTAAGAAGGCCATAGAACAGTTTAGACAACGCTTAGAGGGCTCATCTATCTATACTGTTATCTCAGGAGGGAGTGAGGAAAAACTACTTGCTGCAAAGAAAATGAAGGTCAGAAAATACACAACAGAGTGACCATTATGAATCCAGCTGATCAGAGGGGAAAGTGCTGCTCTGCAACAACTTTATTCTTCTTTTGTACGAGGCTCTTTTGAAAGAAGTGCCCGGCTAACACAATTCTGAGGCCAGAAGCAGAGGAAGACCCCTGGTGAGAGTGAGTCTCACACTTTAGAGATGAAAGGTGCTCTTACAGAATTGATAAAGGGCGAAGATGAAAAATAAAAATTACGGCAAATGTATTAGCTTTTGTAGATAATAGCTACGAAACTGCCTTTTTAAAAAAAAAAAAAAAAAAAGGTGAAATGTTTGTTCAGGGTTGCATCCAGTTTCATCAGAACAACTGACACCTCTCTCACCCCCATCTTGTTGCAGCATCTTAGAGGAGTCGTAATTTCAACTGTGCAGTAATGGCAGAGAATAATACATTCACCGTGTTCACTGGATGACCTGCAGGATTCCAAATTCATGTCTGTGCACTCCAAATTCATCAAATCTGCTTATTACAATTCTGCCACAAGTCCAGCTGTATTCCTTGAAGCCATTAGTGGTTCTTGAGAACAGTCAGGGCTGGCCTCTGTATCGACTGTAATGACAGGGACAGGGTGCCAGGGAGAATCAATGCTTCTCTCTGGCTCAAGAATGAAACTGCAACAGAATGACGGCCCCATTGAGTGCAGGACTGCCGCCTTTTTCAACCACTTAATTGATCAACGTTTTATTTATCTTGTCACAAGAATTTAACCTAATTTGTTTTCCATTCACTCACAAAGCACCTTTATTGAATAACCATGTTAACAATCCACAATATTACATTTATTCTGCTTCTCCTCTCCAAACACACTTTAGATATTGTGTCTCTCTTAATTTACATGTACCAGGGGCGCTTCTAAACTAGTGTAATTAATTATCATATCAAATATAATCTTACACTATCTTTTCTCAGTGCGTGCATGCGCACACACACAGACTCTCTCTCACTCTCACACACACACACAGCAGGCTTTTCATTAGAGAATATTCTTTTTGTATGTGTTTTAATGCCGCAGCAGGAGCACAGGGGCGGGGGACTGGGATGAATTCCTCTCCCTTTGTTCTTTCTGAACAAAGCAGAGGTGCATCATGCATATCCTTTTTACTCTGCAACTATGCAAAGATGTCCATGTAATTGGGTGATATTTTTACTGCACTACCCACAGCATGCAATCCATTACATTTCTGTCAAAAGATACTCTTCTCACTGTCGTCAACTTAAATGGGATGTCAATACTTGGTGTGTGGAATGGAAGAGCGTGGAAATAAGCTTAACACTGGGACCCATAAACATAAAGTTTAATTCCTCCAACTAAAAGGACAGCCAATCACAGGATAGCTTTGGAATCAAAGAATACTAATCTCAGGTTTTCTTTCCTGGCCATCTGACCAGCCTGGAATAAGTAGGTTAGGCACTCTACATTGTGGTTTCATTATATAATCAGCGGTGATTTTATTTTCTTGGTTCATTCCATTGATGAATGTTAGCATTGTGCACTTTTCTTTGCTTAACCAAAAATACCTCCCACTTCCCATCACCCATTTGTTTTGCATTGCATAGTGAGCCTAAATAGACGACCAAAATTTTGTAGTACAGAAGAATCCTAGAAAAATCAGATTAGTTGGTTTGAGTGGAGATAAAAAAAATAAAGTCAATAAAAAATCTGCTGCAAAATCAATTATTTGGTCTGAGTATTGGGATCAGACTGTGGAATAAGAGTCAACACGCACATCTCAGCTGATCTCCGTCTGATGTCCAGAGGGAGATTCCCCACACAGGATCGCTTTATGGGCTCATTTGCATTACATGGCTCTGACTGTAAGTCAGCAGCCAGCTGAGATGGAGAAAGCTGTGCCAGAGCAGGGCGATTATAGCCATGATATATGAACCCATCCTGGGCAATTTCCAGAGAAAAGTCGCGCTGTGTTGTGATTGGTTTTACTGCACTACAAGTGTTAACCATTAATGCTGCTATAAGGTGGAAATGGACATGGTATATCATCTGTTCCTAAGATGGTTCCTGGTGCTGCTGGCATTATAATAGCCAGTGTCACGTCTATTTCATATGAGAAAATCCTCTTGCTTGTCATATCTGGTGTGAATATATTGATTTGAGTTGTCATAAAAAGTATTAAAGAAATGGTGCAGTAAAAAAAAAAAGAAAAGATCAACTGAATCATGCACTTGATGTGCAAAGAACTGGTCCCCCCCTTGAGTCTTACCACTTCTCACAAGATAAACATTGTGTTCTTTTCTTAGCGCACACACACACACAAAACACTTGTTGAGAAACAAATGTTGTCTCGTGATGTCAAGGCAGAGCCCATACAGTGGTATCTCTGAGGTAATTAAACCAAACTAAAGGTCTGCTGTGACTGGGAAGGCTTGGCAGGGCTAGACTAATGGGAAAGCTGATTAGAGTGTGTTTCATCCCCACTAATGAAAGTCATCTTCTCAGCCCTCAGCTAACTGGCAAACTCAACATAGAAGATTTACAGGTCCATAGAGACTGTGTTGAGCAGTGTGTTGTTGCGCTCACCTCTATGTGGTGATGATAAAAGTTCATCATCTCCAGGGGAACCAGTGTGATCTGAAGTATCATCAGTGCTTCTTCATCTGACAGGGTGCTGTAGTATGGCAAGACCTACCGTGAGCAGAAACGCATACTTTAATAGACAGACCTTTTTTATTGAATTCAATTCCAGGAGGTGCATTAGCCTCCAAAGGAAAATGCTGTAATTCCAAAAAGTGTGACTGCATCGTCTTTAAATAACAGCTAACAACCTGTCCAGTATACAAATGTGTACAGTATTTTACCGTGGAAACCTTTTTTGGCCAACAGAGGTGGCATAACTCTACGGTATTTGGCCAAAAATATCCCAGTGCTCTAATTTCGAGATGGCACATGGCATGGCTTTGTTCTGATGAAGCCAAATGGTTCTTCTCCTGCCCATTCAGTAACTCACTATGAACTCTGCAGTATTAGATTTCAAAGGCAGGCACAGTATGGAGGATAGTGTCTGAGCAGTAAGAACTGTCATTTCACAGTAAAAGGGGTGAATGACATTGCCTGTTGATGTGCACAAGCTGTAACAGAATGGCAACCTTCCCAGTGTGTACCCTGTCTCATGCCCAGTGTTTGTTGGATGGGGCTTCAAACCCCCCACTAACCCTGCAGATTAACTTCCAAAACTCAGGTGTGAAAGGTTTTCTGCTGGATTTGACCGTATATATTGCTCAGATAAACACACCTAACCTCTAAGCAGACCTTATCCAACATTGTGGATTTTTATTTTGTTTTTAAGGATGTGTGTGGTTTTGGCGTGAGTGATTGTGGTCCAGCAAAGATTGTGCACCAGGATGTGTGAATTGAGAACTGTGGATGTGTCAGCACCCCCTCGAAGATGTCAGGAAATGGCTGGTGGATGCACCTTCCTGTTGTCAAAGTTTCCCTGCTGTCTACCACCAACCCTGACTCCTTCTGTCTCTAATATTTTTTCTATCTGATCTTGTACTGAGTGTTACATTCTCTGGGATCTGACCCTCACAGTACAGGAATGTGTCACTGTAAATCCTTTTATGCAAATATAGAGAGCCAGACACTTGTTTAATGTTGAATATTTCACACAGGGAGATTGCTTTCTTTGTTGTTAAGGAATTTGTATGTCCAGGCTCACACCACCTTAATAATGGCAGAAGCCAGTCCTTCCTGAATATCTAAAAATTCATTGTCTTATTCCTTTTTTCACCAAGACATGATTGTGCAGTATGCCTCTAAACAAAGAAAATAAAAACATGGTTGTCTGCAATGTGATGTGCAGCACGATGTTCCACTAATGCTATTTATTTTTCTTTTTTGGTTTGACTTTGTTACCTAGCTGAACCATCAATGCAATGCTCCATGTGTCTCTCCATTAGTCACTCTCATTTCCTTCTCTTCAGTTTCTCTGCTGGTTCCTCCATGACTTATCTTTTATCTGAAGTTTTGGACTTCTAACATTCAGTTTGCTGACAGTAAAACTGAGCCCAAATATCAATTTTAATCTTAATTAGACAGGAAAGGTCCCAGCAAAGGTAGACTGTTTTCATTTCTTTGTGCTCCCATAAATCTAATCATCTGTGTGTCTTTCACTGCAGCATTTCGATCCAAAATGTTCTACTTTTGCCATTTTAGATAATGGAAAGTGTATTGGAACCTCATATCGCTGCCAGCAATCAATCAATCTCAATAACCTTTTTATTCAAACACCTTATTTGTGTTGTCAGCGTTGACAGTATCACGCACTGCAACCAAGGATTTACCACGATCACAGTGACATTGCAGAGTGAAAAATGATCAATTATAATGTTGCCAACTCTCACTTCCCCTCTCTGTCACTTATCCTACTGCTGATAGATGGTTAGGTACTAATAAATAATCTCACATTCATAGCAGTATGTGGAGGAGGACTGTCATTAATTAGAATGACAGACGAGTGGAATATGTTGAAAAGATGCATAATGAGACAAGGTTCTGAATATTAGTCTACTCCTTCCTTACCCATTTCCCTCCTCTTTTTATCCAATGTTTGAAAGACTTTGTGATAAATACCGACGCATAAAAAGTGTCTTGTTTAATTATTTCGTACAAATGTTATTTATATGATACTGATTATAACAGCGACAGGTTAATACCTGCATAGTCAACTCCTTTCCTTTATCAACCTCTTAGAATACACGGCTTAAAAAAATTGGTCTCACATATTTAAAAATGGTTTTGGTTTAAGCTTTGTTTCTTAAACCCCCAAACCCTTAATGGTTATCTTACTCACTCATGAGCCATCTGGTCTATCAGTAGTATCAACAAAACATGTTGTATTCTGTCCTATGGCATGGCACTGTATTCACATCCTATTGATCCTTAGTGGAGGTTCACTTATGACAGTTCAGAACTGAAGTCACACACTAAAGTCATAACTTTTAAAAGATTGTAAAAATAGCAGTTTGGGCCTTTGTTCCTGATTTTAGTACCCCTTTTATTTTTGTACACTTGTCCTATTTTTAAGGTATTAATTGTTGTGCTGTCCACTTTGTTGGTGTCTTTATTGTGTTTACTGTTATCTGTCTTGTAGTGAATGGAAACTGAGCGTGTGCAAATGTTCTGTCAAGTGTGAATGTGCTAACTGTGACTGACTTTACTGGCGCAGGTCAGTCTTGTAAAAGAGATTTTAATCACAATGATGCTGTTACCTGGTTCAATAAAGGATTATAATGTGCAAAGGGAAGACCTGTTCTTGCCATGCTATAAATAACATCCACACTATTAAGGTAGCTAGCTGGTACTGTGAATTTGTCAATGATAGAAGACACTGATTCACCTTTTCTACAAACTGCATAACAAGACAGGTAGATTGTGTAAGATTTGAGATCAGTGCTCGAAGTCCACTGCTGTTACTCAACAACCCAATACATTTTTTCCCCAATGGGACAGTAAAGTTCATGGTATGGTGTGTTATGACATTGAACCATATTGTAACATCCTCTAACTGAATTCTGTTGTTTCCTCTAATATTAGATTGTCTTGTATGCTGCTCTACCCTTTCTATCACATTATCTCCTACTCTAGTAACATATTGGATTGTATCCTATCATATCGTATCATATCCTGCTGTATTATATCGCATTGTATTGTATTGTATTGTATGGTATCATTTCACATCGTATCATATTAAATCTTAACATCTTGTCTTGTATGGTATCCTATCATATTGCACTGTATCATGTCACATTGTATCGTACCATATTTAGTCATTCTGTCATTGTATTGCATAATGATTCCTAAATGTACTTCTATAGTTTTATAAGATTTATTTGGCATTGTTCATGCAGTTTTTCTTTTTTTTAAAATAGTCTGTGATTCCTTCTTATCAACCAAAAAGTTTCTCTAGATTATATTTTTTGTTTTTGGAAGAACAAATAAGTGATCCTGCGTCTATTTAATTGGTCCATGGTATTTGTCTGATTAAGCAAACTTGAGTTCGCAGAATGTTCTCAAAATGTATTAAAATAATTGGAGAAATTTTCACTTCTTGTTGATGTTTGCAGACAACAATGTTAAAAAGAAGGACACAGATTTTAGTATCATTATCTATCCCATTATTATTCTGTGCAGAAAACGGATGCGAGGGTGATGTAGTGTGAGCGGCAAAGTAATTTTCAACCCATTAAATCCTGCATCTATGATGCTTCTATGACTTAAAACTGAGCCTGGGTGCACATGGTAAACATTGTTAACCTTGTACACAAGACATGAATGTGATAATCTGTGTATGTAGAATGGTGGGAGCTGTTCACATGTTTATATCTGTTTGTGAGTCATACATGGAAACATTTATATTCCAGTGACAGCAGAAAGGCAGGCAGGCAGACAGGTATGGTGCCATCCGACATAGTTAGGCCCCCTACGTTGCGCTCTACCCAGTATAAGGTCCCCACCTGTTTTGCAAAGCTTTAAAAAGCAGTTCCAGGTATTACACTGGAAACCAAGCTGTAAAGAGATAAATGACAGAAAATAAGTAAGTTGACTTTTTTTTTTTTTTTTAAAGACAGAAACTGTCTTAAGTAAGCAAGTTTGCTGAACAATATGGCCTGTGCTGATAAGAAGCAAAAGTTGGAAGCCATATAGAGCTGCTGCTTAGATAACCCAGTCCCTCCTTTCTCTCTGCTTCTGCTCCGTGTTGTTGTTGGTCATCTGGAAGTCAGTTAAAGACAGTGATTTATGCCTGGGGCTGCATGCAGCATAGCCTCATTACACACAGCCATTTTGAGAATCAGCAGATAATTACAGTATACATCATAGACCTCATGGGGGCCTCGGCATATTCAGTCTATTCCACTGGCCTGTCATTTAGGCCAGAGGGCCTCGGGAATGGAAATCTGGAGTCTAACCTCATTCGGGACACAATTTGCTCTTCATTTTACAGGAATTGCTGTTGGATATTCATTGTGGGGTGTTGAATTGGCATTTTTTAATTGCTCTGCTGTGAATATTCATTATAGTTAATGATTCCTTGCTAATGGATATATCTTTATTCAGAAAAGTAAAGACAGTACCCAGTCAAGCTCATCTGAGGCCAGCAGAATAGATTTAGTAGAAATGTTGATTAAAGTGTTTACATGCTGCTTATGTTTACTTTTCTTTCGACCACAAACATGAAGGAGATTGGGTTGTTTTAATCTTCTTTCACCATTATTTGTTAATTTGATAAACAAAATAAAGCACACAAACAATTCTAACAGCCTGTTTTTTAATCCTCCATAAAGGGAACATTAACTCGTGCCCGAACTGAACTGAACCCTGAATATCTGGACCTCCGTCCACGAGCTGAGCTGAACCCTGAGTACTGGACCCCTTGCACCCCTTTAGTGAGTACCAATGGTCCCATTTCTCACTAAATGATCACCATAAATTCACTTAACACAAGTCATTACTTTTAATAAAAATTAAATTATGTCGTGCATCAGCATCCCACGCAATGGCATGATAAGCTCCGTTATGAACTCTCAGATTAAGTATCATTTTCTCATCCATGACTCCATCCATGCTTGGGCATGTCTCAGTGTGAGTCACTCTGTCAGACTGAGCTTTCTTCATACTTCTCCCCTCCTCTCTGTGCAGTGTTGAAGAATAGTTTGCCTCTTAGTTACTGTGACATATTGTACTTACAACATCATTAAATTCACGGCCTAATGCAATGCTAATATTCATGCCATTTTTACTTGAGTAATAAGTATTTGTCTCATTACCTCCATACTTAGGAAACACAATGTTGATAGCCATCTGGGAGTTGGAGGAGGGTTTGCTTGTGTTGCTGTGCTTGCACACGACTGAATCTTAATGATGTCAGTTTTTCTCACTCTTTGTTATTATCTGCAGTGTGTCAACATCGGGGGGTGGGTGGGGGGGGGGTGTCTTGTAACAAAGGAGTTTCATCATATACAGCGTGCTTTGTCAACTACTGTGCTACGTTTATTTATCTTTACCCTTTAATGCCACAGGAATAAATCCCCATCACCTCATCATTGTTTTATTACCCACCAGTGACTGGGAGATTTTCTTTTTCTTTGTCTGCTTCTGAAGTCATCTGTGTATATTTTTTATATACACATTATTTAAATGGTGGTAGTGTACTGAGGTAATGCAGTGGAAAAGTTTAACCTTGCATTGTCTTTGTCCAACTTCATTGTCTTTGCTTTGGCATTGCTGAACCCACAGAGAGCTATTGATTTTAATAAGATCTTGTCAAAAGAGGCCCCTGTGTCAGCCACATATGTCTCCCCAGTTAAGTCCATTTTTACAGCTGCCTTTATGTTATTGATGTGTGAACCGCAGCTGACTGGATGTAGCATGCAGACAATCACAAATATGCTAAACCACCCTCTTTTATCCCACCACAATAATGTAAATTATAACACAGTTTGAGAAATATTGATTGGTGCATTTGACATTGTGCTTTTTATATTTGGTGAAGGCACAGCAGGGTTGGTATTTTTCTCTTTTGTAAAGACACTAAAGGCAGACAAAACAGTTTTAAAACACAATGCTTTACAAATCATTGTATTCTCAGTTGTTGTACTCTGAGTCTGCCCTACATTAAACATTTATCACCTGCTGAGCACCCTTGAGTCCACCAGCAGCAAGTGAGGAACGCTAACAAGACAGAGACACTATGTAAACACAGGGAGGTGATGTCACACCTTCCCAAACTCCCTTGGAACAAGTCCTCAGGTACAGCAAAGTGTCGCACGTTAAATTTAAGACAGTGTTTACAGTCAGTGCAAGGTAAAAGCATGGTAAGCCGATCGAAAGCATCATATTTATGCCCTCAAAACATTGTAGATATAAGTTAGAGTTAGATCAACTTTGTCTTGTATGTAAAGTTAAAGTTAGTTGAGAAAAAGACTGCCGTGCATTTTAGAACCACAAGGCAGACGGGAACTTCCTCCTGCAGCTTTCTCAGAGTGAGCTTCTTTCTGTAAAATAAACAAACTGCCATGTTTGAATTCTTCATCCCTTGTTTAATACATCCACATTGTGCCGCAAGCACAAGATGCCTCCTGACCTCTGCCTGCCATATCCTCCTGACCCTCATTGCTTACTTTCTCCAGGCCCTGTTAAGCAGCGTTGAGCTCGAAACTTACAGTAAAATGTGCAGACTGCGCTTTAATGTTCCACTGCCAGCCTGATCAACACCGCAGCGTTGAGAAAACAATGTGCTAAGACACCCTTTTCCTCTTACTCTTCCCTCCTCTCTCTCTCTGTCTTCTTCGTATAACGCATCAGATTGCTTATTAAAGGGCTGCAGCTGCAGTTGCCTGAGATGTAAATGTCTCACACCATGTCCCCAAGGAGCTCCTCTTAAGTCCAAAAAGCTGCCTGTAAGACATTGTTCCTAGATTGGTGTGTTTTCATCAAATGAAGGCCCTACAAAAAAGCGTCTGTTTTAGTTTTATAAGGATCTTCACATGGAAGAGTCTTCACGCATCAGCACACCTTTCATGAACAATGATAGCAGTTTCTCTAGATCATAATTCCTGTTAGTTTCCAACAACAATTCTTTCTTTCATCTTCTCTTGGAGACGTCTTTCTTCCATCAACCTGAGACGTATCCCCCAAACATATAAAGGGATGAGGCACCTGTAAAAGTGATATATGGAGCAGTCCATGTTTTGTGTCTCCCTGAAGCCTTCAAAGTCAATATTTGGACCTCATCCTGATTTAATGAACAGAATTTCTCAGTGATCTCTCTCAAGCTGTATTCAATAGAGGATCTCTCCCCGGCTTCGTTAAAGCACTCTGCTGTTTGCTTATTGGGCCTCACCGGACTAAAGAGGCTCAAAGACAAACACATGCACACAAAAACCCACACACAGAAACACATGCACGCTCACATGACCACCACATAGGAGGCCCCTTTTCTTCCAGCCCAAGAGGGAATGATGACTCTCATTATCGCCTCAAAGCTAGATAGCCACAGTGCCCCCACTCAGCGGCCCTATTAAGTTACCAGACAGCTTTATTGTATTGGTGTTCGATAATTTCCTTTCCTCTGTCATTCCGAGTGCATCGGGGAGTTGTTCTACGGGGGAGGGAGGGGTTGGGAGAGAGGCAAGAACTAACGTGAAAAGACGCAGCTGGCTGGAATGACTTCCTGCAAAGGTTGGTGACTGTTGTTACTACTGCTGTGCAGTCTCTGGTGACAACTTCCTGTTATAAATAGTTCAGTCTTTGGTGAATAAATATGTCCATGCTTACAGAGGCTGGAGTTCATTGCACAAACTAGTCACAACACACAACAAATCACAATGTCCAGAGTATTTGTTCTGTGGTCCAATGACTGCATTAAAGAAGTGGAAAAGTCACCTCACACACTGCATATGTCCTATTGATTTATTGAGAGTTTCTCTGTGTGTTCCCCAGCCTCATGGAGATCAATAAATATACAGCCATTTATATCTATTTCCTCACACACTGGCACTGGACTGTCTGAATGTATTTAAAATGAGGTGGAAGAAATCAAAAAGCTGGTTGCACACACATATTTCCCATATATCACAAAAGGGACATTAATGCATCAAATCACGTTTCTGTAAATCACAAGAATAATAAAAGCTACAGTCCGAACTGTGTAGAACTTTTATAAACTGTTAATTTTAACAAAACTAACCTGCACTTTAACACTGAATTTGGTTCATTTGTGTGATGCTGGAAATCGTTCTTTTGTGTTTGAAGAAGCATCTTAAGCAAGCCAAAGTTGGGGTGTCAGGAGAGGAATTGGCACCATCTTAGGTAGGACTGGGAGAAGCTGTGCTGCAGTTCATCAGTGCTGATGGCAGTCCTTTTAATGGAAAGCTAAACGGAGGCTTAGACGTTTCATAAAAAAAATATGGTTGAAAAAAGAAAGAAAAAGGAAAGTATGCCCATCAACACGAGACCCTTTCTGAACAGATGGCATGGCATGTGTGTGCTTTTACTTGTTTTAAGTAATTACTAATACTTCTTGGCAAAACAAGGACCCTTGAGCAAACACACCATCAGTGATTTCCAGAATTCATTTAGTACTGTTTCAGCATTGTGAGCACCATAATAAGGTGACAGATATGATGTCAGAAACAATTCATGTAAAAGTCACTGTGGAGGCTGAAGAAGAGCCAGTGACGAGTACACTTATGCTGTTTACACACAGGCGAAGTGTATTCCTCTCTGTACTTATTGACCAAACTAGAAAATCACATTATCTACATGCTACACAGACACTTGCAGCTATTAATGTTGACAGTACTTGGACTTTTGAAAGATACTGTGATGGAGTGCTAAATCATATTTGGGGAAGAGCTGAACCTAGAGAAGATAATTTATGGGGTTTGAAGTACAAAAACCAGTAAATGCCACAGTTATACTGCACTGCATGTTTTCTGAGCCATCATTTGTTAGCCACATAATTTTCGCATATCACAGCTTTTCACTGTAACTTTATTCCAGTGTTTGTCACAGGGTTGCCATAAAAGACTTATTATTTTCACATTAAATGTGATTCTCCAGACAAAGAACTTTTTCCCGTCTCATCCTGCTGAGATTCTGTTTTCATTTACCAGCCTACTGCACAAATTTCCACTTTCTGCATGGCTACCTACCAAAGATAGAGGCAAGCTAACACTAAGACTTTAACTAAAGTAGATTTTATTGATTCAAATTAATTTATTCAAGCAGCTAAGAACATACAACCCTCAGATTCTACTCTTGGTACCATGGCGATGCTGTTCTTCACATGTGTGGGTCAGCTTCTTGATACACAACATTTCCATTCACAGAAAACTAAAAACATTGGCAACTTTCATTTGGCATTGTTAACATTTACACAACACAACAAAAACATCGTTTTTTTAACCCTTGAAGTCTGCTGGTGGTTCTTTTTTATTCAGCCAGTCCTGTAACACTGCCAAAGACAACCCTGTGGCAGTTTATTACTGCTTGTATGTTTTTTCTTCAGTTTGGTCAATGTTGCTTTGGCTTTATCTGTTCTAACACCCCATGCTAGTTTCTTCCTCTGGTCTATTTTTTGGATGTAGTAACTGCTAAGCAAACGTGCTAACAACAAACCGAAAAGTGTCATGTTCCCTGAATAGATGAAAGGTAATGTTAAAAGTATATTCTGTATTATTGAAACTATACTTTAAATGCTAACCAAGAAAAACAAGGATGCCAGTGTTCATCAATTCAGGACACAAAAAGAAATGAATGTCATTGCTTCGGTAACAGGAAGAGATGAAATGTGTCCTCAGTCCTTTCACCTGATTGATTTAATAAAGCATGTGTCATTTGTATCTGTCATCACGCTTCCTCTCCAGAATTGATTGCCATTGTCATGAGGTTCTGACCAATCAGAATGAAGGATTGAACACAGCATAGGTGATAGAGTCATCTAAGGTGAAGAATCAAATAGTGAAAGGGCGTTTGTGCCACAATTATCTGTGTTTTCTGGTTTAATATGGTAACCAAATGTATGCTGCACCGCACTTCGATCCGTGGGGTATTGACGTATATCAATGCTCTTGAGACTTTTTAATATTTAGTTTGTGTTTTTGTCTTTGGAAACCAATCGTTCACAAAAAAAAATGTGTTTTGTATTTAGTTATTTATCTATCTATTTATTTGTTGCTTTCTTTAAGAGTTCATGAACTCTCACAGTCGCTGCTGCAATTTAGAAAAATAAATCACTCTGAAGTTCTAAAATTAACCCACTACCAAGAAGTTAATGAAAACAGATCATCACCTGCTATTACCTGCTGTTTCTTTATTTCCACAGTGCTGATGGAAAACTCTTTTGAATCTTTTTTTTTTTTTTAATACAAAAGATGCGTACAAAACTCTTGCTCTGAATAGTGGCTTGCAGCTCAATGTGCAACATTTCTCGTGTCCTTCTGTGAATGATGGGAAAGAAATCACCTCTCTAGAACACGGAAGCCTTTGTACAGAAATGTTATTTTCTGCAACAAAGCTTCTCCGCACGGATTGGAAAATGCCGCATGTTTTACAGGCTCTGTTGGCAGGATAACTTTAAGATCGGATTCAGCAGTGATTCTAAGAGCGGTGCCGTTGTCATTGTGAATGTTTGCCTGAGACTGTGTCTCAATCAGGTGCAGCAGAGAAGCTGCTGCGTGGACCGTTGAGTGGAAAAATGTGATAAAGGCAGAGAGAGGAGAAGAGGCCTGGGGTGATATTACTTTTTATGAAAACACTTCTGCTCTGTTCTAAAATTCCAAATGATATTGCCCCTATACATTTCTGTGCTTTAGTCAGCTTTTCTGCTTCTTGGGCACTGATGCTCTATTTAGGCTGAGAAAAGCTATAGTTATGACACGCTGAGGCAGAAGCTCAAAGAATTTAAATTATTTCAAGAAGTTTTGCCTCAGGAAAGCATAATTTGTTTACACTCAGCAATTACTAAATAATACAAGCTGTCTCAACAGTGGGTCGTATTTTTTTTATTATTATTATTTTTGCATTTCCTTTCTCTAGCAAATCCACGCACAGTTTCTCTTTCATTGCTTGTAACACTGATCTTACCTCTTATAATCTGCATTGCTGCTCATAAAGGTAATCCTCGTCATCCAAGTACCCTGAGGAATCAGTGAAACCCATGGAGGCCGCTTTATACATTCAGCCACTTCAGATATAAAGCTACCCTAAAATGCAATTCACACACTTGTCTCACAGATTTACTCGTTAGGGCGGCTCTTGCAGACTGACGCACAGTGTTCAGTCCTCGAGTGCTTGCGTCATTCTTCACGTCATGCTGGAAACATGTGACAAGCTTTCATTGGGCTCGATGTTAAAGCTTGTGGCGACCCCTGTGAACAAAGAGGCACACTTATATCACCCTGTACGCATATAAACTGTGCATTCTTACAAAAAGGCCACACTGGATTCATTGTTTTACTCTTAATCTGATCACTATTAATCTTTTATGTGGAAATTTTTGCCTGCAAGCTGCATACTGCTTTGTCTGACACCAACCTGGTGGCATCAGTGACAGGCGTTAAAATAAACCCTAATAGAAAATGCCACTTTTCTTCCCGGTGTTCTCATTTACTTTTGTAAGTCATAAAAGGCTTCACTGTTAATTTCCATCTTTTCAATAACCAGTTAAAAACTCCTCACAGTAAGTTTCGCTTCAAACTTGTGTTTTGACTGCTGGGCTCATTATGCCTTTCCATGATATTTTATTTCAACGGGACCGAGAGGAAAGAAGAAACGTGCCCGACAAAATAAAAGTCAGCTAACAAGTAGAATCATATCCCAATGGTGTGTTTTAAATTGATGTTGCCGCAACTTTTTAACCTTCACAGTATTTAAATTTAACTATGTTTCCTGTACAACTACCTGCCGTAAAGCATAAAGGAGCAGTGGAGTCAGGAGTAATGGCAGCAGCCTGAATAAAGCTGCAGTGGCTTTGTGTGACACACTACTTACTCTTCTTACTGTTCGACTTTCTCTGAAGGTCAGTTTGGCCATTAGCTAGATCAGCCTAACACCGCGTGCCCCACCTCTCCACTCCAATTCTTCTCATCTCCCCACCTCCCCCCACCCTTCTCCTCCCCCCTCTGTATGGTCTGAGGAGAGAAGTGATGGGGCTAAATTTATCTTCACCAAAAAAAAAAAAGAACCTAAGATGTTAAAAAGAACTCCTGCCAGCGGGATATAACTGACTGCTGACCGTGATCAACCTCACCTTTCACAAGGCGTCTGTCAAAATAACACGCACCCATTCCTTCTTCGACCCCCCTCCCTTCTATCCTTCTTTCTTCTTATCCTCCTCCCCAACTCTGTCCTCACATCCCCTGTTTTATTAACAACGGAGCTGGTGGCTTGTGATAACTGGTCACTCCTCCAGGCGTTGAAAGGCAAGGACACTCTATTATCCTAGCGAGATGGATGGGTTGAAATATTGCCTGCAAGTGGTAGAGCCTGCCAAATCCTCCAGTCTTAAAACCCCTTTGTCTCTGACAAGGAGGAACATTAGTGCGAGGGCCAGGTTCTTGGATGAGGATATGCTTCTCTGAATGCAATATGGAGAGAGGAAGGCAGACACAGGAAAGCACATGTGGAGAAGAATTCAGAAATTTGCTTAATGTCTTTGTTTGCCCTATATACAAGGCACATGTGTGAAAAAACTCCACTGCTGTGAGAAACTCTGGTTGTAATACTCTTCTGCATCCTGCCAATTCTGCCTTTATTAGTGTGTGTACATGAAAGAGAGAGAGAAAAAAAAAGACTGGCTTGTATACATTACAATGATTAACACAGTGCAGGTAGACAGCCGGTCAGCCAGACAGCAGGGTCACGTATTAATTAGCGTCCTAATTATCACCGACCTTTACCACACGACGGTTCCAGACTTCTTTAACCCTTTCTGTCTCTGCCAATTCATTATATGAATATGTGGCCCATTTGGCAGGAGTCAGAGAGTTCATGCATCTTGAAATAAGCAGTGAGAAACAGCTGTTGTGTTTTGGTGTGTCTGAGCATCTGTACGTCTTAGTGCTTTGGCAGCAAAGCTGATTGTTGCTGTGGAGATTTGGTGAACTTTTACACACGGGGTGAGGCACGCTCTGTTTTTAGACATCCCATCAAAATCCAGTCAGATCTGCAGGACAGGTTATACTTAGGAAAGGTTGAGCGCTGTCAGATCCTTGATATGAAATTTCAGCTTTATTTATCTTCATATTTTTCTTTAATGATATTCCTCCCCTCTCAAACAGCAGTGTATAGTGATGCCTTGCTTGTATTTGAATAATGGAAGGTAGACCTGGAGTTCACACGGGGTCAACACTTGATAATGCTTTTATGTAGTCTTTGTGGTCACAGTATGACGTAACAGCTGTAATGTTACTTGCAGGGTAATCTGATGAAGTACCTTCACAGCATGTTAAAATGAGAGCAAATGTGGTCACAGATGACAGATTCAGCTCAGCCTTGATGACATTTGTCGTATGATCCAACAGCAAGTCATTTAGCCCAACAGCGTGTGCAGGATGAGACTCGTGCTTTGCAGCTGATAATTTTACTCAGTGCTAAGTTTCTGTATTTAATCAAATATTTCCTCTATTTACATCAGCCACAATTTCTTATTGTTTAAAAAAAGAGGACCCATGCTCCTTGTCAGCTGCTCTTGGCTAGAAGCTGTTCCTCATTTGCTTTATTGTGTTCTCTCTCGCTGTACTGTATTGCATGTTTACAAATCAAGTGATTTTTAACACACACACACACACACACACACACACACACACACAAATACATTTCATGTGATGCAAGAGGTCACAGTCTCTGACTCTAGCTTCAGGGCTGTGTCTCTAAAAAAAGACTGCCTTATTTGGAGAACAGACATAGTCAATTGTTCAAACTGCTCAAAGCACTTTCTTTAAGTTCAGCTTCACAGAAAAGTAGTTTGTGGTGCCTCAAGTGGGGTCAGAATAAAAGCATTTGATTGTTTAAAAAAAAGAGAACACACACACACACATACACACACACACACACACACACACGCGCGCACACACACACACACAAAAGAAAAAAAACGGCAAACAAGTTGCAAATCCTGAAACTGCTGCAGACTGACACATGAGCACAGAAGAGCTCCAAGCGTCAAGCGGAGCTCACTGGAACACTTTATTAGTGACTTAAACTGTTTAACCCAGTTCAACTTTATTTAAATTTGACAAGATTTATTGTATAGGCGAGAAAGTGGCATAGTGTAACCACAGGGAGCGTCGTTTAAATTAGCTGTGCAGCTAATTGAGCTTCCAAGCTAACACACACACTATTTACAGCCTGACAGCTGGCAGAGTCAGCTAATATTACCATTAGCTGTGTGGCTAACTGAAAGCCATAGCTGAGAACACACTTAGATGTTTGTCTATCTTGATGCAGGATGCTATTTTTGGCTTTCCTAACATCTGTTGCACAGAATTCCGAATCCATATCTTCCATCGAGGACTATGAATATAAAAAAGGTCTAAGCAATTCAATAAATAACATTGAGTGATATCAGATATGCCCCAAGTTTACTACCAAAATAAGAGCAGAGTTGACAAAGGGGTCAAATAGACATTTCCCCCCTCATTTGCACGTGTTTATGAATTTGCATATGAATTTATGTATGAATTTTGACCCATAAACCAGCACACAACCCTTTTCTTAGGCAGGTGACTCTGGAGCCGCTGTCGCTCTAATTGATTTCCCCTTGATCTCAGAAATATCAGACCAATCAGTGACCTTTTTCATGAAATTAGTCACTTTGTATAAGAGGATGATACCAGGTAGCTGCCTCAGGTAAACAACCAAGATGGCAGCTGCTGCTGCAGCAGTGAGGTTGGTTGAATTGTTGAAGTACAAAGAACTGGAAGATCATTCTGTGTCACGCTGTTTTCTCTGATTGGTTGTAAGTCTGACCAGTTGCTTCCAGAAGCATGTGTGGGAACTGCTGAGTTACTTTGCCACGTGGAGGCCACACCAGGCTAAGCTTACTTGGTCTCTAAATGTGCAGTTTATTTCATGTGATGAAGGTAGTTCATGTTAGTGACATTTACATTATGACTATGTGTTTCCAACTTTGAGTCATATTCAGAAAAAAGCTTAGAATAACAGCTATTATCAATGATATGGACATGAAAAAAATACTCAAATACAGTATATCAGAACAAAATCCATTTATAACTAAGAAACAAATCAAAGCTACTGATGCATTAAGACTAAATAAACATTAAATGGATAGACATAAAGAACAGTTTTTACCAAAGATGCACATAAAGGCCACACATAGGCTTTGTTTGCATACACAGCAGTTAAGCACAAGCACAAAATGTGCAATGATTCATTACTCACGGTAGTCCCAAGGAAGAAAAAATAGGAATTTAATGAAATGAAACTATATTGTTTTTCTGAATCAGTCTCCCTCTTTTAGCACAACACATAAAATGTCCATCTGGCGTCTCTCACAGAAATGTTCAGCTCTGAAGTTTATCGCCGCCTCAAGGACTTTCCTTTTACACGGCATGCTCATTGTCCATGCTTTTTTAATTGAATTAAGAAGCACTGAGTGTGGCATCTCAGTTATTGTTATCTTGTAGGTGTACGGGGTTATTAAAGAGGGGAGGCATGTTAAGTCATTTGTTATCCCTGGCATTCTAATAAACATGTTGACTTTGGGCAAAGCCTGTAGCTTGTCTGTGCAGTTCAGATTGATACTCCTGCCATATCTGGAGCTGTACACCTCATTATCCTAAGAGGATGCTTAAGAGGAGATGAATCTGGGGAGGGAGGGGGGGCAAAGCATAGAAGTGGAAAAGTGCTGCACATAATAGTGTTTTTTTTTTCTTTTGTAGGAAAGGGCTGAGTTTCAAACAGTGTGTGCACAAAGCAGATCTGCTGTCAAAATGTCAAAAAGCACTGACTGCAATTTATTTGGTAATGATTTAGTTTTGCCACTAGGAATATGGAACTGAATGTGGAAAATAATGGACAAAAGGGAATAAAAACACACAGAACAAAGACATTTAACCTCATTGCCCCAGATATTCCCGCCTGACTGCATGCTTATTTTCCAAACTTTTTTTTCCGGGCTCAAGCACCGGTTCTTGACACGTAAAACCCCACGGGCTTTCTGTCAAGGAAGGCTTGATTTTACTAATTGGTACCAAAGCTGTTAATTGGAGCTGCGGAAACAAGAAATGGAGAATTGGAGGGCACTCTCTCGGGAAATATGTGTGTGTTCAACCTCATTTTCCACCTTTACTCATTGTTTTTTTTTTTACTCCTTAACTGGAGAGAGGACATCAGTTTGATGGCACAACAAAATGCCCTGCAGATATCCACATAATGAAAAACAAACCCCATACATATAACATGAACACAAAAGTATAAGGCTGTTAAAGGTACGTTCTCCTTGCTGTGATGATCCTTACTGTTTTATCATTATGATGACCGTTTACTATAAAAAAAAACAATGCTCTTTAAACAGATTCAGCCAGGTGTCAGAACTGAACTGATTAACATGCCCCTATTTCTCCAAAAGGTGAAATCTATTAGCCTAGATAGAAGGAAATGTGTCACTTACTGTGAAACCTTTATTTCATCCATTTAGTCAGAGAGAAGACAGCATCTAACTCCAACAGTTCAAGTTTTAAGGGGAAAGGTATTTTTAAGTTAGTAACACTAAAAGCTATCAACAACAGTTTGCTATCTCAGAGACGGTTCAAAGCTACTAATGTATCACAGTGTTATGGAACACCTCAGGGCCACGGCATCAGCAATGGTTTCAAACTCACGACTCGACTCCAAGGATGAACTCAGCTCCACAGCCCACAAAGTCAATGCATAATGTTGCCTTTACCTGCAACATGATCAGTAAGAAGGTCAAAACATATCAGTCAGTCCATATCTACACGTCTCCAGAGTACAATAATTAATAAGGTTTGAGTGTTAAAATGCTGTCATTATCTCCATCAGTAAGCCCACAGGGTATCATGTGTTGGGTCATGAGTGGGGGGGATATTGTCAAATGCCAGTCCTGCACATTATCACAAGGCATAGTGTGGTCGATGTTTTCACTTGTCATTCTGGAAAGTCCCTTGGGTTTTGGAGACACTTGTTTATTAACAGTTTTATGTAATGAATAAAGGATGAGAGCTCTTCTTGCTCTTTATTAGCTATGGAAATTTTTGCCAGCCCGAGGTACAATGTTTGTAGTGGTCACATTAGTTTTGATGAACTTTGCTGTAGGAGACAACAAGACTGGCACAAACTACGCAAGCCCCGTTTGTCAAAAAGGTCATAAAAATGTCCCTTTGTTTCATTGCTGTCTCTCACTCTCTCTCTTTCCTACAAATCTAGCGGTGTTAAATAATTGACTTTGATTGAATGAAACTTTTAAACAGCAGTTAAAAGTTCTGAATAGCAAGAGTGACACCAGGGAGACAACCTGATCATGCGTCACATAAATTTAATCTGCATTGTCAGGTGAGATTTCATCTCTTTCTGTTGACACTAAAATAAATAAATAAATAAATTCAGCGAATTTAGTTACAACATAGAGGTTTTTTTTTTTTTTTCAATATTACTTTCAACTTACAAAGAGAAAACATTTCACAACATCAAGAGCAAGAGGGGTATGCTAATGATTTGCCTGAATGAAAATTAATAAGATGCTATAAAAGGGTGTCATCTGTGGAATCTGAGGGGCTATTGTTTTCAGTTGTTCAAAAAAAGAAAAAATTGAAATCACTGACATCATCTTTAGTCAATACTTAGTGTCAGGTTGTTTGTCTCTTTAGCTTGTAGCTGGGTAATAAGCAGTCTAACGAGTAGGTGATAATACAAAGTGGAATCTGGACAAGGATGCCTGATTGTGTGAAAAAGAGCCCTCTGCTTTGCATTGGGGTCTCAGCTCATCCTGTTTCACAGAGCAATCATCTGACTTTATATTATTTTTTGAATCACGTGGACCCAAATATCAGGCACAGAATGAACTGTGCTGAAAAGACTAGCACAAAAGCACAACGATCTAACATGCTTGTAAAACAAAATTTCCTCCTCTGAATGTTTTCTCTCCGACTGTGATCAGTTAATCTCTTGCAGCCACATTAGCTCTTCTCAGGGGCCAAACAGTCATCCCCTCAAATGCTTAAATGATTTCCCATTGTCAGCCACATTAGCAGCTTTAAACTCCCTGTCAATCTGCAGCAGCCCCATGCTGTGCACCTTGGGAAATACAGTACGCACAATTTATCATGGGAAATCATCTTCAAAAACAAACAGAGAACGTGTAAAAAAGCACCGACCGTGAAAAAAATAACAGAGTTGGAGGAACATCCCTCTCTCACTGCTGCCACACTTGTTGTTGTTCTTTGGTGTTCGACTTGCTTATTGTAACCCAATATGTTGTGAATCTGACAACCAGCCAACATTTTTATTTATTTACTGCGTGATGTGAGTCGGTTCAGAGAGAGGCACTGTCATCTTGTTCATATCACTGCTCTGTGAAAAACATGTTACAAAATGTCAGCTTTCCAGGAACTGAGCAAAACAACTCAGTTTGTGTGTCGGTCACATTGTGATTTTGAGAGGCTGCAATCAATTCAAAGAGCATTATGAGCTCTAAAGGGTTTTTGTTTGTTTGTTTGTTTGTTTTTTACAAACTTAAAGAAGTGTGTTACCTCTCATCTTATTACTGCTTTTATGTATGAATAAGCGTGTGGCAGGTGTGTGTCCAGGGGGGAAACTTTGGGTGTCATCGCCCCTGAAAAAATCCAGTTGCCAGCAACACCAGGTATCACCAAAAACACAAGTCCGGATTGGCTTTATGCCAGGTGGGAGGAAGGGGATTACTTTTGGTATAACTAGTGTCTTTTGTGGCATTTTAATTTAGCTTCACTTATTTTGTGCTTTATATGTCTTATTTAGAAAAGGGCAGTACAGTGAATAGGACAGGAAATAGGGTGAGAGTGGGGAGTGGCATGTTGGAAAGGGGACGCCACCTGACTGCTAGGCCATGTCTCCTTATACCTATCACTTTTAAGCTTTCAGAGAATAAAGCAGAACATTTATTTTAAAAAATCTGCAGATGAAAATGAAATATTTCTCAGTTCTGATATGTGGCACTGATAAGGATTTAAAGGAACAAAACAAAACAAACATGAACTGTGTCTCACTTCCCACTCTCATTGCGGTCAGGCATTTTCTTTGTCCCATCTATGTTAGGCCATTTCAATTTGGCAGCAGCAAGCCATCTTTATTAATGGAGCCATGTGACCATGTGTCATCATCAAAAACTTTCCAGTGACAAAATTCAGCCTGGTAGGCAGCAGATGCTGCGACAGCTTTTGAAGTGTTGCCCAGTACTGATAACTCATGCAGTTCAAGTCTGGAGTCTAACATCATTTCTTGATATGTACAACATACCCACATGAAGCCAGCAGAGCAGTCGACATGCTGGAAGTCGTCCAGGGCGCGTTGGAGGATTGTCAGATGTTTGACCTGGAAAACTCAACCAAGACTGTTTGAAAAAAACGAAAAGAAATCGAAACCTTTAACTGACACTGGAACATCAATTGTTGCGCTTTCAAAATCTATCAGCAAACATTTTAGGATATTTTTGGACACACATTGAAGAAGTGTTCCTGTTGAGTTCACAGTTCAATTCTACTTTTTTTTTTTTTTTCCTTTTAGTTTTTTGCTACTATTCCCTTTGCTTGCAGGTATTATTCAAGGATGCTGGTGTTAATGGATTATTCATAAAGCAAAATTATAAAAGGCAGCACAAGTGATCAGGTGCAGTTGGCAAAACCAGAGATGACTAAAATGTGGGTGAACAAAAACAGCTGTGAGAGCCCCTCAGCTTGTCATAATGAATCAGGAGTTTAGTCATTTATAAAATCTAGCAAAGTTTTAGGGAAAATGACTAAAAAAGTTATATCCTGACACTATACATGAAGAAAAAAAACATCTGTTATATTCTCTATTTTACCATATATAGAGAGACTCAACATAGTCGATCCCAGGAGGGCAAGTGACAAGAGAAAGGAAACCTCTTCAACAGGCAGAGACCTCGAGCTGAACCAGAATCATGAGTCAGCAGTCAGTGACCAGAATGGTTGAGAAAAATGGATGCACAACAGTGAGGTCTCGTATCAATGATGCTGCTGCCTGCTGGCAGTATGAGGGTTAATGATTATAATAATGAGAGTGAAGGTATGAGACAATATCTGTGGCTGGATGGAGAGCAAACAGGACTCCTGAAACGCATTAGAAAAGTTGTGATACTGATAGAGTTGCTTTAAGTTGACAAAGTATTGTATGCCATTAGCTTAGTAGGAGCAGTTCATTCCCAACACATCAGTAAAGCTGTGAGTTTTAAAGCTCTCTATCTGCAAGAGCTGTACGCATTAATGCTGAATACTGTTACTCTCACTAATTGCTGAGGCAAAGATAAAACATTTCAAGCAGTGAGAGGCACCAAATGAGTGAAACAACTTTGTAAAGTCCAGCCTCACATTATTGCTTCCAGCGTTTAGCCGCACATTCAGGTTTGAGTATGAGATTGTGCTTGACCACATGCATGCTTCAATATGCTGAGTGTATATTTCATTCTTTTGTATGGTGACCGCCTCACATTATAAGCTAGCCACAGACTTTACGGTTGTTTTTTATAATAAGGGGTGTGGCTAGTGGTCTATAGATGCAGCTTTAAGTTCTACAGTTCTACATAAAGCCCCATTATGGTCACAATACATCTCTGGGCATGGGGCAGCTACACTACATTCGCATACAACTAAATAGCTGGCATAAAGTTATGTATCTGTGCAAAAAATAGTAATAAAAAATAAATAAATAAATAAAATGAAATTGGGTGAATAAGAATAATAATTACACATAAATAAGCTTCAGTTTGAAAATGTTTCTTTGGAGCGTAATTCAAGAGTTAATGAGCAGATTTGATATGTAATATTTCAGTCCATTTGGAATATATGCACAATTATTATTATTTTTTTTTGCTTTTTCTCACTCCAACTCAGTCTAATCTCATCTAAATTTTGCACACTGTTGCATATGTACTCAAAAGAAGATTTGATACAGAAAATTGGCAAGCTATAATTTTGGGATGCTAATGAAGCTGATAATTTGGGTAATTTCAGAGCACATCGGATGCATTATCCGGGTGGGCCACAAAGTGTGACGGACCACACTTGGCTTTGTTTTAAACATGTGCGACTGCCAACAGAATTGTCGACTTTCTTTTCCAATCGTAAAGAAAAAAGGTATTGACTGAGAGTTATTCACTTCTTTCCCCCCAATTGTCACTAGAAATGAGTTTCCAAAAGCAGGTAATTTAAATTCCCAAATCTGCTTCTGGGCAACATCTCAGGGAGGATGTGATTATTTGCACCTACACAGCAGAGATTGCGATATGTGCTGATAGAAACTGTCAGGAATTCCCTAAACTTACTTGTGATCTTTTTAGTTTATTGCTCAGGAATCACAATACAGAGAGTGTATTTAAAACAAGCGGGTCATAACAAATGGAGGCGCAGAGCCCTAGTGATTTTGATCAGGGCTTCACCTGAGGGGCCGGAATATATTTGAGGACATAAAAAGAAATTGGATTAATTTTACATTTCTTATTATCTTCGGAGATGCATAATGCACATACTTTTAACACCTAATCACTGCAATTTATTTAGGTTCTTTTCCCACGTGCACATCCACATTAATGCTGGCATCCACATACACAGACAACCTCACAACTGTCAGTAACCCCCGGCTGATCAGAGGCTCCTGAGACCTGCCAAACAAAATCAGCTCACAATTTCAGCAGAGTTCACTGATGAATATTAAATGAAAAGGCTAAAGAATTAAGCCAAGGTGTGGTGGGTTAAATTAATAAATAAATGAACTCATATATATTTATAAATATAGAAATAAAAAGTTGAGTCTCCTGTGGTCAGCCTCCATGGACCTCATGGTCTTTGAAGGCATCATTAGCTGGTTTTATCAGCACATTGACCCTAAAACTAGTACCTGAGGGGCCTGACTGTAGTGGAGCAGGCATGAGCATACGAGTCTTGGATGGATGAAATAAGACTTTGAAGTGGATTTTCTATTTGAAGGATTATACATCAGGGATTTTGATTCATGCCCATTTTTTGTCCTCGAGGCTATGCGCCTCTGCGGGTAGAAGGAGTTATCGTTCACAAATTGTTAAAGTATTTACTTCTTCTTCAGCTGAAAACAATGATATTCTGTTAATCAGAAGAAAAGTTGGTAGTGTTGCCTCTAAATGTTTTTTTTTCCCCTCAAACAGCACTGTTTTCACTGTCGTGAAACATGTAACAGCATAAACACTCTACTCAAGTGGGAATTCCAAGGATTGAATCTTTAGAGAACCGTGTTCTTCATATTGTTGATATTTCACATAAATATTTCAAGTCACAACGTTACAGGGATACCTCAAGCGCTGGCTAATTTTGTTACGTCATCCTCGCCAAAGCTTTTAAACCAAACTGATTGTTTGTTCCTTTAATTTTCTGATTGCATGTTGAATTGGAATGTAAATACATTACAATGAAGATTTATTTCAATACAGATGTCAGTCTTCTGACAGGATCATTTCTATTTCATATGGATTTTCCTAATCCCTGTGTATGTTGTCATGACCTAGTTTGGCAGAGAAATTTACTGAATACACTACTTTGTAATCCTTAGATATAATGCAGGCACCCTTTCAGCATCAGTGGCCTATTTCAAGAAAACAAACATTTTTTTTTTTTTTGAAACAGTCCTCTAAGCTATGCCATCAGGACTGCAAGTATGTTGCAGAGCATCCAAAGCCATTGTAAAGTTTCATCATCAGATTCTAACTGGCAAGACAAAGAAAAAGTGTAAACTGGATCAAATGTATCGACAGACTGTGTAAATAGTTCCCCCTTCCTCCCTCCATGCTTTGGGGAAGATCATCTCTTTCAAACAAGTACACTATGGCAGCACCACCTTAATTTCCCTGAATAATTTCCATGACAATAGGATCTTTGTGGGGTAGAGCGTTGTTTTGGTTTACTCATACAGATGAGGAGTTATTGTTTCCAATATGTTAATGCTGTTTTTTCCTGCAGGAATACTGTCTTTGAAGTAATCTCTTTGAGTGTGTTTGGTTCAAAAACCATTCTCTCGGGAGGGGGGTTGAACTTCTAAAATGCAATTTTCCTCTTACCACCCTTGAGTAGTCGTAGTATGGCAGCTCTAACCTTGAGCCGTCAGAACAGATACATCCACGCAGATTCTATTCTGATTAGATTATCCGCTTAATCTGCAACACATGCATGGAGCTGGAAGCAGTGGCAACGCTACTTGCAAGAGAGAGTAAATGCATTAATAGCTGGATGCTAATTCTTGCTGGCACATAGTGAGGTATAGGGTGAATAATATTAATGGAGCAGTGATCCAACAGCCAACAATAACACAATTTATCACACGAAAGCTGACTTCTTTGCATAACTTCTCTAAAAGCTGTTGTCTTTGTGGGAAGTTTTCTAGGAGCTGTATTTTTTATCCAGGAACTTTTATCACAAGTTAATGTTTGGGTGAGTTATGTACTACGGTCACACTATCAGAGTTTGTGAAGTCATATCTTTGTACCTTGACAGACATTTGGGGGTTTTAGTGCGTGCAGAATGACTGATAGATGTGATCCTGTTAGCGTTTTGCAGGCTCCAGCAGCCAATCCTTGCCTTTTTACCTTTGATTAAGGTTCTCTGCAGCATAATTCTGACACCTGCTGCTGTTCTGCACCACTCAACACTGAAAAGTTCACTAGAATAAGTGTTTTGATCCTAGATGTGGCAGCTATTAGAGCTTGAAATCCCTGTCTCTGGCAGTAATTCGTGCCTTTGCTTTTGATGGATTAGAAAAGAAGTGTTGCAGGAAAAGGTATTTTCAAACTGTCTTTGTGAATGCAACAGAATACATCCTTTAGTTCCTTCTCATTACTTTGTAGCAAAATACCAGCTGTTGAAAACAAACATATTTCCCGAGTAAAATGAATGCAGTCTGGCACGGAAATTGCAATGGCTTCGCTACATATGTTTAATGAATTGAAGGGGTAGTTTTGAAAGATAGCAATCTAGCTATAATCCAGTTTGAGTGGATTTTGGGACAACCAATTGGTTGTCCAATGTAACTTCCAAATCTTGTAAAGAGTGTCCAGTTAATGCTATTCCCAGAACTAAAATGCAATTACTATGCCATTTCATTTTATCCTCCTCTCTGTACAGGCTGAGAAGAAAATACTCAACAAACACTGCATATGAATCACACTTTTGCGATCACCAAGAGAGGAATATCAAATGCATTCAATTTTGTCTTCACTGCTATTTTTGCTGTTAGAAATTTGAATATCTCAGAACAGTGTGAATACATAGAACGTTTATGAATTACAGTCGTTGCTACTAGTACAAACACTTACACAAGTGCTGAGATTATGTAGTTTTACAAAGCTCCAGTATGTCCATGAGTGTCTTACTTTCACTTTTTCAACATTTTATCCAAGGTTAAGTTGAACTTTAAATTCACTGAGGCATTGCTGAAATGATTAAACCAATTAATTTGCTTTTTCTTTTAACTATATATCTGACTGTTTGGCAAACTGAGGCCAGTTAAGTAAGATTCTCTATCTTTCATAGAAAAGTCACATCACACCTTAAGGTTAGATTGACCTTTAAGGAAGCTTCCAATAACTGATTATTAGATCCTTTTGAATGGTTGTGTACCGTTTTCATTAGCGGCTCTATTTGCTCTACTTATAATTATATTGTAATTGGCTGTGGTGATTCCACTCCATAACCTTTATTTAAGCCTCCAAATCATTGAGGTATAACTGAGTTAAAACAGTTTGAGACACACCAAAAAATCAAAATTAAAACAAATCAAAAAGTCAGTACTCAGTGAAAACAATTCCACGCTGAGATAATTGACTTGAATTGCTCAAGTGAAATGGGAGTGTTGATCAGTGGAGTCTGCCGATAATTGTTTGGATCCCAAAAAGTGGAGGAAAAGTCCAAGCTTAGAGGCATTTGGCAGTTTGTGGAGCATCTTTGATTGGGTGTTATGGTCCACTTCAGTATTAGGGGAGGTGGACACACCTCTCGCACCCAAGGAGACCAAGTTATAGAGAATAGTGATGAGCGTCATAGGGATCTGAGGTCTACAGAAGGATGAAAGATCGAGTTTTGAGAGTGGTCACATGAGTGTGGCTATATGCTAGACAAGGTCATCTCTTAGTTGGACAGTTGGTGGTTTAGTTGTAGTTGTAGTTGGTTATTGGTGAATTATGTAGTTTGGTCCTTCAGAATAACTCTTTGCAAAATAGCTACTGCCACAATAAACACTAGTCTGACATATTGTCAAAGCACTTAAGTGATCACAGTAACTCATTATCATAAATTCAAGTATGTAATTGTTCTAAATACTTCTTCGAAGTGCAATGTTGACCTGAGATGTTCCCCCTTTGTGTTCCCTGACCTGTGATGGTGCCACTGAACATGAAAAATAGATACTTAATAAAAACTAAACAGGGCGATGTAACTTTTACAGTGTTGAGGTAAAGTAAGGGAAATATCTTTTCTTCTTTGTTTTGTTTTGTTTTGTTGTGGTGTGTAACCAGTACAGATAAGAGGAAATCAACCTGCAAGGATGACAGAAAACAGGTAGTGCTAGCTTAGCTAATGTTAGCCACCATATTATTTACCTGCCGATTCTCTGATTCAGAGTTTGAATATATGAACACTGTGTAAAAATCCACAACCACATCAAACATAACAGAAAAACATCCCCAGACTGGATCCAGTGCAGAATAAAACTTATATTACATGATGTTTTAAAAGTTAAACTTTTGTCGACATGCTTTAGCAGGGGACTTTGTAAAATTCCTCAGTGCACCATGGCTTGACTTGTGTTTTTCTGTTGTCTGAAGAATATAAAGTATATGTGGATAAAAATAATCAATTTTTATTTGGCTCCTGGCATAAAAGCTTTATTCTCTTAAATGTAACTTAGAGTGAGAGGTGAGGAAGGCCTCAAACTGGAGGCGGATGGCTAAATACACCACCCTTCTCCATCTGATAAGTACTTTTATACGCCACAGATGTGATGTCATGTTTTTTTTTAATGGCAGGAGGGAGAGGGGTCAATGTTAGGAGGGTCACTTTTTTCTGTTTTCATTTTGCCATGAATGTTATTTTATCAGGGCTGTTGTAGACATTGGAACATCAGTGGGTGCTTCACACAAAGTCTTGATACTTATGCTTTTGTCCTTTTTTAAATGCTTAATACTTTCTTAAAACTAGAGCAAGTGTGGTCAAGAGCTGGTTTTATTCTACTGATCCTGAGCCTTGGTAGCAAGCTGTGGAGTTGTTGGTGGTCCTTCTTTATCGAACATTAGTGTATGAACATACGTGATGTATTGCAGCACAGTGAGTCATAGCTAAGCTGTGGGGAGCAGTTGTTAAAGTCTGGGGACACAAGAGAATGCCACAGAAGAGATCTTTATCATTGTTTACAAAGGTACTAGACAGTACAGGCACATTTTGTGGGCATTGCTCTTGGTGCCAAATTTACGAAACACAAAGTATAAAGGATAGAGGAGCATTGGAAAAAAAAAGATTTTAAGTTGAAGAGACGGGCCACAGATACCAAAGTCTGCCCAGAGATAGGTTGCCAAAGGGCTGGCCACTCAGAAGAAATGGGGTCTGTGGAGCATAGAGCCTTAAAGCGACAACAGCTTAAATGAAATATTTCATAGTCTGAAACATGGATTTTCCAAAACACTAGTTTGAGAAAAATAAGGATTTTTAAAGCTGTAAATCATGTAAAGCTACAGCAGGGGTATCAGAGGGACAGTATAAAGCCTGTAAAAAAGCACAATGCCTCCACTTTAACCGTCATGAGTGACTTTCCAATTCAGGTGCTCTATATGATTGTATCTGACTTACTTATGTACTTAGTGACTGACTGACTGAAATCAAACCTGGCATCTAAGTACATGATTGCATACAATCTCAGCTATATAAGACCACTGACTGTGAGCGTCAAGCATTTATCATGGCATACAGCCTTACATTGGAGAGCATGCTTTAGCAGCTATGGATGTGATATTTCTTTTTTTCTGATAATGCTCTTATAATGTCATCCACCTATGAATTGACAGAAAGGTGAAGAAAAAGAGTAAAGGTCACTTCTCTCTCTCTCTCTCTCTCTCTCTCTCTCTCTCTCTCTCTCTCTCTCTCAATAATAAATAATTTAGAGAGTTTATTGTGTAATTTCTTTTTCCTAAAATCTAAAAGTAAAGTATCAAAGACTTCCGTGGTAATTTAACAAGATGAATAATAAAAACGACTGATGTCTGAAACTGAATCCAAAATGTCACCTTAATCCTAGTAATAAATTTTATATTTGGAGTGCAGTTAAAGAAGGATTTACTGGACATGCTTATAATCATAAAACCTTCGTTTATCACTGGTTTAAGACATCCGATACTTTTAATGTCATACTACTGTGAGATTTAGCGATTTGTGTCTTTTAAAGATTATTTCAGCTGTATTTCATTCACTAATGCGTATTCCTTAGCTTAGTATGTGTGGTTAAGCGAAACAACTGATTGTGTCTGTCTTTCTGTGTGACTTGAGGCATTAATATTTGTCAGTGTTTCAGTTGTTGCAGATAAGTTAGGCCAACGTTTTGGATTAAACGTAACAGGCATAAACACAGAAAAGCTTTCTGCTGTAATATCACATTAATAATGCACTCCCTCTTATTTAATGTTGTGCGACAGCCTCTGACAGCTTGTGATGTCCCAACACAAACAGCAAATAAGACAAAAGAGAGGGGGTAGAGTGGGTCTGCGTGTTTCATATCTCTTCATACACACGCACCTCACACCATTTTAATCAAATTAGGTTGGCAGTGAACTGAATATTGTCCTTGCAATGACTCTATAAGTGTTTGAAATAACACAATAAGCAAGGAGAGTGATTTTTCCTGAATGCTCTGTTGAACTGTAGAGATTGGTGATATTTCTCTGCAGCTTTGTCATTACAAGTAACCTCCTTCACATTACTGACGGTGATTTGGTTAAGCTCAAATTTAAAAAAAATATATATACATACTGAACAGTGTAGCTTTTAAGAACCTGAGTGCAGCTTTTTTCAACTTTGTGTATGAAAAAATATTACTGCAGTGCCACTGCTTGACTGAAACCGTGCATTATTTTTTTACAAATGTATCTCAGGGACAGGTCTAGAATGAACAATGACGATGTGATAGACATGCCTGTTGGCAATGATTTGCTCAATAAGGCAGTGGTCGTGGAATGGAGAGCAAGGCAGGAAAAACTCTAAGCCGATGCAAGTAAAGTTTTCAGAAGGAGTTAGAAGAATCATTTAAATGCTTCTCATTTGGATTCAAGCTCTAACTATAGTGCTGGTAAACAAACAGTCAACAGTAGTGGTTATTCGTTTTGGAAGTTAATGAACTTTTTTTTTCTACTCTCCCTTTTTTAACTTCTCATCCATTGAAGCTAGAGTTACATCTCCTGGCTAGTTAAATGCTACAACTTTGACATGCACAGAGGCATCAGATAACTTCTGTTCTGGACACCTGGTTGGCTTTTAAAAGATTTTATTGATCACCTAGAAACCTGCTTAGAATTCGCCTGGAGCTACAACATGTTACAGACTTTTTTTTTTTTTTTTATCCCCATGTGACCCAGTGTACGGCTCCAGGCCCTCAGGCTGGGTCCTTGCTACTCTAAAGATGAGGCTGAGGACCTAAAGGCAATTGTTTTTTTTCACCCTCTGATGGGCCCCCAGGCTACTACTCTCTTATCACTGGCAACAATAACAGCAGGGTTGTATGCAGTCAGAATCTGAATGTTCATTACGATAGTAGTTGTCTCACTTTCCACAGGGGTGACCAAATGGAGTTTATTCTCTGCTCACATTCTTCTTCTTCCAGCAACTAAATAACTACTAATTGCACTTAAGTTATTTGGTAACTAATAGCTGTTATAGAGCACCAGGGGAGCAAGTCTGCAACAGCTTAATTGCTTTTACAATCCAGAAAAAAACAAGCAATTATGACCCATCACAAATTTTGGGAATAACTTAACAACAGAACAAGCAGCAGTGTTTTATCATGGAAGTTTTAAGTCTCTAATGCAGCTTAAAAAGAGCCCAACTTATGTTGGAGGTCCTCATCATTTTTGCTGTAATAACACTAGTTTCAAACTGACAGGAGGTGCCTGTGCCATAAAGATAAGCACTCATCGGAGAAACCAATACCAGCCAATATTATCTTAATTTTTGTTCTCTTAATATTTATGCTCTACTGATAAGTCACTTCAGACCATTATCCTACAGTAAGGCTCCCAATTTTCCCAAAAACCCATGCACAAAGGTACCACACCTTTAAGTACGCCTCTGCATTACTGCTGCCAAAGAGGTATTAGATTTTATGGGCAGGGTTAGTTCTCGGTTTGCAGTACTTTAAAGGGGATCCACGTCTTCCTGGGGTAGATCATCATGATAACTTACGCTGAACACATAATCTGTGCTGGAGCAGGTTACAAGATCAGTGTGTAGAAAACTACAATTGCTGACCAATGAATTCCCTTGATCAAGGACCTCTGTGAGCTGATCTCGAATGGAGGACAGGAGAACTGGCAGGACACTTGGCGACTCGTATGATTTTACACATGGAAAATATCAAAGTTATTTATTTCCCAATTTCCCAACAGTTGACTTTAACAGAGTAACATCAAAGCTTATCAATTTGATTCATTTTTTTTTCATTTTAGGTTTCAATATTTAAATATAGGGGCAAAAACATTTTAGTGGAATAAATGGGAGATTTTTGGATTATTATATCACACACAAATGACTGAAAGATGGTGTTAAGTCTTGTGTTTTTTCTCGTCATAGTTTGCTGAGTTTGTGAAATATGATAATAAATTTGGTCATATGCTGCCATATATTGCTGTACGAGCACACTGTTAAAAGGTTGCTGCAAGTGTTATAGTTAATTACTGGCAGCAAGGTGCCAGCGTAATAGTTCATAGTTTATGTGTTTACAAAGACAGCATGGTTCACAGGAGTCTCATTCTTCTAATCTGTACTCATACTCATCCAAAAAAGCTGTTTCTGACTCTAATTGTTGTTGCTCTCCCCCAAATCCCGGAACGTACAGCTTTCACTCTCTCTTAGCTCTGAGATATTGCATTCTGATGTTTGCTGCAGTTTGTAGTTTAGAAATTCTCTCACGCCAGGCTCAATGTTTGCATGTATATAACCCTTCCTGTGTGGTGCTGTATTCTTGTTTGTTTTGAACATCAGCTAGCCTCTGCAGTACTCTGGCAATTTGTTCACATTTATGTGTTCTTTGTCTGGCTCTTATTTTCTTTATATAATGTTAGACTTTTCTTCCCAAAATTAGATTATCTCAATGAGGATGTTAGAAGCATTTGGTGTATTTTGCTAACTCCTTGCAACTTATAAAATCCCCAAAGGCTTGGATTTCAGAGTGCTTCCTTTTTTGTCAGATACTTGTTTTGGGTAGATAAAGGGTAATCATAAGAGGATGCATAGGAAGCTTTGCTTTCAGGGGAGACCAAGTAAAAAGTGGTCATTTGACATCATCTAACAACTGTTTATATTCAGTTTTATAAATTATACACCATCTTTTTCGTACGTCATAAGCACATACATTTCTTTTTCTTTTTTTTTTTTTTTTTCAGTCAGTGAGGTGATGGCTTATCAAGAATTCCGTCAACACGGCCTTGATTTCAGTGTAATGATGAAATCGAAACCATCCCGACTCATATCGACTCATTCATCTTTTGATCCTCACTGAAAATGGATCGGGGTACTGGGCAAAAGTGAAAAAGAAAAAAGCCAATTAGAGTACTTACCTCATGTAACTTTTTAAGCACTGAAAGATTGCTTTTCTTTCATGCCTGCTAACTCTCATTACATACCACCCAGGGGGTGAGGAATCAATTTGTGAAGCTTAAACACAACAGCATATTTTGTGGCCACTGTGAGATAAATAAATAAAAGAAACAGAGATAATTTAAATCGCTCTATGTGTCATGGTGACAGGAAATCAATCTGTTTTTCTTTGTATTTAAGTTCAACTTAATTCTAATGTCCTCAAATTCCTTAAGGTTTTCCTGTCACGCATTTACCGACAAGCTGCAGCTCTGCAGTCCGTCGTATCTATTTAATGCTTGATTTTATAGCTTCCCAGCTTTTCTCTGTGGTTCAGTGACTTCAGGAAATTTAAATTCTTGTCAAGGAAACAAACATGGTGCTACTGAACTTTTTTTACAAATGAAAAAAACACACACACACACAAAAAAAAAAAAAAAAAAAAAAAAAAAAAAAAAAAGGAATTCGAATCAACTTTTACACTCTAGAAGTTTATTGTGTCCACAACAGATGGACTCTCTTAGTCCTTGTGAGAATAAAATGTACACACACACACACACACAAACACGCGCGCGCGCACACACACACACACACGCACGCAAATTCAAACACACCAGTGGAGTGGCAAGCCTGGCCTTGCTGTCAGAACTCTGGACTGTTGTTTCAGACTGCTGGCTATAGTCAGCTAGTCTTCTGAAAAGTGGAGGTGGTGCAAAACTTTAGCTTTTGAGGTTAGTCAGTGTAACTGCAGTGGGACCCAAATGAGGACACAACTTATGACTTTTGTCAACATTTAAAACTTTTCCAGAAGAAAAGGCAGACAGTAAGAAGGACAAAGAAAGCAAACTATTGTATGACAGGAAATGATTTAATTTGCTAGATTCTCATGGATTGATGAAAAAAAGGAGAGGCTATAAACAATATATCCCACGGCATTTTAGCCAAAACACTTCCTATTTCCACAGGCAGGCATCACATTGAACTAAAATATCCTGTTGGCATTGGTTAGAGTGGACTAATTTGTTTTTTGCATTTAGGAATGATAGGGACTATCAAAAAAGACATTCAATAATTCATCCTTTTTTACATGAATCATAAGTATAAGCAAAAAAACAAAAACAAAGAACAATAGAAAATAAAAACAACCCTCTATGTTTTAAATTCAGACCTGCCCTTGGTCCTTTTCTTTCTTAGGACCCTGGATTGTTAGTCCATGGCCTCTGTTAGAATTTGTCTTTTCTTTTTTCCAGGTTTTTTTTCTTGAGCATAAATGTAATTTTTTCAAAGTTTAAAGTTCAAAACAAGAGTAGACGTCTCATCCCATTTTTTATAGAACACCCACATACATTCCAGTAAAGGTCAGGGATGTTCCAAAAAGCTTTTTTTATATATTTATTTATTTTTTGCTAACAAAATCACAAGCTGAGGAGCAGACACACAAGAAATTATATATATATATATATATATATATATATATATATATATATATATATATATATATATATATATATATATATATCTTTCCTTTGTCCCCCAAATAAATTGGCTTAAAGTCAGAACTTATTGAAAGTCTGACATCATAAATGTTTTCTAAACACCCATTGTTAAGTTTGTATATATGTAAAAGATTCAGCTGCCACATTTCAAGAACCTTGCATAATCTGGCTGTGAATCATGATTGTAAACTTGTCATGCATGACTTGGAAGGGATAATGCTCTTAAAGCTGTGTTTCCTCCGGGCCTGTTTCGTCTATGCATCAATGTTTTCTTGTAAATACAAATTCCACAGTATCTAATGTGATAAACACAACACAGGTGGAGTTGAACTAAGGATCCCATCTGATATTTGTTACGCTGATGATTATGTGTTGTTTCTTCCAAGGTATTTCTCCTACTGTTGGGAGCTTGTTTTTTAACTCCGGTGTTCCTCCAGAGTTACAACAATGCACCCTTAGGTCTGAATCTCTGCTGTAGCGCTTAACAAAGACCTTGGTCTTTGATTTGTTTGAGTTATTTGATGCATACCACAATTTTAGAACCATCTTTCTGAGCAAAGAATCCAAAGTAATGATTGGTTGTCCTTCATGCTGGAATAAATCAAACATTTTTCATGTGTTGCAGCTGTTTTGATTCTTGAATGAATAGGAAATTACAGAATTCACACACTTTACTCAGACCAAACATTATTTCTTAGTCTGAATACACGCCTTAAAAATTATTGGATGCAATGTTTTCGCATCATTTATGAGAACTCAATGTTTCTCCTACAGTTACTGCTCATTTCACGCCTTATATCTCTGTCATGCTGAAATATACCCGTGTTCAACTGCCAGTATATTTCACATTCTTAATTTTCATAAAAGAACTCAATCCAGACTACAGCACACACCATGTCTTAAAACGCTCCTCCCTCTCACTCCTTCCTCTCTGTGGCCCATTCATATTCCAGCCCTCCGTCACGCTGTTTATTGTCTTCATCTCTCGCATGTTCCCTTGCTACCCCCAACCTCCGTTCCCTTCTGTATCTTCTCTTTGTTCCCTTCCCTTTTTCTCTCTGCCTTGTGCTGTCTACTTACCTCATTCACACGAGCGGCTGCATCTCTAATAACTATTGAAGGGTGGTCACAGCTTTTCCTTTTCTTCTTGACTCATATCTACCTCTGGGAGCTGGTTAGGCCCACCACATGAGACATGAGTGGAGGATCAAATGCAGTAAAGTATCCTCAGATTCTGTATTTCCCAACATTCTCACTAGAGACGAGCAGGTATGTAGGGAAAAAGCCACTTAGAATTGCCCTTGTATTGCTTGAGGATGTCGAGAGACTTGAAGGGTTTCAGAGTGTGTATTTCTGTATTTTGCCATCAAACAGCAGTGTGTGCTTGGATTTAAAAGAAGCAGCAAAATGAAAAGCAGGTATCAGTTAGTTGAGAAGCACTGGTTTACAGTGTATAATTATTTGAACAGTGGCCATTTGAGAATATACACTGTAGATCTCCTCCTTCTGATGTTTGTTTCATGTGATTACTTTCAAGTCCGTGTGATATCCAGTCAAGGAAAAGGATCCTGTAGTATTTTATTTCAACACTGGCAGTGCTGCTTGTGGCTATACAAACTTAACACCAATTGGCTTGTATGTTTTCTTGTTACATTTATAGAATCTGTGTCTGCCAGTGTGCACTGATCTGTAGGTCAACCATCAAAATAGCTGTGAGTGGGAGATGCCAAGCATATGGCACACACCACGTTTGTGTTGTACTGTGGCGTTGACTGTGTTGGAGTGTTACTAATGACATTTGTAAAGTAAATGTCACATGGATAGCTCCGTGCTTCTGATCAAAGAGTTTTAGAGTGTGTCTGAATGATTTTCACACACAACTGAGGAAGTTGCCCAGAATTTTGATGCACAGTACACTAAAATCTTTGTTGGATACATATTTCCACACTTTTTACTGATAAGGTTCAGCAGTAAGATGCAGACAATGCAGAGAAGAAGGAGTGACAGATTGTCAGGTCACTTTCAGGTCATTATTCCCTTGTTTACTTCGGCATCTACTATTACTGACAACTTGATCCATACACAGGTCAATACAGGCCACACGCTAAGTCTCATGTTAAAGCCTTGTGTAACCATATATGCCCAGTAGACCACTTGTTTTGTCACTTTAAGGTAAGGCACCATGGCAAGTGACAGTTTGATGGCAAGTCTGACCTGATTTTTGTATTGCACTACTGATTTTGAAGTTGGGATGGATCTCAGCTCAATCACATGTTGTGGTGTTGGGTTGTGCAGTCATAGCCTGATCATCTGCTCTCTTTCTGGTATGCTTTAAGTTATGGTCACTGAACAGAATTCCCTCAAGATTAAAGCAGATTCATAAGTTGCTTCCCCAACATCATTTCTTTCTTTCTTTCTTTCTTTCTTTCTTTCTTTCTTTCTTTCTTTCTTTCTTTCTTTCTTTCTTTCTTTCTTTCTTTCTTTCTTTCTTGCCATGATTTTGTACCTGTGCGAAATGTTAAAGAAAGCACCCTGGCAGCACTCAGTTTTTAAAAGAGCAGTGGGAACGGCCACCTTTGGCTATCTCTGGATCCACTCCTGAGGTAAAAGCCCATTAATCCCTACTTTCAGCAATGTGTGTTTTTATCCTCCCTGCAGCTCCTAATAACCCCATTTTAAAATCCGAGGTTTGCTTTAATGGCATTGTTTCTAAAGACTTTTGATTCTTTCAGAGTGAGTGTGCAGGTGGAGTTGGGAGAATTCAGGTATTTCTTGCTAGTGAAGTAAAATAGATTATTAAGCATTTTATCTGCGTGCAGCCCACATCCTTTTCTACCAGCTTAGTCAGAAGGGCTGCTGGTTCTTGTTCTATAATTCTTACATTTCTATGAATAATGGAGGAGACTTTCAGAGTGAAGGTGCATCCTGCACTCCTGAAGCCCAAGGTTCCCAATTAGAAGCGTGGATTGGTGCCAGAGCACATGTTTCTCCACTGTATTTGTTGGCACTTTTGAGATATACCCTCCTGAAGAATTAATGAAACCAGCAAACAAAGCAGTGGGCTTGCCACCGATATTTCATGCTGGCTTCACAAATTTGCTGCTGTGCAGCACGAGATTGTCACATAGTAGGCCTGCATGCTGCCGTTCTAAATGGCTGAGGGGATGCACGTACATTGTCTTTGTAGCTGTTCTGTTATGTGAAAGTGCTGAATAACTTCCTGCATACTGTATATCTTCAACAAACATGATGATTTTAAGCCACGGGGAAAATTTAGATAGAAGCCCAAAGATAAAATGCTTTTTCATCGGGCCAAGAAGAGAAGTCTGAACAAACCATGCCAGCACTCTGTAATTTTTAAGTTTATGAAGGGTTGTTGTACTGAACACATAAAAAGGTCTCACAACTCTTTTCTTTCCAGACCTTCATCTGGCAAACAACCTTTGCCCAGCAAACTATATCTGGGTCCCCTCTGAAAAGAACTGTGGATTTAAATTGCGTGACAGTTCAGGGAGGTCCTTTTCATTTCATATTTATCAAAACATGTTTTTTTTTCTCTTAAAGAAATAAAGCATGACTCCTTTGGCTTGCCGCTGAGAATGTTGTTGGTTTTGTTGTTCTTTGAGAATATAGACTCCCACGGAGCACAGCAGACTCTTCCCAGACACACTCTGACAAAACTTTGAAGCAGAAATTGGGTTTTGGGCAAGTGTTCATGTGACCAGCTGCCAGGAAGTATCTTCTGCTTTTGGTTCACATCCTCATGGCATAATTTGAGGTTCTTACTCAGGATTGCTTTTTTTTGTTATTTTGATTTTGCATATTACATGATGCCTCCTGTTGTTTGGCTCAGTAAAACGACATCACCATTAAAAGCATTTGTGTGTTTATATGCCTTGAGGACATTAATTATTGAGGTCCTCACATCATTCATTAACAATTGAAAAAAGAAAACAAAATGACTTACAAAACATACAACATAGTTTCTGCACAAAGATAAGCAATTAATTTGTTTTAATGTGTTGGTTTGAAGATGAGGGGTACATTTTATAAATGCAGAGTATTTCAAGATGGATAGTGTTGTCTGGTCCAATGGTTAAATTGGGTGTAATCAGGTGATATAATTAGACACTATGCTTTGGGAAAAAATTAATAAGGCAGGTGGGGAAATTCTTAACAATAATCCAGCAGCTAAGGCATGACCTAGGTTAGGATGCCAAAGTTGCCTGGTTAAAGTTTGCAAAAGGTTGCAGTCATGGTTGAAAAAAGTAAGTTTTAGTGCATTCCACTTTAATGAGGTAGCTCATGAAACCAGTACACCAGTGTAGGAGCCAAATGCCCCTCCATGCCCAGTCTCCATCCCAGCACACTAACAGAACCTCAATATTTTCAGCACAATGTAATGAACATTTTTTTCTCTTCCTGTCAAAAGTTGCTGGTCAAAATAAATAAATAAATAAATAAAAATAAAAATAAAAAATCTGGCCAGAAGTTTATTTCCCCCAATTGTATTTGCCTTTTGGGAAAGTTGCATAAAAATACTTGTTAAAGAGGCTGATATAAAGTCACACACTTACACACACTCACATAGTCTGTACAAAGTCAATAAGACAATTAATACGTCCTTTGAGACACACAAACGAATAGGGCGAGAAAATGCTGACACACTATGTCCTATACAGTGTGTCTCCAATCTAATTTTAATGTGAAAAGTTATTGGGAACATTGTAAAACTTTGTCTGTCGTCCACTACAATAAAACGCTTTATAAAATCAGTCTCAAGATGTCATCTGCATCTGCTGCACGGTTATCATTGATTCAATGACACTGGTGAATTAAGAGGGAGCGGACACGGAGTGGGTACAGTGGTGTGCTTTTGTCACTGCATTAGTTTGAGATGTGTTCATCAACACTGGTTAGAAAGTCAAAATAACTAATGAACTAAACACTGATCTTTGTCAGAGACGGTGTAAAACTTCAGCACTGATGAAATTTTCTCCCATATCTGACCATCAAAACAAATCTGTTTGTCCAACAGGTGACTCCTTCTGCCCCCTGAAGACCTCATGCCTAAATCAGCTGTCAGGAGTACTGGCTACTAACATTGGTGCCTGTTACACTAAATTTCCTGATGGCCACTGCATTCCAATCATGTCTGTACATTCAAGCCATTTAACATCTTATTTTCAACTTTGCATTTGCAACACATTTTGCTACATTCATGGAAATGGATGTAAACATCTCTGTCAAATTCAACAACGTGCTGCAAATGCATCAGTTTTCATATATATATATATATATATATATATATATATATATATATATATATATATATATATATATATATATATATATATATATAAATATATATATATATATATATATATATATATATATATATATATATATATATATATATATATACAGAATATCTCAATTTTTCAGACCAGGCCTTGCCATCTCAATATATTATGCAATTGTTATTATTGAAGCAGCCTTAATTCCAGTAATGCCAGTTGACAGCCAGGCTGTATTCTGTTATGATCCTCATATTCCTAATGATTCATGAAAGAAGGCATGTGGACAATGTATAATGTTAAGCATCTATGATGGATCTGGACTTCCTCTCTCTTAGCATTTAAGATGAATGAATGATACAGAATGAAATGATAAACTTGCATGAGACAGGGCCACTTCAGATCCCTTTTGTCCAGTGTCAACACTTTTGTGTTGTGGTTTTCCTTAGAAATCTCATTAATGCTGTTTAAATTGATGTGGTTAATAATCTAAGGCTCTATAAAACTGTGCTTTTGAATTATGAATGGTATAGAGCAGTCACTTAGCAAGCTCGTCTGTGCATTATATCCTGTTAGTGTTTGTGGCAGCGTTCATCTTGATGTGCTTCTGCCCAGTGTCCTTGGACCTGCTATAGAGGTCGGCTCTCTCGGGTCTCTCTCTTTCTCTCTCCCCCTCACCTTCTCTCTCGCCCACTCCCTCTCTCACTCACTCTTTCTCTCTGTGGCTGTCTCATGCAAAGGCCGGCGCTCGCCCTGCAACCGTGGCAAATAACCACCGTCGCCTTTGTAGGTCGGGCAAATTACACAACGTGTCATGTTGGTCGTGTAGCAGGTAGCAGGGCCCATGGGAGATTTAGTGGCTTTAATTACATTTCTCTTGCTGGCCGTTGAGGAGAAAGGAATTAAATGGGACTGTTTTCTTAATCAGCTCTCGCTCGGTGGGTAACCACCCCAGCTTTCCAAATGAAAAAGGGCACTGATGCGAAAAGTCCGTGCAGCATCCAGTCATGCTTATGTGGTAAACAATGCGGAGTGCGTGTATTTGTATGCAGTGTGTCTTGAGTGTTCAGGATGGACATTTATTGTCATTTCCATGGCCTGCTCGGTGTGGGCTATGCTTTATCTGTAGACTTGGATGGAAATATGCTTCTATTGATTGCTGTCCTTGGAAAGTGAACAGATGCCGGCGGTGGTGTTGAAATAGTCTCGGCGTTAGGAACATGAACCTTTTGTGTGAGCAGATAGATCTCATGCTGCAGGGCTAGGCAGGACTAAGAATGGCTCAAGGAAATGGATTGCATGATTCATTGGATGTACAAAGCTTATTACAGGAATACAATAGATAATTGTAACAGTGAGAAAGCCAAGCCAATAAGAAAACTGTTCTTTGGAGCTGTTTCCCCACATTTCCCTCCTTTATCTCCCAACTCTACTCCCTTTGGTTTTTCATGTGCAGCTGCTGGTCCCCAGCTCAGTCTGTATCGCTCTATATAATTCCTCACTCCTTCGCCATTCTTTTTTTTCTTCATTTGATTCCTTTTTCTCAATTTCCACTTTCCATTTTACCCTTTCCCCAGCTTCGGGATCCATTTTTTCTCTGGATGCACTCTGAGATGGTCGAGCTGCAGCTGTGAATTTACTGCCCCATCAGGTGCTTCTAATGTATAAAGTAGAGCATATAATGGTTATTGAACAGGAGAGAGTTATGGTGCATGGTATTTATATCCTTGGCCCCTGAGTCCGATAACATGATATTGAGATTGAGCTGCCCGCCAAGTGCAAGGTGATTCGAGGAATACAGGACACTCCGCACACACAGTAAATAGTAGAACAGGGAACAGGGATCCTATAAACGAAATAAGGCCGGTGTGGTATAAGATAAGAAGGTTCCAGGGCCAAGAAAAGGCATTAATCCTTATGTATTATGACATGGTAATATCAAAGGTCAAGACTGATGTGAAGGATGAAGTCGTGACCTTTAATCTCGTGCTGGTGTTGAGGTTAAATTTGATGTGGCTTGACCTTGTTCCCCAGAGAAGAAAAAGCAGGGAAACCAATAAAAGTTTAACCTCTTATGGGACTTAGCACGAGGCATGTGCACATCCCCTGTGCGCGTGAGTGTGTGTTCGATTGCAGCGGAGGTGTGTTTGTAAACACAAGAGAGAAACCTGAGTGGCTGATGATCCCGTGTTTGGTGCTGACACTGAGAGAGGGGTGCCATGGCTCGGATCAATAGCACAAAGTGTTGGGTAAGAGTAACAAACAGAAAGCAATATCTAAAGAGCAGCAGAGGGCAGGAAGTTAAAAAAATACAGCTGTATGATAAATGATCGCTGGAGGTGATTGGGGCAGAAAAGAGAAAACAACACAGACTCAGTTTCATAAAAAAAACAAACCTCTCCTGCACAGCTGGCCTGTAAAGTGGAGCCATTTGTATCAAAGCTGTTGCTAATGCAGGACGTGTGCAAACAACAGGGACAGAGTTTGACCTTGCTTGAAAAATTAATGGCACATGTCACTGGACATGAAGCACAATATCTGTCTAAGAGCATGACATAGGGCCTGAATGTGACACCTTGAGGGTTATGAAGATTATTTTTGCAATGTGTAGTAAACTACTCTCGCAATAAGGCAAAACTAAGACAGAGAGTGACAAATAAAAAGGCCACGTTGTCAGTGGTGGAAGGAACCTTAGATAAGGGATGTCAGCAAAGTGAATTACTGTGACAAAAGGAGGCAAAGTGACACTCACTGCTGTCTTTTTTCCTTTTTTTTTTTTTTCTTCTTCTGGTGAAAGGTAGCGTAGGTGGGCTTCATTTCAAGCTGTAACTCTTGGAATGCTCATGAACAAATAGTTCAAGATCGGAGTGATGTGTCAGTTATGTTTACCACCGGACAGAAGAATATCTGCACCAAAATAATTTCAGAAAAATAAATCCTGGCAGTCACCCCTTCTGAAGAAAAATGCGTCTGCAGAGGATGCCATGGTTTATTGATTATGCTGAAATAAATAATATAACTCTTTTGTCAGCTCGTAGCCAAACAGTGATGTATAGGGACGGTAGACGTGAGTCAGAAAAGGACGAAAACACAGGGAAGTAGAGACCCTGCAGGCATTATTTTGATACAAAGTGTGTCAGTGCTTTTCTATTATCCTTGTGGAATCTTTCTTTGTATGCATGTAATGCGTGGGTGTTTGTGCCTGCGTGTTTGGATGCCAGTGGTTTCATCAATGGGAATGGAATCAGGATCTCCCAGGCAGTGCCCAATTTCAATCATCCCTTGGTCACTTATAGCATCTAAAAAATGAAACTGCTTCCATCCTTCACTAGATTTCTCTTTCTTCTTTCTGCACAGCTGCAGGATTAGGAAGTACTGCCCTGAGTGCTAGCTTGTTTTCACAATTTGCTTTCATTTATCCCTCTTCAATCGTCCAAATGACCTCCTGCTCCCTTCATCCTGTCATAAACTCTTGCCCCATTCAATCTTTTCAAGCATGCAGGGGTAGTTGACCCTATTACAGAAGCAGGAATATCAAACATGCTTCCGGTATTCTGTAAACCACAGCAAACCACTTATGGTAATACCTTTATTTCCCCTGTGATTTTTCTGTTTGGTTCTTTTGCAGTTTTGTAATGCAAATAGTGATGCTGACTTCCATGTTGATGTACTATTTCTACGCACTTTTGTTTTGGCCCTGCAAAAATAACAACTGTGATGTTTGAATCGGTGTTTCTTCTTACACCTGAATCTCCTAAAGTGGAAGGACACTAAAAGCACAATCACATCTCCTTTCAAAAATAAATAGAAGGATCTGCATCCAGAAGCTAATAATGTTAAAACAGTCTACAAATGGCCCAACTGTTTCTGTGTCACACTGCCGTTGTCATTTGAATCTCATGAATTTGTATGAGACTAAAATTACCATTATAATGTATCATCTGCCCTTACCTTATCACAGAGTGGACAAGCATTACGGTCTAAGTCCAGCATGGATAACTGCTCCTATAAGTTCTCTAACACACAAATAGGTGCTGTCTAATCATAATAATAATAATGACAGTAACCATCTGACTGAAAGGTCTTTTTTTTTAGAACAATGCTTCTTTTTTTTCGCACAACACTTGGTGGTAAATGAATGATGACTCTGCTTCTCCTATAATTTCTACCTGGTTGAAGGATGATTTTCCTTGCTATTTGATTTTCCCATTTTCCTGCCTGATTCGGTCACTTCAGCTGTTAAAAGTAAGACTCAACTTTATGATTGTATTAACAGCTGGCAAAACAACAAAAAACCCCGTCTAGACTATTTACTGACAGGATGAGGAAAAAGCACAGTGTTATAGCAGATAATTCCCATCCTTTATTCTGCCAGTTTAAATCTTTAAGCTCATGGGGGAAGTTCAGAGTCTAGTGTCCGTCTGTCAACTAAAACGTTTATAAGAAGTCGTTCATCCAGTTATTTGAAAAAAATAACTAATGAGTTTGCATGCAGAGGTTCCCAAACTTTTCAGCCCCGACCCTCAAAATAGTGGTGTGGAAGATCCCCTGTTGTAGCAATACACTAATAGGCTGATCCAAAAACGAAAATAGAAAAATAAATAAATAAATACTTAGATACTAAGTTTAGCTGATGGGTAGAAATTTATATGCACATATCATTCTTTCCAAAATGAATCTGCTGCAGATACCGTTGTTATTCTGGCTTGGTCACCTCCGGGGTCTTTTGGCAACAAAGAAATTACAAAAACACATCAAACATATTCTGTTTTCATGATTTTTTTAGGACATTTGACTCCTCTTTATGTTAATATATATACATTAATGGATGAAGAATAGTTTTTGATTTTGGAAGCATTTTGTTCCTCCACCATTATTGTTTGGTGACCCCTGAACCACTGACCTAAACTATGACTTCAGTTGTTTTCAGTGTGTAAATCTGCAGCTTTATGTCTTTTTTTACTGACTGTGGATGTTTTTATGCCATTATATGTATCTGGAGAACCAGATTTAAGGTTCCACCTTGGTGGACAATAATGCTATTCCCTTCTACTGTGCCAAAGTGCTGCTGCCAATGATGTCTGGGCAGATGACAGTCCACCAACAAGTTAAGTTCAGCTTGAGGTTTCTGCTTGTTTAAAGGCGTTTTTTACTGCCTAAGTGCTTACTCATTGATAGATCAGTAAATATCTATTATAGGCAGATTTTCTTTTTATGTGAAGTCTGGTCCTGCTCGAGGTTTCTGCCTGTTCAAAAGACGTTACAAATCAAAATGTTTAGAAACTAGTTTTGTGTTTTAGATTTGTGTTTGCTTCATTGTGTGTTTTGCTGTTTTTAATCAACTAGCTCATGTACACTTAAACACTAATAACCACAACAACAGTTTTCATCTCCACTCAAAGCCCTCGTTCAAAAGTTTTGCTGTTTTCCATAACATGCTCAAGATCGCGACTTTCTCACACATTAGGCTCCCACTTGTGTCCCGTCCCACTTGTTCTCCTCCGGTCTAAGTGAAAATGTATTCCTGAGCTGGGAATTGAAGAGCTATGTTGACCGCTGAGGCCATTTTGGAGATGTGCGGCAGTGGACAATTATCACCACTTTTGAAACAACAAACAACTTCAGCCTGTCAGCATGCTGACCTGCGTGTTTCTCGGATGCTGCGCCCCCAGCATTACTAGACAAGATCCTCCTACGGCTTCAATGCTCAGTCAGACCTGAATGTCATACTTTTGCTTAACAATGAGATGCTTTCCATTTCCAGGCTCTCCAGAGAGAAGTGTGTACGTGACTGCCCACCTGAGCTAAGGTGGGAGGCAGCAGGTGATTCTGGGGTTAGCCTGGTTTGGCAGCAGATTTGCACCGAGATTTAAGGATATATTCCTTGCGTGTTGTCACAACCTACTGTGAAGCCTCAAGAAGACAAGCTTATCCTGGTTCCTGTAAGCCCCCCTTAGACAGAAATCAATACCCTGTCTTCCTTCACAATGCTGACCCAAATTAAATAGAAAATCCATAGAGATGTAAAACAGAGGAAAACAAAAACAACCAAATGAAGGAATTGATTCTGGAATATATACGGCTGGACGTACGATGGCACAAACACCATTACGGCCATTGATATATAAACAAGTTCAATCACTGTGAGGTCAGCTCAATGATTATAGGCCGGAATAATTAGGATTTGTGACTCTAATGTTGAGTCGTGAGAGCAGTAAAGTCATGGGGAAAAGCCATGCAGTTATAAGCTAAAATGTAAAGCAATCTCATGGCTTTATGCAGCACTTTTGCTCATATTTTCCCTTCACTTTTTGCTTATGAATCAATTTTATTTGATGTACTCGACGTCAAAGAGCAGAAAGCTTTTCACTTTGTCTCTTTGTCGCTTCCTCATGTCTGACCAGAGGCTGGAGTGAGCCCGAGCACAGGATGTTAACACTCAGCCTGCCTCTGTTTTCTGTCCACCAACACATTTGTTATTTCTCAAAGGTGTTAGTAGGCAGCAGTAACAATATGACAAAAGACCAAGAGGAGCAATAATTACTCTCTGTATGTCACTCTCGCTGCACAATAGGCTCCGTAGCACATTTCACAGTGGGCAGTCCTGCTCCGCTCATTGTTCGACTCATTTCCTCCTCCCCTCCCCGTGGGTTTCAGATGAAGGCTTTTAACAACATGTAATACTGGGAGTAATTTGATGAACATTTTGGCTTTATTTATTTATTTATTTATTTATTTTTCCATTTCTCAATATCTTCAGCATTGCTCCACTGTTACACGCTAATAACCCTTCACTCACATCAACCAAGCTGATATTAGCCGGCTGATTTAAGCTTTGAAGATTAAGGAAACAACTTTTACAGGTTATGTTATGACCGTCTTGAGTCAAAAGCTGCCTGAACTTTTGCTTTTATTCTTCCACCCATGATCCTCTGTCAACCACTTGGGCCTATTTTATAAACAAATAAAGGAATCCGCCTCGAGGTCCCTTCACTGTTGAAGTCCTCATCCCTGAGAAGTGGTCATTTTCACTGGATTTTAAAAAGAGATTTCCTGAAACAACTCAGACGTTTTTTTTTTTTGTTTTGTTTTTTTGTTTTAATTGTGATTTGACGGAAAGTGGACAAAAGCGTTTATTGCTTCCAAGGAAGCTGAATAATTTTGCCCACTGTGTAGTGGAAATCAATTGTCAGCTGTAGTCAGGCAGAAGCGTTGAAGCACACAGAGACATTCATCTAAATTCAGCAGATGGTTTGACAAAAATCATAGATTTGTCAGTTATATTACTGAAGACTGAGGAAAAAAGTGTTTTATTTTTAGTGATGGGTTGAGACAAAAATAAAACTAAGAGCAATGAATGAGTGTGAAAAATAAAAGGTAGAAATTATGAACTGTACGAGACTCAAGGAGTCAAACATTGCAGTAAAATGACTTCTTGGCTCAGACATGCATAAATGCCAGAGGAGAACCCGGGAGTCCAGCATTTCACAGGAAACTCCTTGAATTACCATGAGATCAGACACTTAATTAATACGCTGATGTAGATAAGATTTACATCTACTCCATCTTCAGGGAACCACAGATCCAGACCACTCCTGTGCTGCATGCTTTGCAACCCATTTGTACTTCTTCCTCTGGCTATCTCGATCAAAAAGATAGAAGGGACTTTTCCAAGCCTCACGGCTCAAGCCTCTCTCTCAAACATTTAGCCCCTTGAAAACTTGTCTTTGTGAGGAAAAAGACACAGAGCAGTTTTAAAGGGCTGTTTTAGTCTAGGGTGGGGGCTGTACCTCATGGAAAGATGAAGGACTCCTTTGAGTTATGGCATCTATTTAAAGCAAAACGTCACAAATGCAGTCATGATACCGACTGCTTTTGAAGTCGGAGAGGATCTATTAAGTCACTAACAAACTAGAAAAGAGACTATTCAGGGAATAAATTGGCGGTTTCGGCAGGCATGGCTCAGCCCACTGCTGGCATGTCGTAAAAATCAGACATCTTCATGAGACACTTGAAACTATCCTTGAATGGCTGACAGAATGAGGACCCGGTATAAATAATTAGCACAGTTTTCATCATGTTTGTCATTAGATGTGGAGAAAGGCTGGCAGACAAGGCTACAGATTAGCAGACATACAGATGATTCCACTTGAAATAAAGGGACTGAACTGGAGCAGACATGACAGTGCTTCAGACAGAAAAGTGTGAATATAGAAGAAATTCGGTCTCCTCACAGCTGTGTGTCACTCTGGATCTTTGAGTGGCACTGGCACATTATCACGGTGTCAGAACAGAAATCCTTCCTCCCACTTTCTCTCCCTCTAAAACTAGCACAGGTCCCTTGGGGGCACAAAGGGAGATGGCTTCAAATTGATAATCACCAGTATTCATTATCATGGTTCCTGGATTTACTCTTGAGTTCATTTCCTAATTACTTGATTATGTATCGAAAATTATTCATTAATGTTTTCCACTTGCAACAGTTTGTGCAAGTCATTAATTACTTTAAGTGTCTGTGGATAAGTAATGATTGGTTCCCTCTCTGATACCCCCCCCCCCTCCCCATCCACTGATTCCTTGTCACAGACAGCCACATTGTTGCACGTCAAATTACAAAACATATTCCATTATAGTGATGCAGTAAATGAATTTGATGGGATGAAAACCCACCACATCAGAACCACTCTCATAGTTTGACATATGACACACTTCAGAACAGTGTTTTCTCTCAGCGGGCGGTTCTTCACTTGAGCTCTTCTTTTTCTTTTCTTTAAGAGTGTATGAAGTCAGATTTATCTTTTTATCACATTTTTTTTTTCCTTGAAATAGACTCTTTCTATTCAAGGTTAAAAGTGGCAGATCTCATGTCTGTATTGTCATCCTGTTGACATTTTACATACGTCAGTCAACTCCAAAGAGAACAAAAAAAAGGTTCACAAAATTTTGATTTTGAAAGAATAAGTTAAATGTTTTGAGTAGTTTTCAACTGATTTCGAAATAGTGTCAGTATAGTGCCTGATGTCAATTTTTCCCCACATAGAAATTTGAGTACTTATTCAGCATTCTCTCTGAAGTGTCTTTGTTTATGACTCCATTCGTAAAGTTTGACAGTGAGAAGGAAGTTAGCAAGCAAGAGGGTTTTTGTAATATTTTTTTTCTCCTTAGCTTAATAACTTGTACTCATTGCTTTTTTCTAAAGCTGGATGAGTAAAAATATTTATTTTCTGGTGAAGTATTGTTTTGATGATGGAACTCCGCAACCAGGACTTTGCAAGGTAAAAGAGCGAAATGTTTATGAAGAGGTTTGAATATTTATGTCAGCGTGTGAATGCTGTACTGCTCTTTGAGGGAACAGGTTTGAGTTAAACCATCCGCGTATTTACGTTATTCTTACATTTATATGGACGCTTGAGGATGAATCATGACTCTGGACTTTGACAGATACATCTGGTCCCTTTCTAGAATTTTTTTATGTTGCAGATAATAATTTTACACACCTAAAAATCCATACATGATCTCATCTCTCTGCATCACTTAGATACACGTCTCGAATAAAGGAAAAGTAGTGCCGAAAACAACATATGCTGTCCATTTATTTGCTCCACAATGAATGCATACTCTGGCAAGAGCCACATCTTAATGACAGTGGGTGATGGTGCTTATGGGAAATTAAGTCTTCCTCCAGGGAAACCAAACTTTCATACAACAAAACTCAGACCGAACCCCAACAGTGAAACATCTGACATAAAGTCAAGGAGACGTGGAGACTGATGCATCATGGACAGCAGTGTGTCTGCATTACAATTTGAGGGCAGATGCAAAGAGAAAGAGGCCTGTCTTTATTTAACTAAAAAAAGTAAGCTGTTCCTGTTTTTGACACAGAAGTATTATTTCACAAAACTGAATATGATCTAAAACTAATTAACCTTTCATAATCTGAGCAGTCCTCATAGGTGTGTTTTGTTGGTGTGTTGTCGTGCATGAATATTGAGTTGTAACTCTGCTGCTGGGCTGTATGAGCTTTGTTGTGGAGAAAAGAAGAAGAAGAAAAAAACATAACTAGCATGTTAACTGTTGGCCTATGGCCTAATTGTCCTCTCTTAAATCCCAGAGTAGCATCCAAATACAAAAGCCTGGCTGCAGCACTGAAACTACACAAGCATCTGAAAATGTTCAACAGCATGTTGATCAATGTGGATGGAAAGAGAACCAAAGAGGGAGAGATGTGGAGAGATTTGGCTTGTTCGCACAAAAATGTCAGCTCTGGTGTGAGGTTTCCAAGCAGGTATCTGTCTTTGATTATTAATAAAATCACAGTTTGATCCAGAGTGACATGTCAAAAAAGACAAAGATATGGATAAAGTGTGTATTTTAGAGCTCTTTCTCACAGGACTGTTTTAAAGTTGATGTATTTCCTAATTCTTGGATAAATGTCTGAAAATATCCCCTTTTTATCCCCTTCAGAAATATAACAGCTTCAGTCGAGATGAAGAAAGAAGACTTTTTTCATACTCTGAGATGTACTGAACGTCAGAGAGAATACGTCACTTTTGACTGTCTATAAAAACGACATCATAGAGAAAATTCTGAACGTATCAATAATCCATTAAGTCCTTTTGTCAGCTTCAGTCCTATAGCTTCTCTTTCATCTTTTTTCTCCTTGCAAAAAAAGCAAAGCAGCAATGCCATTAGAATGCTCTTAGATTGATATTCAATTGTCGTACTTCCTCTTTAAGTGCAATCCAAAGTATGGCAGGCGTCCTTTGGGAAAACACAGATGGACTGTTTACCATCCCCGTGTCATTTCATATTTGCCTCATTTTGCATGTTTAGTTTTGAATCCTCTCAGTTGGACATCTCTTTCCCCTTTTTCCTGTTTTCATTATTTAAAAATGATTCACCTCAGACATACTGCATGTGACATTTTAGGGCAGTGACTAACACATCCAGGGCTCGCATGAAACGTTGACAGTTCTTTAAAAGCTTTTATTTTCAGCTGAAAAAGCTTGACGTTTGCGTGCGGGCAACTTGTGGTATTTTTAGTCCCGCTGATCAAATGAATCCTCAAATCTGTTTAAGGTGCTGATAACATAAGAGGGAATGTTTTCTGTCATGTGGCTTAATTTCTCGATGTTTATTTGGTATTTGTTTGAAATGCAAAGACCATTTAATTATAAATATACTCAAGCAAGCCTATTAAATGGCTACTACTCATGAAGCTGGTGTAAGCTGATACTGTATCAAAGTGTTCCAGAAGTAGAAGCAGTGTTTACGGATTCAGAGTTTGTGTTTGTGTGTGTACATGGTGTTTATAGCTGCTAGTGGAAGGGAAACTGATCCCAACAATTATAAAGATAATGCAATGTAAAGTTAGGATAGTGAGGGTTACAACTAAAATCATGGTCTGGAAAAAAAAACAGTATTTTATAAACAATGTAGATACAACGTTAAAAAAGTGAACGTTAGTTCAATCTGTGCATGTGTCAACTTCACACTGAAATATTAACGTCTGAACATGTGAGCATCTGTGCTCATAACACTCGTCTTGTGGCTTTCAGAGCAAAGAGATCCCTTTTAGTTGTTACAGTATGTGAATGCATTTTTGCTTTGTTAAGACTTTTTTGGGGAGTTAAGCAGATTGAGAGACACAGAGAGAGGCACTGGGGGAAAAAAAAGGCAGTGAGAGAGACTGTGTGAGTGAATCTGGGGGAGGGGAGGGGAGGGTGGAGGGTCCTCTGAGCATCTTGAGCAGATTTAAACAGGCACGGCACAAAAGGCCTGCTGAAGGGGAAGTATGAGAAAGGCATAGTGCGCATAATGCATACCGTGACTCATCTTTCACCTATTTTCTGTTAAAGATGCATACATTGTGTTTTTTTTTTCTTTTCTGTCTTTTTTTTTTTTATTCTTGTAAGTTGGTTTCCCCCCGCTACCCCAGAAAGTATCACCTTACGAGTCGTTCTGAGTCATTTGTGATTCTGAGCACTTCAAAGGTTCATGACTCTGTAGCCAATGCTTAGACTGAAATTAGACTCAATGAGACACTGCAGGGGGAGATCCTGCCTTCGTGAAAGTAGGAGTGCTTTACACATATTATTTCTGCACCATTTGGTCCAGCTTCCAAGCGTGCGTATCTGCTGAGTAAACATGCCCGTGTGATGATGGAGAAGTTTGTCGATGCTGATGTGCCCTTAAATGACAGATTGAAATCGTAACTTATGCTGCTAATATCTGCCAAATCTGCCACCAGATGGTATGAGCGTGTCTTTTTATGTTTATTTTCCCGTCAAATGTGTAAACTTGAGTTCAAAATTTATTCTGTAACTTCTGTTGCAGTAAACAGTCAATCATGGCATTTCTTGATATTTAGAATCACAAAAGATCCTTATTTAAATGTTGGTCTTTTTTTTGTTTAATTATTATTTATTTACTTATTAACTTATTTTTAACAAAATCACAGCTAATTTGTCTCATTTCATTTTGCATAAAGAGTGTCTGTTATCTCCTGTAATCTTTGTTATAGTGCCAAATAAGATGGAGCCTGTTTCCACAGACAAGTATTTTTTATTTTTATTTTTTCTTATTGCTCTGCCAATCAAAATCCAGTTAATGGGGACTTCTGATCAGTTTTATGAACAACAAAGAGGAAGAAGGTTTATTTTTTTTTAAATCAGTGAGGTGACTCAGGGTGCATGGTGCTGACTCAAGGGGCAACATCCAGTAGAGAAAAATGAAGCCCACGCGGAAGTGCTAAAAGTTGCTGTTCATTGAGAATCCGCTAGAGGTTCGCTGCAGAAAGACTGGAAGTCACAAACACATCAAGCCAAAAAAAAAAAAAAAAAACACAACAGACTTTTACAGCATTAAAAAAAAAAAAAAAAAAAAAAAAAAAAAAAACTATTTACAGCCTTGTTCAAAAAACAGCTTGGGTCTGAAATTCTAATTTTGCTAGTTGCACACACTGTACGGGTGGTGAATTTTTTTTTTCTAACTCAACGGTTTAGAAGATATTAGGATCACAAGTTTGTCCAATCAGAGGTACAGCTCAGCTCATGTGACTGACGGGTGATCTATAGCTGTTAGACAGGAAGCTCAAAACCTGTGTCATATCCAATATGGCCCCATCCACCAACCAGCTTCATTTGACTGTATCAGGATCAGACTGGTGATGTCGCGGAGACTAGGTCTATATTTAATAAAGTCTATGTTCTGACTCTGATGAGACCGCCTTTCTTTAAACAGATTCTTCATGGTGACGTAGGCGGGCCATGCGTGTGCCTTAAGCTGGTTCATGTTGGAGTAGTGTGACCCTGGGCCATATGGCGCTTCGGGGTGCCAATCATGCTTGAGTATGGCATGGTATGGATGGCCAGTGTGACCGTGCCCTTAAGTAATCTGGCAACTGCAAGTTTTCCAGCTCATATGAAGCAGTTTTTTTTATTTTTTATTTTAGGCTCCAGGTTCCGGGTGAGCTGAACTAAGAGAAAAATGCATGAACAAAAACAGACACTGAGGAGGGAAAACGACAGACATCAGCAAAACTTTTAGAAAAAGTCAACAGTCGATTCTAAGAGACGAGAAAGGAAAACTCAGTGAGACATATTGATTGTTTTATACCTGAAATAAATGTGTGAAAGAGATGCACTTTTTTTTTTCCCACATCACAATGTGTATTCATCAGCAGCCAAATTCAGGTCAGCAGTCCGCTCTGTCACCTTGTATCCAGTCAGCTGAATCGCTGGTGTTTGTTTGGTCACATACTGTAACACACAGTGATAACACTCGCAAAGCTGCGTGTCAGCCTTCTCTAGAACAACGGAAGAGGATGGGAGCTGGTTTTAGGAGTCAGCAAAGGACAAAATATGGGTACACCGTTGTGTTGAAATGGAATGTGGCACAATAAAGACTGGATTGAGAATTAGATACCAGCAAGATGCTTCTTGTTGTCTTGATAGCAGGGTTTGGTTGAAGGAATTATTTTTCCTCGGTGAACGTCAGACCCTGACTTGTAACTTCTTGAAAATTCATGGAAAGTTCTTCTGTTTATTCTAGGCTCCCAATAATTTGTAATAAACAGGAATTTCGCAGCAATGTGCTGTGTTCACCAATATTTGATTTACACTCAAGGCTATGTGAGAGGGAAGTATTTGTTTCATTTAGAAACTTTTGTTTTGTCTTGTGAATTAGAATTTACTCAGTTGATTTCACCAAAACTCTTCCATCCTGCTCCCGAGGCAAAGTTTGCGCGAGTTTACACAAAATTTGTTTTCCATCTTCATGTATGCCAGGTGAAATATTGCATGTACCATGGGTGAGTTTCTCCCGTTGCCCATTGGCAGTTATTGACATGCAAGACCGTGCCTCAGTGAGAGAAATGTTGTTTTCAAGGCTCTCTGTGCATGGCAGCCACTCGTTGAGCGGTTCCTTTATCAGAGCAAAGCAGCAGGATGGAAGAGCACATCTCAGGCTGATAGTGGGGCTGCTGCTTCTGACTAATCCTGCTCACTGCCAGAGAAATAAAGAAATAAATAAGCGAGGACTTGAGAGAGGAAAGGAGTGAAAAATTTAGTTGTATGGAGAATAGTTCAAAGGCTTTCACTCACATAGAGATCACTACTTCTGATCCATAGATAAAGGTGAGACAGCAGAGACATTGTATTGGCTGGGAGACACATACAACGGAAGACAGTAGAAATGTGTATGTGTCTGAGCATGTGCGTGTGTTTATTGGTTTGTGTGTGTGTGTGTGTGTGACAGTACATTTAAAAACATCCTATTGATTTCCACAAATCAAGTTTTCAGGCAGACACTTAAAGTATATTAAATATGAGAGAGCTTTATGTGTATTAAAAGAAGTATATTCAATTGTAATGGCTTCTACACAATCTTCTGATGTACCTTTTGGTGTCTGAGCTCAACATTTTTTTATTGCATTTCACACCCAAGACTCACATTAGTGAGAGTGATGGAGGGGAAGAAAAAGGAGAAGAAATGCCGTGAGTTCAATCATTTTCTTTCTCCATTTTGTGTGTGTGTAAATCACATTTAAGCCTTTTAAAGGGAGAAGAAGGAAGATCTTTTGCAGTTTAGGATATCCATCATTGTATACCCGAGTTTTCCATTTAGTCTTTACAACATGCAGAAAGGAAAATCAGAGCAACTCTGGCTTTCATGGAGAAATAAAATCAATGAACTCATGTGTAATACAAACTAGAATGTATTCAAACAGATTCAGGTTTATTGCAGGGGATGTTAACATGCAACAGTGATTTGTTGAAATGTTGTTTTTTTTTAATATAGTTATCAAAAATAAAAAGAATTTTAATAAAACATAAAACAAGGTTTGCCAAATGATATATTTAAATCACAATTAACTAATGTGTTCATTCAGGTTTAATTGTACTTTTAATGTCAGGTTCTTATAATGCCTTTTTTGTCTGTTTTAGGTTAAGTGACATCAGTCTGATTAACTTCCACTGTGTGACTACAATAGTTTGAAGGTGGTAGCTGAAGCTCACATTACTCTGGGATTTTTTTTTTTTTTTTTTTTTTTTTTTTTTTTTTATCCCTGGTTGACATAAAATGCAAAATACTTTATATTGCATTCAAAAGTGCAGCAGTGTCATTGTTTTCCATCATCAGTAGAAAACGAGCAGGAATGCCATGGCAGCTTAAAGAAAGAACAATCTGCCAAAGGGGACCAAATATGATGTAGATAGGAGATATTAACTCATTCGCTGCCAGACGTTTTTGGCGGATTTTGAATGATCTTTCAAGACACTCAGAATATTGTGTTCTAGGACTATGTAAACTTGGAAACTACCAAAAGAAAGAGTAGACTCTCATCTTATGTCTCTCTACCAAGCTGGCCCTCCTTTTTTTAAACAAACAAAAAAAAAAAAAAAAAAAAAAAAAACACAGAAAACACACTTTTTTGGAGAGTGCTCATTTCTCAGGCTCCATCCTTTGATCCTCTCCATGATCTTCAACATCTTTTCTCATGATCGTGACACTCTAACTCACTGAGCAACATCTCGCCATGTCTCTGTCATCTCACATCTTCTTCTGATATCTTTGCTGATCTCTCATAGACAAGCTCCGCCAGACACCACCCCACACTTGTTGAAATACATAATTGACGTCTATAGACGCAGTCAGTGGTTGTAATCCAATTGACATCTGAAGATGCCAGTGGCAGTTGATGAGTTAACAGGATGTAAAATAAGGCCGTAAAACCAAGAGACCCAATCTAGACCTGATAAAAATAGAAAATAGCTACTGTCACTGTTAAACAGTGGATAAAAGAACCGCTCCATGAGCCGCAAACCCTCTGAGTCTTTGTAAATGATGTGAAGTGGGCTGTGGCTCCAATCATGTCAGGCACAAAGAAAACCTGGATCTAAAGTCATTAAAATGGTTCATTGCTCTATTTTCTAATTTACTGAGATTAATAATAGGCCATGAAAAACATATACTCCAAGGAATTCTTTAATTTTCAGGAGTTTACAACAATGCACTCCACAAGGGGACTCCCTGGTTAGTGAATAAAGCTGAGAAAAGGGATGAATAAAACCACAGAAAAAAAAAAAAATCAGCTGACAATAATAATGAGAAAAATACCACTATATAAAAAATAAATTCTTTAAAACAAAAGCTTAGAAATGTTTTAAAGCTGTCTAGGCCAATTCCTGTGCATCCTCACATATTGAAATAAAAACGGCTTCAAGGGAAAAGCACTGTGATTTATCTGCCAAAGGCACACCAATGTGCAACATAGACCGTCACTAGAGTGACTGCAGCTTTGGGAAGCATTGTATTTCTTTGTAGTGTCTTTCCCCTGTGATGTGTGTTTTTAATACTAAATAGATAATGCAGCAGTCTAGCAGGCCTGGAAGTACCCGACCCTCAGCCTGTGCAGAGCGTGCTGAATATGGGTGATGTTCCGCCCCGAGGCAAACTGTGGCAATAAAAAGCCTTTCAGGCGGACAGGTTGTCAGCGCATGCTTCAGTTAGTGATGGTGCATTTGCTGCACGTTTCAGATTCTTGAAGACTCTTTGACAGTGATGAGTGCATCTACAGCACTCAGGAAAGATACGAGTCACAAGGTTGTGTTAGAACTGGAGTTAACTTGTCACCTATATGTATCAAACCAGAAGATATACACTTTTTTGGAGTACTTTTTAGTATATATATATATATATATATATATATATATATATATATATATATATATATATATATATATATATATACACACAAATTTTCTGGAGGGAGCGATTTGATTTGGTGTAAATTCTCAATTGAAAACACAATAAATATGTAACCTTGACCAGAACACTTCATATTGACCTTTGATCTAACTCAACATGAATTGTTTAATTCAGATCTGTGACCCCAGCTCAAGGAAACCAAACATGCAGACCAAAGCCAATTCATGTTTTAATTTGCCCTGTGTGACCTCCATGACATCAACTGCCTTATACGCTTGTGCATCTTTCAAATGCTGCTTTTTTTCTTACTTTATGTAAGATTTTTTTTCCTTCAAAGGCGCCTTCCCCAACTGAATATCTACGATTAGCGGTCAGACTGCAGAAGAGAAAAGCCTCAGGAATGACATGTTGAATTAACACCCAGCTCAGCATTCTTTCTATGCAGATTGAAATAGAAGTCTTGCATCTTCCTCTGGACTTCAGAAAAGCTCAGTGAAAGACATGGTACATGCACCCATTCCCCCTTGCTATCCACTTCCTTTGAAAGGATGACAGCTACATCACAGTGAGTCAAAATTTTGAAGCCAATACTTGGCAGCCCAGCGGTCTTTTTTATTTTTTTTTTTCCACCAAGCAACGGAAATCAGGGATCCTACAGACATCACAGAATTCACTTTATTTCCCTTGCTGCCTGTGCTCTCTCTGTTGTTATCCTCTGAAGGCTCAGTATGACCCCACAACACTTTGTTGTTATTTTCAATATAAAATATCCATTCAGGGATTACTTGATGCTTCTCAGTGTTTATTCTCCACTCCGCCTACACGCTTCTTGCTAAATGCAAGACAAATTGAGCATTTTCGGAACTGGCACTTCAGTGGAAGCATTTGTCAGTATCGTGCCCCGTGTTAGAGCATTTGAAAGTTAATACAGCATGTGTGCATGACCATTGTGATTAGTCTGGGGCATATTTTAGGAATTGCAGCAACACTCTCCATCCTTCTGGCTGTTAACCGCTCAATCAGGCTTCAAGAGGAGGAGAGAATGGAGATAAAATGTGGAGGAAAAAAAAGAGGGACAGAAGGAAGACAGGGAGATGACACTTTGAAATGGAGGAAGTGTAAGAGTGTTGGTTTTGGCTGCCTAGTTAGCCTATGAGCTGCAGCCACATGCTTCCATGTTGTGTTATGCATTACTGATCTCCCTTCTGCAGACTCACCCACTAAGCTGCGGTCATACCCACCAGCTTCCCACATTTCTCACCAGCTCTCCCAATGGCTATAGTCCCATGTGCTTCCTGGAAACAAGACCAGTATAACCCCACCCCAAACAACCCCTGCAACCCACACACACACACACAGAATCACTTGTATAATCTCCACACATAGCCCGTCCATTTCCACAGCCATATCACTCACACTGATGCATAAAATAAAGCGACACAATGCATGGCTGTATGTGTAAAATGCATGATCTCATCATGCGTTGTGTGTTTTGTGAGCCAGCTCTGCTGTTTATAATCAGACAGAACGCTTTACAGGACGCTCACAAGGGTAAGGCCGGGGTTCTCAGAGGTGAGCACTGCTCCACTGTTAGCCATTTATCACCGGCGCAGTGGGGATGGAGGAAACACACTGTGAATGCAGAGTGGTATTATGGGATCCTGGTCTCTTGATGTTTGCGGGTGATAAACATAATGCTGGAGGCCAAGTGTGTCTTCCGCCATTATTTAGAGGACTTCGGATTGGAATTCCTCCCCTGTAGGCTGAACAGGATTACTTAGGAAATGGGATGTTTACAAACGGGCGTTTCTGTTTTTATGAGATGATAAAACATATTACCAATATGGTGGACTTTATCCCTGCATGAAACAAGTAGCAATGTACAGTGAATAAATAAGACTTTTTATTCCACTGTGGTTTAAGGTTTTATGAGTGTATTTAAAGGGGGAAAGTTTAACACTTCCCTTTTATATTCCATGAAGAAGCAGAATCTGGTGGAAAATGTTCTTAATACAGCATTTGTTTAAAAAAACAAACAAACAAAAAAATGTGTTTATTCTTTATACATTCTAAAGTCCTATGACAACCCACTGGATTTTTCCCCCTTGTTTATGTTCAACCATCAAATACAAGTCACTCAACGAACAATAGAAACGTTTTGCCAACCACTGGGTTCCTTCTCTCAAAAACACGGCACATTTCATGACATCCTAATTCCACTGTGAAACCTTTCCCACAGTATTTATGGATGCACCAGTTGGAGTCCCATTATTTGAGCGCTTCATCTGCGCTCACAAAAATAGATGCATTAACTTGTGGAATTATTACAAAAAGATGTGTCCAAAACAAAGAGGGACAAACTGTTCACATGTGCGCCATTGCTGATAGCGAGTTTAAAAAGAGCATCTGTTGCCATGCTCTGAAGATGGAGCGGGTGCACTGCACTGAGTGAGAGCTGTTATGGCAAATGTGTTCTCTTTGGAGAGTAGAATCCACATCCTGTTATCTGTTAGGGTCCCACAAATCTCCAAAACATGACATGTAAATATGCTCACAGCAGACCGAGTGTAAATATATCAAGAGCACATTTATTAGGAGCTGCTGGAGGAGGTAGCTGCATCAAAACGAGTGGCTGAACTCTGAAGAATCAATCAGTGATACTTCTTTCAAAACAATAAGCACTGATTTTTGGAGATGATTGCAGACCTTTCAGTCTCCTACTTTAACTATGTGTGTTTTTTTAATCAAAAGGACATATTTGAATGGCTTGTAAACACTTCATTTCAAAGTCTGTTCTTTCTCAAGAGGACGGGCAGAGCAGGCACAATATATCCCTCAATTTTTGACAAAGTCTGTTTCAGTAAAAAGGGAAGAAACATGAGAAAAAAGGGGGCAGTTTCATGATCATCCCTTACAAAATGACATGCTTTCATCCCTGCCACATCCTCCCTTGGTGTCACTGTATCTAGCCCAGCTTTCTTATGCCCTCCTTTTTTGCTTTTGGCAGGAAAAGACAGGAGACATGAAACATTTCCCCATCTTTTTTTCTCATCTTTGACAAGGCCTGTGAAGACAAGTCTGAGAGAGGAGGTGTGCCATTTTTTTTCTCTCCTAACCGCCAACCAACAAAATATAACAGCTCCTCTGCTCTGGAGGGATCACCCTACCCTCAAAGGCCCCAACAGCAGCTGCAGCACCTTCTTTGAGACACCTGAAATGAATGTTGTGAAGGGACATGAAGAGCATATACTGTACTGCCTCCTCCAGCTGCAGCACCTTACAGACAGCATCTTATTCTCAGACGACAAATCTTCACATTTTATACGATTTTTTTTTCCTGTGACTTGTAAACCTCGAGCTGTTCTGGGAGTGTGAGGGGAGAATTTAATTGTAATTTAGATTGTTTCCACAAAGGGATTTTTTGATAACATCTAGCTGCTGCCTTTTACCCACTTAAAACCTCCTGCTGCTCACACTTCTTGGTAATAGGCTTGTCTCAGACACAAAAGGCTGAACTTGACATCTACCTTGTGATATCAGTGGTTGCTGGCAGGTTGACGGACAGCCAAGAATGGCAGAGTTGCCCCCTTTCTGCTAATTAGCTCAAAGGAGGAAATGAATGCGATTTCAGCAAGGCTAGCACTTATCATTAAAAAAAAAAGTCCAATCCCCAGCAGACATGATGATAGTGTTTTTACACCGGGCTGGCCTTCCAGTCAGAACTATTATCAGGATTTGGAGCGGTTTGAATGGGCACAAAAAACACAAATGGTACCAAGAGGTCAGGCTGCTTGCCCTAAAAGATGTTAGAGATCGTTATGGAACGTTAGATTTTTTTTTAAAAATGAATATTACGAATGCTCAAGCTTGCTCTGGCTGGATGTGTGCAACATGTCCAGCAGAAAGATTAAAAGACACCCCCCCCCCCCCCCCCCCCAAAAAAAAAAAAAAAAAAAAAAAAAAAAAAAATTGGGTTTCATGGGACCAAACATTATCAGTTCAGCTCCTCGCAGAAGTGGTAGCCAGACGACCCTGAAAGAGCTGCCAGCGTAGCACAGGGCAGAGCAGAGAGTCTGTTTTGTAATGGATGGAAGATTTTTTTTCTTTATATATTCAGTACACATAAACACATCAGAGCACACCTCGCTTGGGGGAGGCGACAGGGGCTGCAGAGAGTGTGTAGTGGCATAGAATTACCATGAATAATTAAAAGACTGGTGTGAGCATTCTGGTAGCTCTTTGATTGACTCTGAAAGCCCCGGGAAAGAAATTGGCAGATGAGAGCAAACTGCAAAATGGCCAGCTCTTTGCTCTCAGCTCCCTGCCTAAGATTTGCACGACTAAAACCTTGAATCAGCAGTGTGCTCGTAGGCCTTTTTTGTGTCTGCATATCCCAAAGTGGGATCCAAATTCTGCTCATCAAAACAGAAAAAAAAGATGAGGAAAGAAGAAGCAAAAGAACATGAGTTGGCATGTGAGTAGTCCATGTTTGATTTCTGAGGTATTCTTCTCACCCCCCCATTCTTCAGTATAATTGCAGTGCTGGCGAATTTTGGGAGATGTTTTTCTTGTATGGGTTTCTTGCAGCTTTCTGTCTTTCATTGCACGCAGTCACATAACAGGATTAGAGAAGTACAAAAATGGCTGACATATGTCAGTGCTGGGGGAGAAGGGCCCATGGGGCGTCATCGGTAAAATTCGCTGAGTGCACAGAAGGGAGAGGTCAACAGGGACTGGGGCTTGGCAGCAGCCCCTCACCTTCCCAGAGTGTCCGGATGTGGGCGGCATCCCATTACTCATCCATATCATTTTGCCAAGCCAGCACCAATGTCCTTAGATATGTGACATGAAGGCCATTCAGCTAAATGAAACCAGCAGGTGACTCATGTTCCTCTGTTAGAGGCTGTTGATGTTCAACTGGTTGAATGAAGGTTGAATTATTTCAGGATGTGAATTGTGTTGCTGTTTTTTTTTTGGCGGTTTTTTTGGATGATAAAGTTTGCTTGAAGCTGATGTGCAACAGGTTCAGTTTGAACAGGACAAAAGTTTGTCAGATTCTTGAAGAATTCAGGAAATGATTATTCTATCAAATCTGCTCACCTCGTTCTTTCTTCCACAGTCTTCTGCTGTCTCTTGGATTTTGCCAGCCTAAAAAAAAAAAAGGACTGTGCATTTCACTAGCACAAAATGTAGAACATTCCCTGTCAGCACATCACCATGGTTTGTGTTCAGGACAAAAGCTGTATGCTTGTATGCAACCATTGGCAAAATAATGAGAAAGCTTTGATTTAACAAGTCTTAAATATGTTCAGCAAACTGGAAGCTAAGTAACTATTATGATAACCCAGATCTAAACATGCCGCTCGACACAAAGACTCCTTCACTTAAAAACGTCACTAATGAAATGTCAGATGACTGCCTGACTGCCTGCTGCCTGACCTGAATTTGGTGTTTCATGCCTCTTTGAGTGTTGTGAGAAGAAGAAGTGATTACCAGGGAAGATTTTTCAAAGAAATGGGGTCCAGTGAGACACATTTTGGACTTCTGAAAGCGTATTTTAACTTTCAGAAGTGATTTTAGAGTTACCATTCTGAAATAAATGACACTAAGCCAATTTTCACAGCAATCTACTTTTCTTTTAAAGGGCTAAGACAGACACTGACATCTTTGGTTTAATAAGCTAGCAACCTTTTTTGAACACTCTTTGAGGGTCAGAACCAAACTTGAATATTCTTGTAGCCCCTGAGATCCGTCCATTGGTCACAAATGTTACAACAGGTACCTTGGATGACATTTATTGCTTAAGAGCATTTTTTCCTTGCATTTTAAATGCTAAAAGTGGCTCTATGGTGTTACTTTTTGAAGTGGATGTGATGATTTGGTTTTTGGTTTAGTTTTCTTAGTGTTCCTTAGTGTTTCTTGAGGTTCCTGGTGTTTCCCTTGTGTATTTTTGTCTTATTGTGTCAAAGTTTAGTCTTTAGTGTTCCTTGTTTTATTTTGTAAGTTTTGATCTTTAAATTTCTCTATTCTGGTGCTGGTGGTTCTTTCCTGAGTTGTCTGTATTGTTTGTTTCCCTCCTTTGTAATCGCTCCTCGTGTGTTTCACCTGTCTCATCACTCACCTGTTTGATTGCCCCTTTGTCTATGTAGTCTCTGCGCTGAACTCAGTTCTTTGTTTGTTGAATGCTGTCTTTATGTTGCTTGTCACGTCCTCATCTTCAGTGTCTCCTGTTATAAGGTTTTCTAGAGTTTTGATTTTTCAGTTTGCCATTTTTGGATTCTGTGTTTGTGGATCTCTTTTGAGTTTGGATTCCTTTTGGACTTTTGAGTTTAGTTTTAAATAAACCTTTTTGAGTTTTATCTGCAACTGGGTCTTCACACCTCTCTTGTGATTCCTGCTACCACCCATGACAGTGGAAGTGATATTTGTGTTTCTGTGTTGCCATTTCTAATGTTTTGAATAAGTTGGGCATGTTGTCATCAATGTTCCTGAATTGAGCACGACTGTAACCTGCTTGAAACTGTCCCTCAGCCAAAGTTACACGAGACTTGCTGAAACAAGTTCATGACAAGTTGGATGGGGCAGGCCTCAAACACCAAGGTCTGCCTTTAGCTCTGGCTCTGAAAGGCCTCAAGAGAGCTGACCTATCAGAGTGAAGGGGGTTTGTGGAGTGGAGCTGGGAGCTTTAAAGAGACTGCAGCCAAAGCAAAGCATTTCAGACAGAAGCTGAAATAAGGGTGTTTTTTGTACAAAAGCACAGAAGTCCTGCTTTAAGTGTAACTTCACAACAGTTATAGCCTTAGCTCAAATAATAGTTCACATAAATCACTACAAGTGTATTGGACTACAGTGTGTTGCCTCTCCAAACAGTTTCTCAATAACATTTAGAGCACAGTTAAAATGAAAGAACTAATTCATCAGTTTGAGCGAAAGGATATGCATTGGTTAGTGTTCGGGATAAATTTGAAATGTTTAGTTACTGAGAATGAAGTGTTGACTGTGAGTGAAAAAAGGAATAAATAATATCCTCTGCTGTTGAAAAACCGGATGCTTCTGTAACTTCCATTCATGCTGAACTCCCTCTGAGAATTAAGTATGAAATACAAATAAAGTAGCAGTATTTTCTAATCCTGCACTGAAAAAAAAAATCAGATATTTAAGCTGCATGGGTCAACTATGAATCCGCCAATGAAACACAGAAACAGGTGAAGGGTTACAGGATAAAACATAAGACAAATTCTACAAGTTGCCACAGAAACAAGGATGACAGAATGCACCATTGGTTGGGTTAGAATCTCATCTTCTCGCTGTTCTACTGAGGTGTGAACACTTTGACAGAATGATAAAGCAATAAAAAAAGGTTACTTGATACAATGTTGGAGGTATGAAGAATTGCTGTATGTCACTGTCAAATTTTTCAACCTGTACTATCTGATTGTGAGCATCCATGCTTTGGATGACCCACAATATTCTTCTCCCTTCCATATTACCCATGACCACATAAAAGGCCTGTGGCAAAATATACCTTGAAAGTAGCTTTGGAGGAAATGGAAAGTGTAGAGAGAGAGAGAGAGAGAGAGAGAGAGAGAGAGAGGATGGGGTGGTGGGAAAAGGACGAGAGCGCACTGAAGGTAGGCAGAGAAAGTAATGGCGCTGTTTATGGATTGGGGCTATTTTGTACATCAAAGTACACAGAAAAGGAGAAAGAAAGAGAGACAGAGAGAGGGCAGAGACAGTGAGGCAGAGAGAGAGAGAGAGAGAGAGAGAGGGAGGGGAAAGTCTGCTGCAGGCCATTTGATTGTCATTGTTTCTCCTAGGTCATGTGGGAGTGCATGCGCCTTGTTTTTATTCCTTTTGTTTTCCCTCTTCTGTTCCTCCTTTTCTCCCTAGTAATATCAAGCAACGCTGCCGAAAACGCTATTGACATAAGACTATAACAAGCACGGCTAGCTCCTCTTTTGTTGTTACCATGGATCAAAAATTCCAGATTGCTCTGTGTCCTGCCTCTTTGTCTGTGTCTCTCTAATATGCCGTACGTGACCTCCCCTTCTAAGCCTTTCATAATCACTTTAAAGTAGTCAGTCTTAATCGCTTCATCCCTCTCCTTAATCTCATCATACCTATTCTTTAATCTCCTCGGAGAAATATTCTGCATACAGTACACACTCATTCTCAATATAATCATTACAGATGCATGGGCTAAATGCACATGTTTCATTTTTCTTTTGAGCTTGAGATTTGATTTCATTATTGTTTGCTAATCTGGCTAACCCCCAAACATCTGCGCAGGTACCCATACAAACAAAATCCCAACAAACATTCACGGATGTCCAAGTTATATCTGAAAAGGCTTTTGATATGCGGACGACTGTCCGTTTTACATCAAAGGTTAATTGATGTCTCAGAAATGATGGTTTCCAAGCCAAGGGATGAGTGAGGAAAGTCTCTGAAAAAGACGGTCTGTCATGCTTTGACATACATTTACACCCGTGTTAATCACAAAGTGGCAAAATGGAGCCCCTTCCTTTTTTCTTGACACTCTGTGGAGTGTCCTTCAGGTCTCCTTCCAGCGTCATGTGTGAGAGCCTGTCCAAAGAGATTTGACAAGGGCCCAGCAAGGAGAAGGAAATAAAACCCAGAGAGATGAGGCAAACATATTAATCTTGTTAAGTTAAACGCCGACCCCCACCTCCTCCTCTCTCCTCTCTCCTCTCTCCGTGCTCCTCAGCTTTGCTCTCCTCTCTCCCCATTCCCCACCCAGATAATGTGCAGTGCTCACAGTGAAAAATCAGCTAATTTCAGACCACGACTCGGTCTGGCTTACTGAGGCTCTTAGGGTGGTGCTGAGCTCTGTGCTGCTCCTCCATTAGTCGCCCCCCCACTACTGTCTCTGCCTTTGTCTTTGTCGCTGCAACACACAGACACACACATACTCAATCTTCTTTCTCTTTCTGCACACACAGTTACAGGAAAACACTCGTGCACATTTATCTTGGCCCCTCATCCCTGGCCCATCCGTGACCTTGAGATGTATGATGGATGTGGGTCTTTGATGTAAGTGAGTTTTAAGTTTTAGATTGACAGGGATGGAACATATTGATTATGTTACAGAAGGGAGACAGGGAGAGAGAGTGAGTGGGGGTGAGAGACAGATGTACAATCACACAAATTACAGTGAAAAAAAGAGAGGGGGAGAAGAAATGCTTCTGTGGAGCATGTGGAGTTGATGGACTATGTTTCCCCCTTGTGGTGCTGGAAAGCAGGTAGGATGTTTTTGTGTTGTGTCTTTAAAAACCCGTGCAGAGCATCTGAGGAAAGGGGTGGGGGGGTGGAGTTTGCTGAGTGCAGCGACTGTTTTGCCCCCAAGGAGGAAAAAAAAAGGGGCACGGATATTAAGCCCTTTGTTAAATCCAGATCTCTCTGACTGTTTGTCTCACCGACTAACCCACTCTCTCTGCTTCTGTCTCTCTCTCCCTCTCTTTCATACTCACTCCTCATGCAAAAATCCAAGATCTTTAATTAGCATGCAAGCAAACATCAGCATAACAGGTGTGAGTCAAACCAGCAAGAAATAAGCCTCGGCAGCTTTTCCTCTCAGTGAACGACTCCAACTGCAGGAGGCCAGTTCTTTTGAGCTTATGTTACAAATTTGAAATTGTCTCTTTTTTTTCTGCAGAAAATGTTCATGCATAACTAAGTTAAAACTTAAAAGTACATGACCTTCTTGTCAGGAACAAGAAAAAAAAGCAAACCAAATCCACCGGATATTTAATTTTTTCCTCATCTGTCGAGCAGTAGAGAAAATTGGGAAATCTTATCAGTCATCGCTGGGAGATGTTGTAAAGCAACGAAAGAGAAAATGGCCTTTTGAATTTCTCTTGAGTGACTATCCCTGCCATTCCCTGCTCTCCAGTGGTACAGCATGTTGTCTCCACCAAGTAATGAGATTATTCTTTAGCTTAAGTGACCAGTGAAAAGCCCACATCTCTGTCATATCCGGACAGACTTGCCTTTTTACAGCCTCTTGATCTTCCTCCTTCTGCAGAACAATGGAGGTCAGGCCACTAATGCTGACTGCTGCTTTTCAGACAGTGCAAAGAGTCAAGGAGAGAGACAGACAGACAGACAGACAGATGGAGAGATGAAGAGAGACAGGAGAGAAGAGCTTCTGAAGGAGATGGTGGAGCACTCAGAGCCAAAGCTCGGTAGAAAATATCTTGTAATAATTATTTACAGTACCCTCTGAAAATGTAACTTGAATACACTCTGACAAAGTCCAAGTAAAGCAGGCAGGTCATAAAATCATACAGGTTAAAAAAAGATATTAAAACAGTCCAGGCAGAATGAAAAATCAAATTTGTAAATTCATTACACTTCAACCTTCGTGTTACAAAAATTCAAACTCCCATCTATCTGGCTTCATGCGTTGCGTTTGAAATGTATCCTCACTGACCAACAGACGGATGAGAGACACATCGGAGCTGAACCTTGTGTCACTTGGCTGTTAATAGTTACTGGTGCAATGCATGTGTGTGTGCGCCTGTGCATGTGTGGGCAAGCACATATCTTCACCAAATGCACAAGCATATGGTCACCCTGTGACTGCAGAGATGCCATTAATGCTGCACAGCTCTGAGAGCTTATACTGTGTGCAGCTTTCACTCTGCCAGGCCTTGATGGCACTGTCTGTTTCCACCATTATGCTACTGGTTTTAAGCCCTTGATGACACCGTACTATGAAAGATGGATTAAGATTACTCCTCAAATGTGCAAGAGAGATGGGGGCAGATTATCCGTGCGCACATATCTCTATAACACAGTGCCTATGCTCTCAGTTTCCCCGGCAGCCTAATGTTTGGCTGCATGCAGCTGAAAGCTTTAGTTTATTCATGATATCAGAATGTGGCACTTTTCTGCAAGCTTTCTAAAAGCAGTTACATAACAAAACAACTGCAGCACTAATCCCGCTAACATCAACACAAACTGTTTGTTATGCAGTCTGACAGAAACGATACAGAGAGACTGTGGTCTCTTGGATACATGCTCTTTGGTGACCTTAGACCAGGATTAACTCTATTTTAGGTCAGAGGAAATCTGCTTATTAAAGATGGCATAGAAGTGTCATCTCTCCTGGGAAAACTATGCCAAGATCAAGTGGAGACTGACCATTAACACCACTGATGTGAGAACTAGGGCTGTAAAATAGGGCTATCTATTGACGTGTGTGAGTATGAATTCGTCTGCTTATAGCTTTAGTGGAGAGTTGAACATTTCTCTGAGATCTACTGATCATAAACTGAAGCTGTGTTTGAGAAATCACTCAACTATTACAAACAGCAGCACATTCTTTTAAAATGCACATCCCTTCAGTATTTTCAGTCTCGACATTTCATAACCAAATATTAATTATTATTCATACATAACAGGGATAACATTGAGACTGTTATGTCCAAAGTCCAAAAAGTGGATCTTGGCAACGTTGGTTACCACTTATCTAATTGTATCATAACAATTCCAGTATCAGAAATACATTACATGCTTATACTGATAATCACCTTGTTTATTATTCTCTGTAGTTTGCTTGTGGCTATATTATGTATCATGATGGTCACTAGAATCGTGAAAACCATTTCTAAGACATCAATTAGCTGTTTATCTAAAAACAGCCAGTCGTCTGCATATCCAATGAATTTCCTAGCTATAAGTTGAACATGTCTGTTTTTTTTGTTGGGTTTTTGTCTGGTCAAAGAACAACCTGTTTCAGGTAAAATGTCATCTGACAAGAGCAGACAGCAGTGTCTGACAAGACATGAGTGTAGTGTCACAGCAAATAAAAAAAACGGCGATCAGTACTTCCAAGGGACAGAATTTTGAGGTTAAAGTCAGGTTAACTTAAACCAGTGAAAGTATGAAACAAAGTGAGCTGGGTTGTCTGTTGTTTTCCGTTGATTGTTATTAATATCAAAAACATGCCGTCATCTCCTCACTCTGTAAACCAAAATACCGCCTCAGTGTCCACAGTCATACTGCACTGGTGAAGCCAACTTGTTCAAAGAGGTGATACGGCAGGTGGAGGTGCTGTTCTAACATTTCAACCCTCCGGCTTAAGGCCCATTTAGTCACATTCACGTACGAAAATGTATACGTCCTTTTCAAACAATGTTACAGTAACTGCCTACACATCCATGCATCCTTTACATTTGCATTGCTGTTTACCAATACATCCATCAACAAACTCAAAAACAAACATGGCAGTGGAGGAGGTATTGCTTATTTACCTCTTGCTTAAAAGACAAAAACCGAGCAGCAAGTTCCTCATCATCTTGCAAAGTTTTTCTTCAAAAAGTTCCACCCTTATTATTTCTTCTTCACATCTCACTAGAGCTACATATGTGGTCGGGCCAGCAACACTGCCCCCATGGTTTCCAGTGGTAATGCTTCATTTGGTTCGTATCTGTAGACTTTATGGAAACATGGATAAAATAAACACAGAGCTCAGACGGAAGGCTCCAAATCCGGATCCAGATTTAATGTTGAGCATAAATGGGCCTTTACCAAAACATGACATTTAACTTATGGTTAAAATAAGTACGATCCCTCAGACCTGTAAAGTCCGCAACAGAGCAGATTCTTATGGTTTATTTGTTTCTGTTACACTGGTATTGAATAGCTACATGCCAACAGTCACTTCTCAAATCCAGGAATCAGGAAAAAAAAATGATGTCAGAAAAGCTCTACTTGTAGTCCCAGTTGGCTCTCTAATGCACACACAAGTATTGAATAGTGACTTTATCTCTGATTAGGTCTCACACATTTGGACAGGAAATGTACTCCATCCTAAACTATTTGTGACAAATCAATCACAGGTCAAATGACACTGAAATGCACATTTGAAAAGGGATGAGTTTGAAGAGCTGAACAGTGTTTGGCCTCAGAGAGTCCAGCAGAAATCACAGAGAGCATGACATTCTTTTGCTAAGAGAGAGGCAAGAACCCTTTCAAGAACAAGTACAGGAGAATAATTGAAGTACAAGTGCTAGACTCACATTACCGGATCACGAGGGTAAGTGCTCGGGAGTTTGCGTGTGGTTATGTGTGTGTGTGTCTGTTTTGGCAGAGAGAAGAGACAGATAGAGAGACAGTCAGATGAAGACTGAGACACAAACACAGAGGCAGATAGCTCTGAAGGTTGGTGGATGCCTTGGGAGGTCAGAGCAAAGTCAGTAACATGACCTGAAACCAATGTTTCACAGCTGCAAGGGGAAGAGAGAGAACTGAGAGAGAACCTCATTAGATGTGTGTGGGGTTAACAGCCAGCTAAATGCCCACTGTGTGAGTGTCATTGAGACCATTTAGCCTTCATACCTCCCAGAGATGAATGGAATCGTTGGTGGAAATTTGCTGATTGTGATGAGAATAGTTGTCTAAATGCACATATAACTTTCTTTCTGATTCTTTTCCGCTTAAAAATGAATGATGAAAAGAATGGTGGTTTGTTTATTTATTTATTTTGCTCCTGTACTAAATTATGGATATTTTTCACCTTAGAAATCCAGGACTGTGAAACCAAGTCTGAGTGCATGTTATTTATTTCCTTCTCATTTCATTCTGATGTACTTAAAATGGTTGTTGGATATATATATATATATATATATATATATATATATATATATATATATATATATATATATATATATATATACATATATACATATATATATATATATATATATATATATATATATATATATATATATATATATATATATACATATATACATATATATATATATATATATATATATATATATATATATATATATATATATAATTTATTTTTTGAAACATGACGTTTATTTTCTGGTGATATTGACAGTTTGCTTGTTGGTCAAAGAGCAGATGAAATACATGGAGTGGGAAACTTAGCGACCATAAAAAGAAGGCTCATCTTGGAGGTATATTTTTCTCAAGAAAAATATAATGGCTATTTAAAAAAAAAAAACAAAACAAAAAAAAAAAACAGCAAAAAAGGAATTTACAACAGAATTACCAGGCATGAGGGGAATCCTGTGTAGATAAACATCAAAGCTTGGATGATTTCTCTGTTTGTGCAGAGTACGAGGAAAAACCAGGATTTGAGTGGCTTCTACTATTGGAATAACAATTACTATTGTTTATGGAGTGAAGAGTGTCAGTATGAATCACAGTTTCATCAAGGGCAGGAAGACCTGAAGGACAAAAGTGATCATTCATCATTAGGTTGTTGGGATTGTGTTTGGAGAAAAGGTGAAATATCACCAACTTGTTTTTTTTTTTTTATCAGCATAATGAGGAAGTGTTTACACTGAGTGTATCTGCAAAGCTTTTAAAGACATGCTCACTTAAAATGTGTGCAAAACATTCACTGTCAACTGAATTAATTTATTTCCCTACAGTGATTAATGCTTTCATGGCTTAATGATGCAATTCTTACCACTTGCCTATGATTTAGGAAATATTGTGCTCTTAGTAAAATTGAAACAGACAGCCCTGAATTGAATCAAGAAACCACATACGTTCCAAAATAAAGCCCAAAACTTTTCCAAACCATAACCCAATATTTGAACATAAGGCAAATATTTTTAGGCCATTTTTGTAGAAACTAGTTATAAACCAAACACTGATATATCATTCATTAGCTTTTAAGCTAAAGGGGAAAACATGTCCCCTTTTATTTTATATGCATCCAGCACTACGGAGTCACTTTATCATTCAATTCAAGTTGTTTTTCTGTCTACCTTAATTCAATATTCATTATTCTGTTTTTGGCCTCTACCACATCCTGAGGGAAACATCTGGCTTTTTAGCTGCTAAACTCTGTGCTGTGTGCACCAGCTATAGGTGCTAACTGTGTCAGTCTGCTGTTTGGAGCTTAGCAGTTACAATGGGTTTTTGGACCTTTGTGCATGTCTCACAGCTTCCTGCTGCTGTCCAAAAGCAGCACTATGAGGGCAGCAAAGGTGAACAGAAATAGAAAACGTGCGCACCTGACAGCTTAACAATGAGCTGAAGCCCTGTAAAGCTGAGAACAGGGATCCAGCTGCCTGTAGGTTCATCCGAGAGAGGGACCCCTTACTCATCATGTGACTGTTCGTATATTTGTTCTTCAGAAATATATGCTGTTTTCCATGCGTCTTATCTTAACTGCTTTTTCCACTTTTTATTTGGCTTGACGGAGGCAAGAGCCTATCTTAGCTTCAGCTGGGTGAGGGGTAGAATACACTTTGGACAGGTCATCAGCCTGTCACAGTACTAACATGTAGAGGCAGATAACCATTCATGCATACTTTCCCACCTGCAGGCAATTAAGAGTCACCGAATAGCCTGATGGGCATGTTGATATGAGAGAACCCTTGCATGCACAGAGAGAACATGCAAACTCCACACAAAAAGGCATCTGCCTGGCTGGGGATTCAAACGTGGAGCCATCTTGCTGTAGGACAACAGTGCCGACCCCTGTGCAGCTCTCATTTTAGACGTTTTAGGTACACCGTTGTAAAACTTTCTTGTTGGTGTGCAGATGCACTGCATGCAAAAAATGTGTCTAAATTTTTGGTCCCTTAACTGAAGGTTCCTTTTAATTCAAAAAAGCTCCTCACAGGGCCGTTTAACTTGAATGTATTACTACCTGCATCATGAAATAGACGATTATTAAATAATTAACAAGAAAAGCCGTCAAAAGTGGTACAGCTAGCTCGGTTTAGTAGCGAGGATTCAGACTACTGCACTACACCATCAGTGGGGATGAGCTTTCAGCTGTTTGCTTTCACTTGGTGCCCACCATAAGTCTTTTTATCCCTAGCAATTTGACAGTAGACTCTTTATTTAGACTTCTGGGTAATATTAAGATGTCCATATGTCTCTATAAGTAAATAAAGGTTACTGTTTAACATTACACTGGCAGGCATCACATTTTACCAAAACATTCATTTCACTGCAGACTTACAGGAAATAATAGCATGAGATAATACTGGCAGTTGTAAGTAAAAGGCCGTGAATTCAAGTTTTGAAAAACAATCCAAACAACACCTCATGTCCACACTAGCTCAGTGGAGTCCTTTGTAAACAGTCTGCCTTTTCCAATTCTTGTGGATGAACAGAAAATGTCACGTTCAAACACGACTAAACAAAGATGCTAATTTGTTGTAAAAGGCCATTAGCCTTGTTGATGGTGAGTAACAAAGACGGACAGAGTGGGAACAGCAAAGGGAGTGATAAACTTTCCATTGCTAACTTGTTTAAAAAAAAAAAAAATGGCATGCAAGTCAGAGGTGTCAACCTGTGTGCCATAGTGGCTAACGTTTTAACATCTCACCTGCTGACTGCTAGTGCAGAGTGCGAAAAACCCAAGGTGTTGTTGCAAAGTTTCAATCGGGGGTCGTTCCTCCTGTTGGGTTGTGCCGTTATTCACAGACTACTGAATCCATTGAACTGATTCATATACTACCACATATTCAGACGCAATCATTGTTATTGACAGAATATGTTTAATTATTAATTTAGTATCCATCATTTATGAATGCCTTGTTCCATTATTTGTCTGCATCCTTTGTGTGCTCCTTGACAGCGTGCAGTGGATCCTTCCTCCATTCATGCCGACGAAGCAGATCCAAACTGAGCTGAATTGAAAGAGACAGAGATAGAAAGAGACAGAGAGACAGAAGGATATTGATGGACCGATAGAGTGAGTGTATTTTCTCTCAGTGAGTATGTGTGTCTCTCTCTGCATGCTGAACTCGGTTGGCTGACAGCTGCAGTGAAGGGTTATCATGATAGCCGAGCACTGAGCACCTTGGAAAACAAAGGATTTTACTCTTGCTCACCTGTCTCAGTACATACTCTTGAAACGCATATGGAAGCTCAGTCTGGCTTTCTCTCTGCTTGCGTCTCTCTACCCTTTTCCCTTGACTCTTTTACTTTTCATTTTTTTCCATGTTCCTTCAAAGACCGCCTTTGTTTACTTAATTCTACAAAGTGATATTACCATTGGATATCCACAACAGACGCAGCGCCCATCAGACTAATGTTTGAGAGATCACTGTTCACAGCTGTGCTGTTTGAATTAAGTACAACATTATTTCCCAAGACAAATGATTAAAAATTAAAGATTTTTTGAAGTACTTGAGACAAATAGCATTTTAGGATCCTCAATGTTTTACTCCCTCAGTGGTTTGATAAAAGCAAGCATGTACTTGAGATGATTAAAAAGCGGACCTCTGTCTGCATTAATTAGCCATATCAATTTTGCCTGGGTTTGTGATCACCTTGGTTATGTATTCAAGCTGCTCGTCATGTTGAGGTGCAATGTAAATCCATTTGTATCTGCAGTTTGAAACAGGTGAGCCTTGAAGACGGCTTTTCTAAAAATCTCTTTGATGTCTTTGCACTGGATTTTTATGATCAGCCAGACTTTTTTTTTTTTTTTTTTTTTTTTTTTTTTTGGATGCTGGAGCACAGAGATGATTGATACTTAGAAAGTGACCCTTGAGATGAAAGCCACTGATGAGCGCAGGATAAAAACCCTCTGAGCTATCCTCTACACTGAAAAAGAAACAACTTTGTCCTAAAAAAATGGTTTAAGGGCATCCCTGAATCTTTGATTGCTGGCTTTGATATCACAATACCCTTGTGAGTCCTCACCTCAATGGAAAGCAAACTCATGTTTGATCCCCTCTGATGAAGAAGATTTTGAAATTAGTGGTCTGTTCGTTTTATAATTTTAGTATTTTATAGATTTCTCCATTTTGATTTTACTCAAATAAAAACAAACAGCAGGAAAATTTACACTAATGCTGTATGCCATGACATCAGTATCATCTCATGGTGCAATTATTATATTCTGTCGTTTTTAAACTCACACATGCACAAAAGCAGTTGTTTTTACTCAGTTCTGCATAAAGTGGATGCCTTTTGTTGGTTTGATTATGTAAAAAAGAATTGAGGTATTTGTATGTTATTTCACAGCTGACAGACCAGACTATGAAAGAGAGATATAGCTGATTATAGGTTTATAATGCACTCTTTGATAAAGATTCAGAATTTAGTACAGACACTGTCCTGTTTTCTCCTTGTCCAGTCATCATATCAACTGGTGTGTTGAATATACAGGATATAATTTTTACATTAAAGCTCCTGTGATGGAATTTTGGTCTGTGTTGCTTTTGGAGCCTCCTGTGGACAAAGTTAAAAAAAACAACCTCTTTTTGCTGATCTGAGTCATGTTTTCTGTTTTTAAAAACCACATCTTGCTTTCTTTTCTTTTTTCCAACACAGATAATACCTGGGCGCTCTGCCCAACTATCTTCATCAAATTCTCATACCATTGTCTTTGAAGTTATGTGCAGGTGGTTGCTGCCATTGTCATTGTGTGCTGGCTCAGTTTTGGATTGTTTTCAAATGCTATATGGATCATATGATGTGGTATTATAACATGAAGTGAATGTTTCAAAATAAGAGTTATTATTTGAGCATTTTAATAAAATGTGCTGCCTGTAGACATACAGTAAAAGAGAAACTCTGAGAGGCAGGGCAGGACCAGGTGCTGCGTGGACTACGAAAGGAAAGCTGTGAGTGTGTTGTGTGCTTGTGTGAGGGAAGTGGGAGTTAAAACAACAGAAAGGAAGTTAAGTGAGCAATTAATGTTTTTGTGAATACACTAAAATAACTTTAAGGACAAAGCACAGTTGAATGTATATTTTAACCAAACAAAAGGAGAAATGCACAGACAACATAACTTAATGGAGAACGGTCATTGTATTATATCTAATCAATAAGGCTCCATACTGTTGTCATTTTCACTGACACAGGTACAGCATTTTTCTGCAGGACACACGCTGTAACTCACTTCCTCTGACACCTGCCCTGCAGCAATGGTTACAATCACTATAAGCAACAAAAATAATTCATCAATCTTCTTGCTAATGCTATTGTTTGCTTTTATTGGTCACATAAAGGCATCTGTATTACTGTTACTCTGTTACATCAGCAGTTAAAAACTGGTCACTGAAGCTTTAAGATTTGCATGTTGAACCCTAACGACAACAAAAACTAGATAGAGACGTAGATACCAGGCTTCAGTCCAGTTATTCTTGATTCTTGAGAATAATCATCTGACTGAAATCATATCTGGGATCATTTCTAAGTCACCCTCTTATTCGACAATATTAAAAGGACTTTCATGTCATACATTCTCCCTTCAACCAAAAAAGAAAGATTAAAACTCTTAATCCCCTTGAGACAAGAAGGGATTTTATCATCCTAATTCCCTAAGTGTGACTGAAGGTATGCTTGTCCTTTTAAACCAATTATCAACTTCCCTTTCATTTAAGTTTCTGCAAAGAAAGGTTCCATAGTCAGGCAGAAATAGGTGGGGATCTCATGAATGTGTGTTCTCATATTTAAGCCTGTGTGAGGACGTGGCCACTTGTCAGATCAAGTCACTGTAATTGATTTATTGGCCTGGCACAGCTGTACGAGCACCACGATCTATCTTGTTTTAGAATGCAATTTGACTGTCTGCGTCACAATGGAACACAGACAGGAAATCAATACTGTATCTATAAATATCTATAGATAGATAGATGGATAGAGAGAAAGATGTCTTTATTTGTGCAATGATCATTAACTGCCTGCTTTTCCTTTTTGCCAGTGTCTTTTCTCCACTTCAAGCAAATTTGCCCCCTTCCACTCCCATGCAGTCATACTTTATATTTCTCTTTAGCTCAGTCATTTCTCTCTAGCACTGAACCAGCCAGGGTGAGAAGTATTATACACATCACTACCCTTCAAATAGAGACAGGAGCAGGAAACTAGCTTGATGCTGCAGAGACACAGCGCTTCAAACCATCCTTTCCCGTCTCAAGAGAAAGTCATCTGAATCCGACTCAACACAGATTTTTTTTTTTCCTCCCTTCTTTGTTTTTTCTTTTTCTTATGGTAACTCGTACCAAAGTAGCTGGATTCCAGAGTGTCTGCTGGAATCCCTACTGGGCAGAGAAGCTCTGCCAATCATTGTTGGCTTTGTATCAGATATGACTATTTTTTATAATAAAAGATTCATTCCTGAAAATTCAGAATCTGAAGCCAGGAAGAGCGAGAGCTTGGTGACTCTTCTTGAAACCTCGAACCAAACTAGTATAAATAAACTGATATCTGATTTTCTAGGCTTGTTAATATTTTTAAATCTGGGAACATTATAGCATCAACAAAAGATCCAAACAGACAAACAACAGAACAAAGAATTTTGATATCTTTCCCTTATTTCTTTTTTATTTGTCCCAGATACATACTAAATGAGGCAGTCGTACCTCAGGAAAAACAGCATGTTAGTGATCATTTTTGGACTTAACCTAAGATAGTGCCACTATTTCCTAACAGCCCTAAACCTGGTTATACATTTCTGAACTGTAAGTCTTTGCCGACTCTCTTCTGATACTGTTGATACACATATTTCTCCCCCCCCAAAAAAGCTCCAAGTCACTAAAAAAATCATGTCATCCACTCCAGAGTACTGATGCATGGCTGTTATTTCCTGTCATATGTCCCTTTGAAGTCTTTGTCATATGTAGCATAGCCAATTAGGTGGATATTTCAAAATAAAGTAGGGACTCATAACTCAACTTGTCTTTGCCATTTCCAAATTAACAATATGTCTGGACAGTGGCCGCTGCTGTGTCTGTCTGAGGATATTTCCATCAAGTTATGAAATATAATATTACAGAGATTTTCAACTTTGCAGCAGCTGAACAAAGAGGCCTGTCATCTTGTTGTAATTGGTGATTTAAAGTAATAGAGACAGAGCATTGGATATTAAGACTTCACTAACATGACAAGTATACAAAGGCAGTGCATGTAAGAGAAAGGAAACTCAAACGTGGAAGTGAAATAGAGATTTGACTTTTTGGTGGTTGATATTCCTCATCTAATCACAACAATTCAGACATGTTGGTAACCAAGACTTGAAATTACATATGCTGAATGTCATATCCAAGAAACTGCAGTAGATCTAAAGCATATTTAGTGCAGGTAGTGCAATGCAGTGAACACAAATCAGTGGAAATAATCGTCAGGAGAAAAACACTGAACTCACTAAGTCATGTTGTATGCCTGAATGCACCAGGTACAATACTGCTCAACATACACAGTAATGATATTCCGCAATATATATGTATAACACAATAAATAAATGATCATAAATCTGCCCGTATTGTTTATTATGTCTATTTGTTATGTAGAATATATCTATGACAGCTCCCCCTCCATGTCAGCCTGTTTTAAAGGGAAAAAATAAGGAAAGCTCAAGTGCAAGCTCTTATTATTTTTTTTATTTTGTAGGTGCTTTTTGTTATATATTTATTTGCTATGTAAAACACACACACATTTGAGTTGTAGCATTCAACATCTTTACAGCTTATATTGAATAAAGCTGTATAAGTTTTAACTTTGATGCATTAATTGCTATATAACTTAATGTAAACCGGCTGAATTCTACAGTAGGTTCTTTGGAGTCCATACGAGTGCTGGTTTAAGGGGTAAACTAAAAAATAAAGGTTATAATGAAGCATTATTAGTGACCAGAGAAATACCTTTCCACCCTATATGATCACAGTAAAAAAAACAACATTATGTTGCCCTCATGCTGATAATGGAATCAATAAGATAAGGCAAACGGTTGTTTCCCCGTGTAACAGATGGAAACGGACAAGCAGAGAACAAAGGTTTCATCTTTAGAACGTTGCAGTGTGATTTCTTCGTATGTATCTGCGTAATTTCCCTGGAGCTAAGTAGAGCCGTCAGTGTCCAGCTTGCTCTCCCCCCCTCTGTTGCACTCGCAGGGCGCTTTCTCCCTCGTTCACATACACAATGGATAAGCTGCTGCCCTTGTCCCTCTGGGGCTTTTTGATACACTTGAAGAGAGTCAGAGCAGACACCTCCAGCGATGGCAGAGCATAGCAAGTCCGTGCGGACTAAACACACTCGCTGCACAAGTCATCGGCGCTTTAACTGATCAAACAGCTCAGAGGAAGTAAAGCTGCTCGTGGTTAGAATTTCAGTTGAAAATGGATGGATCAAGAGCAGGCATGATTGTGTAGGAGATGGTCTTTTCTTTGGTATCACACACACGCTTCAGATGTTTTCACTATAGGTTGGGTTGATTATGCAAAAAAAAAAACAAAAAACCCTTTTGACTCACTGCAGGTGCAGTCAGAGCAGTAATGTGCAGTAACAGCTCATTTTGTCGCCCTTAAAATGAGGAGATATATGTATAGGAAGGAAAAGAACAAACACAACATCGGAAAACCGCTTTAAAAAATCAGTCTTAATAAAAGTTTGAATTGCAGAGGCTCTCAGAGCTAAATGAAAAAAAATACAGGCCCAGGTTTGAAATTCCCCAGCTTGTTTGTCTGGCTGAGCGGCCTTAATTTGGTTGTATCGCATTTATGCCTCGTGGTTGATGCTGAGCGAGATGAATCATTGTAAAATATGAGCCAGATCAGCCGCTTGTTTCCTGGAGGTAAAAGCTTGTAAGACCGCTGGTAAATACACCCAGAAGAGAGCGTATCCTGTGAGACAAGACGAAGTAAAAGCAAGAGAAAATGATACAGAGGTTTGGTATGGAGGGATGGTTCTTAGTCCTCTAAGCTTTTTTAAATCCTCATGTAATGTTCTGTTCGTTTTTACGTGCGATTTTATGATTTCAAGGATTTAACATGCTTTGATTACACTGTGAAGGGATGAAAATATCAGTGCAGGGAGGCACCACGTTGGGATGTTTTTTTTTTATTTTTATATCATACAGTATGTGTTCAGCTATCTTAAAGACCTCACATTTAGCCATCCCTTAATCTCCTGCTTGTCATCTAGATCATCTGAAAGTGCTGAGAGGCTGACCCTGTGTCCACAGTGTCTAAAATCAGAGCACGATCTTTGCAACTGTAGCACATTTCTGAGGCTGGCTAATACCCTCAGTACAATCTGCAGCTTTCTGATAATGGCTTGTAAAATCTTTCATCTTGACATAAGCTGGCATGTGCTGAGTGGCTCCACATGTTTATCTTAAAGCAACAAAAGCGAAGGCCAAAACATGGAAGGTAATCACTGCAAAGACCTATATGCTTGACTCCGGCATTAGATCCTGTTTTCCTTCTAATCAGCTGTTGACCGTGTGAGAATTATGTGCATCTGAAATTAGTTTACAAGATGCAGCTACTGTACAGCGGGGGAAGGAAAATGCATCTTTGCTCTAGAGAAATTATACGGTACGTGTAGAGCAAGCCTTAAACCAGTGCAACCTTTGATGACCTCCTCTTAGATAAGCAGCTGCATACTGATGGAAAAAAATGGCTCTGACATGACAAAATCTGTTCCATATCTGTCCAAAACCACTTATGTTACTCTCCACACCAAAATGAAATCAGGCAGTATGGTCTTGTGGAGGTTTTTTGCATTATGCTTTGCTTTCATCTTTGGAAAAACCCTTAAAATAAATGAAGCTTATCTTAAAAATGTACCCACTTGCATCTCTCATCTAGAGGGCAGATGAGGATCAAGCTCTTTAAAGGAAAACTTTGCATACACAGCTTTGGTGTGGATGTCGCCGGGCAAAAAACTGCAAATGATACTATTCCAGGAATTGTGAAACCAACCAGTCTTAAAGAAAAAAAAAAAAAAAAAAAAAAAAAAAAAACGACAAGAAAAGAAAAGCCTTTCTTTGCTGTATCTCTTGGTAAGGTCCACATGACCAGAGCAGGGGATGCAAGACAGACAAATGTGACAGGGCATGAACCTCCCCCGTTGAGTAATGAAATTAAATGACAGCTCTTGAGCGAGGGAGAGGAAGGGAGCTAAGAGAGAGGGAGAGAGAGAGAGGGGAGTGGTGGGGGGATTTTGTCCAGCCAGGAAATTGAAGCCATCACAAGCAAATTGAGTTCAGGTCCTTTTGGTGGGCAAGAGCAGACCAATCAATTTGGCCTACTACTCAGTGCCTGTCAGGCTCACAGAAGGACACCTTGGCATCCAATAATAGGAGCACAGTAAACAAGTGAAGCCCTGGCTCAGTTAGTCTCAGCTAACAGTTAGCTATCCATAGTCATTCCTCCTCAGGGGAAACAGATGTATGATAGTACAGTAGTGCGCTACATTAAATACAGGCAACAGAAATTGGTGCAATGCAGTGTTTTTGTTTGGACACTAATGACTGCCAAGTTAAAAGGTTGACCTAAGCCCTGTATCCTCGGCATCTACGTGGGCCATCACTGAAGAGACTGTTTGTCAGAAGATTAAACAAAAAAACAACAACAACAAAAAAACCCTCTTTATGTTTCATCTTCCATCCATCTGCATGAATGTAAATGGAAACAAGACAGTGTCTTTGACAATGAATAAGTCTGTCTAGGTTGGAACCTCGTTTTAATGAGGCTTGTTTGGCCTTTCCCTTTTGCTAATCTTTGGACAGTGACACAACATTCTTGCTAATTATCTCGATTACACAGCAGGAACACACTACATCACAGTTCTGAGGCAACAGTCGAAAAGGGGTGGAATCATACAACCCCAAAGGCCTAATTATCTCTGTTGGTTCCCAATTAATCCATTAAGTTGTTTTGGCTCAGCTGCAAGACCTGAGGCTTCATTTTATATACGATACATTGCACCATCAAACAGCCATGTTACGTGGGGCTTTTATTTTGTAGGATTTACTTTTAGTGCTGGATGCTCTGCCCTTTCTTTTACCTTTAAGGTGTCTTAGAGACATATCCAAGGATCTGTGATGATTAAAATTCTTTCCACAGAATATATTGAGCCAGATAATTAACATTTACAGTAATCCAGAGTAACCCACATTCAAATTAAAGGTTGAAATGCTGCTCCAGACCTTTTATTTCTCACTGTAGAACCTGGTGTTTTTTATAGCCTCTCAGCTGCCTCCACTGGCTTACTATGATGAAGTTTCCAGGCTTACCTTATGTAAAACTGCACTGATGGTATTGATGGCTTGCAGAGCAGTCAATAATCGTTTATGTGATAAGCCACTGGACTTGTGGGGGAGGCTGAGAAAGGGCTGCGGGGCCAAGACGGGTTATGAGATTCATGGCGATACAGGCTGTAGACATTAAGTTTGTTTACACACTGCCAGTGAGCCATTGCAGTCAGCTCGTGTGAATGATTGTGTGAATATTGCAGCTGTCTCTTTAAACTAATATTACGACTTTCATCCTACGTTCTCTCTTTTCCTCTTCGTCCTGTCTGTCATCACTATTTTCCTCACTCCAAATATTGTTTTTTTTCCCCTCTGCTGTTCTGTCATAAATTGGTAACGAGGGATGATGACAGAGTAAAAAAAATAAAAAATAAATAAAAAACAATATACATCACTGTTTTGGATGACGGCAGTGCTGTGTCCCAGTTGGTATATCATTTGGCAGGTTGTAAGAGGATCCCAAGTGGGGAGATGCAAATTTGCAAACACTTATATACCTGTTGTTCTGAGTATCTGCCATTTAGCTGTCTTTATATGGAGGCAGAATGGAGGAACCCATCTTTCCAAAGCAGCTGAGCTCAAGTTAGAGCTTATGTAACTCCCAGACATCCTTGTTTTTCTCTCTCTAGGGATTTTATTACGAGATGTGTAATAAGTTATTGCTCCAGGATATTCTTCAACAGCAAACAGATATTTTAAGTGTGTCTTCATGACATGCTCAGCATATCTTTGTGCCAAAATGGGAATATTATCAAGAGGGAGTGACATCACAATATTAAGGGGGTGTGCGCTGAGCCTGCAGCTCTGAATGCTTCATTTTAAATGCTCTTATTGTGAAGTTTTGTCCCGTTGATTGACAGGGAAACATTTGGCTTGCATACAATTAAATGTTTGGATATTTGAGATCTTGCCAAATATGTCTTTAATTATTTTCTGCCGGGTTAGGAATCTGATTTCTTGTCATTATTTGACGTCTAACTTTTGAAAAAACCTTTTCCTTAATCAGATTTTACTCCTGCTCAGGGCTCTGTCGGACTTTCCATAACTGTTGTATATAAATTCCCTCAGTCAGCTACTTTGGTTACAACAGAGGAAATGATGCTATTTTAAGATTTTGGCCTGAGGGAAAAGCTCAGTTCGGATACATTTACCAGCTTTTTTTCCCCCACTGTTCGGAACAAAGGGTCTATAGTCTCAAATATAAATAGAGTAATTACAGTCTTTATATTCCAGATTACTTCATGTCTTGCAAAATGCATTTGTTTGTCTGTCTTTTCTTACAGTTGGTATGGAGATTTAAAAAAGGCAATCCAGTCTTTACATGCATAGCTCATTGGAATATGATTTACTTTTCTACATCTTCACTGTATGAAGTGCTCCTACAAATTATTCCAAGTTTCACAAAAGCAGTTTAGTTTTTAATGAGATTCCTCATGAACATCAAATCATGTTTCTAAAACTGTAAAGTGGGAACTGCACAGGGTCTTTTTTGGTTATTCAACAAGAAAACAGTTTGCACGTAGATAGTTCCTTAAAACTGAAAATATAGCCTGTTATATCCCCGGAGGACGTATTGCTTTTTTTTTTTTTTAGCATGTGCTGAAATATTTATACCCGTTATCTGTAATTTATGACCTTCCGGGTAGACAGAGCAGTACTCTTTGCCTGTTTAACTGACATGTTAACCACTGGGCAAAAAACAGCCTTTAGGCTCTTTGCAGCAGCAATGCTCACATATGTATATATATTTTTGTTTTTGAGTTTAGTTTTGTACTTTTATTGCCATTATTGGGAGGCAGGGAGTGAATGGAGTACGAAACTGGGAGTGAGAGTGGGGGAGTGACATGAAACAAAGAGCCACTGGTTGGATCTAAACCTTGACTGCCCGCTTCGAGAGGTACAGCCTCTATACATGGGGTGCATGATGTAACTGCTGGGCAAGACCATTGTCTCAGCACTGCTCTTAATGTACTACTGATTTGTTCTTGACTGACACTGGGTACAACTTAACTTCTGCATTTGATCTTGCAGGTTTGTCTTACCCTCACTTCTACTCCCTAAGTATCAAATATGACTTCACCAATAAAAGCCAGGATCAAGTGACCCCCTTCCCTCCTTCTACTTCAAAGACATACAAAGGCAAACAATGGGTCATGTTGTGTGCTTATTGATTTTAGTTCTAAAGTGATTTCTGACTTAAGATAATCCAAAACTAGAAAGTCTATGAAGATTAGTTTGGCAGCAGAAGATCAGCAGCTGAGAACATCGATATGCCTGCACACCCTGACCACTGCTTTAAAAGGCACAGCCGTCGCAGGCAGGCCTTTCTCCTGCTGTGGGAAATCAGGGCATCTTGCCTCAGGCTGTTGGTGTAAGCACTTAGACTCCAGAAACTGTGGCTGAGGGGGTCACAAAAGGAGAAAGAACAGAAAGAGAAAAAGGGCCTGAAAAGGAGACAAAATGAAAAGGCGGAACATGAACAGAAAGAAAAAAATCACTTTGATGCTGATGTTTTAATTCTTATACAGCCAGGGCCAGTATGGAGCAACATTGGATCTAAAGGTGATGCTGTGAAAAAAGGAGGCAACACTTGCACGGACTAAATGACAGCAGTGAGACATCGAAGTCACAGACCTGCTTTTAAAGTTTTGAGTTGTCCATTTTGTAATGGAACAAAAGAAGAAGCCAGTATTGTTTCATTATTCAAGGGGACCTTCCTGTGCAGCTAGGCCACAAGTTTAGGGAGCCCTCTGTTGAACTGACAACAAACAGTGCCGTTCTCTGCAGAGTTTTCAGCAGAGATCTCGCTGATTTTTTTTTTTTTTTTTTGGTTAAAAGCCAGCTGTTGAATCAGATAGCAACACCACAGTCGTAAGATAAAAGCTGTGATGTTAAACCAAAAGGCGTCTCAGAACTGCAAAAGGTTTGCCATTAAGTGTCCACTCAAAGAAAAAGTCAGTTTCCTCATTTTGACAAGAATGTGCATTTGAAGAAGTTTCTGGCCCAGCAGAGTAAGTAATGCCTGTGCACTTTGGTCTCATCTGGCCAAAGATGGAATTAAAACAGCTTAGCTTTTGCTAGCTTTCCGCTCTTGGCATGAACGCGCCAGTTGAACATTCTGAACATATGAACAGCCCATATGTGCATGCAAACATTTAAATGACTCATGGCCAAAGCTTTATCTGCGAGTTGAATTGTCCTTGTAATATACAAAGGCAATAATGGACACAAATGCATATGAATCATCCCAGTGAGAAATAAACAACTTCAAACTTCCTGGAAGAAAGCAGCTTTTGTTACCATGAACACACCATCCTACTTGAATGCTCCATGTTTTTATACATCAATGGGATTGGATAAGTGGAGATTAAATTATACCATATTATCTATGAGTGCTGCTTATACCCTTCCTCCAGAGATGGTAAGAAATAGTTTGGACTGAAGCATTCAATTATTTTAAAAACATTGTACAGTCACAGAAACAGTATTTCCACACAAACATGTGTTCCTGTTGGTTTGTACATCTTAGGTTAGGTTTTGGAACAGGAGATGTGATGAAAACTCAACATTATGACGTATATGTTAGTGAATCTGTTTTTTTGGGGGCAGGTCAAAAGTCGAGCCAGGCTGATGCCCCACTAGTGGGCTCACTGCTAATGGGCAGCAGCTGCATTCAATGCCACACAAAAAAGTAGTTGAGGTTTGTTGGGATTATATGAGCTCCATGGTGAAACTAACATTAAATAAACTGTTAGTTGGTTATTAATGCAGCAACTTTTAAAAATTGTATTCAAGGTAAACAACAGCCTTAAATACAGAATTACAAACAATATTTGGGGTTTTATGCACATTTTTCCCACATATGACCACAAGTATGGATTTCTACTCAGTATTTTAAAGAAAAAGCAGCACAGGCTATCATCTTGAGTCATCAGCTTCAGCCTTTCCCTTTATTTACCTTACAAAACAAATAATATATTGCCCCCTACATGGCGGAAAATGTGTTCTGCTCCATTAATATTCTTTCCTTTCAAATATCTCCATCTCTTATGTTCCATGTATTTTCTCCCTTAGCTGATCAAGTGTAAATCTAGTCTCTGTCCTCTTGTTGTTCACAATAAAGGTAAAAGAATAACAGACATCATTCCTAGAAATGCAACAATGCTGAAAATTGCTCCTCTGGTACTGTAGGCAAACATTCTCCTGCTCTTTGGTCTACATTTTGACTGAATGATTTTCCATCAGTGGAAAAAAAGCAGAAACACAGAAGGAGAGAAGTGCCCCCCCCACACACCCCCCTTCCTGTCACAGACTCCTGAAATGCAAACGGGCAGCCGATCACATACAAACAAAAACAAATTATGCTCTGCGACACTATCCAGCACCATGCATTATGCTGGCGCCTTGCTTTCACTAGAAAACTATTGGAGGGAAATTGCTGGCTGCTTGGCAACAAAACAAATGGAAAAAGGTCTGGGTGATTCTTATTTTCCAGATGATTAGTTGCATCAGAAATAATTGTTGGTAAGATCATTGACCATAAAATTAATTATTAAGGCTGGAGCTTAATTGTATTTCCTCACTGTGACCGTCCTTTCAAAAAAAGTTTGTTTCTTATTTGCTGATGGATGAAGTGGCAGAATAGCAGCAGATGTACACAAGTTGCGATATCAACCTAAATATGGATTCTACAATGAGTATTTTTAGCTTTAATAAGAAGAGAATGAGCTTTAGATGTCCTCAGTGACAGATGTTTGTTCAGAAGAGGTGTTTGCCGTGTCATATAGCCTCTTTATTCATATGAAATGTTGCACATGCAACCACCAAGTTCTATACTTCATGAAGACAGTGTATCTTTTCAAAATACATGCATTCTTACAGTGTACTTGATAAGCTAAAGTCTACCATGGAAGCAGGACTTTCTTATTTCAGAAGGGTCCCTCTAAATTTTGACAATGTGTCAATCAATCAATCAATCAATCAATCAATCAATCAATCAATCAATCAACCATTATCTATATAGTGCCAATTCATAACAAATATATCTCAACCTGCTTTCCAAATGATAATAAATTTTATTGACAGAGACTCAACATCAAGACAAGATAAGAAGTCTTATCTCATCTTAACCCACCATGAGAACAGCACTTTGCAACATTTAGCAAGTTACAATGGAGAGGAAAAACTTCCCTTTAATAGGCAGAAACCTCGGACAGAACCAGACTCATGCTAGACAGACATCTGAGGAGACTGTGGTGGTGGAGGGTAACTTTAATTGAGTAACTCTGATTGAGCTTAAATCATTTCAGAACATGTCACCATGCAAATGACATGTGGTACTTGGGACCTCTCCAGAGCTACTGTGAAGTTTTTAGCTAGTTATGAGATGGACTGAAATTGATATTAGAGCCTCTTTCTCACCAAAAAATGCAAACAAGACCACCAACTATGTCTGACTACGCTGGCTGGGTGGAGTTAAAATGAGTGAGACCTCACCTCTCGCCCCATGACAGCTGGGTTATAGGCTCCAGCCCCACTTTGACTCTCAACGGGATAAACAGGATAAACAGTAAAGACAGTGGTGGTGGTTGAATGAAGGGATGTTGAAAAATCAGTATTTATTAGAGATGTACAAAATCAGCAACAAATAAGAAGTACAGTTATGTTCACAGGGGCCACAGGGCGAAATTGACACAAACTGACAATGTGGACAAAATAAAGAATAAACACCATAGGCTCAGAGTTGTAACTGTGAAAATGTATTCTTATGCTACATTTAAAGCAGAGACAAGCACAGACGTTTCATAGAAGACTCATCTTGTTAAAATACTCACCTACACACTAATGGTGCCCAGTTTCCATACCCACTCATACCACTGCATTTTAATTATCTGTATGTTAAAACTGGACAATAAAGGTTTTTAATAAAACAGACACCACTTCTCTTATTCTTTGTGATTATACCACATACTGTTTGCAGTAGAAACTGTATAATAATACTACTCAAAGTTATTCTTAAGTCACTCAGGTAAAACTTTATTTCACTGTATGTTATGATATGCAAGGCATCGTACAGGGTTTTCATGTGGGCATGGTTGTCCATTAATCAAACCCTTAGCCTACTCTTGATCCAATCATATGACAGCATATATGCAGTGTTTACTCAAAAACGCACAATATGTACCCAAACCTTGCAGAAAAGTCTCTCCAGTGCAGATGTATGTGAATACAAACAGGCACAAACATGCCTCACCTAACACCACGACTGCTTGCACAGACTCGTGGTTGCAGTGTGTCGATAGTGCTGTTTGATGCCACTGTCAGCACCTTGCCATGGAGCTTCAGCATCAAACATCACTTTGGTTATCACTTTCTCTCCATTATTCAGTGGCATAGACATCTGCTGCTTTGGAGAGTGCTCACAAGTTGCCATGTCAGGGGATTTCACGCAAACAGAGATTACAGAACGTCTTCTCTTACTGACAATTGCATTCTGCCATAGTAGAAGACTCTTATTAGTGTGCTGTATTGCTCCACAAAGGCTTTTCAATTTATTTCAGCCTTTAACTTTAAAAAAAAAAATGCTTGGAGCACTGAGAGATAAGGCTGCACAATGCCTTTTATTGTTTCATTGTCTTTAAACAGCAGCTACTGTGCATACAGATTCTGTTTAAGCTGCAGTATCAGACTAATCAGTTGTTGTCCATGTCATTAGGTTTTAGCACTTTGTAGCACTTCACTAATTTTCCAGTCAGTTGGGTTCGCTCTTTTAAACAAGAGATTGTGATAATGTAGGGGCTTATAAATTTAATGTGCGGATTAGTCGCATATTTCCAACCTAAATTTATTAGATTAACACCCTCATAATACCTTGTTCCCCATTAATGGAGGGAGGAATAAAATCTTTTTATTGTTTACAAGGATAAGCAAAAAGAGTGGAATACAAAGGGATATGGAAGGAAAATTGAAGTCTACAGCGAAGAAATTGGTCAGGCTTGTTCATAGCGAAATTTAGACGTACTCTGATTATTACTATTAAGGTTATTTTCAACTTCTTTATTTTGTATGTAAAGAGACGACATGAAAACGCAGCCCTCACTTTGCAAATCACACATAAAAGCCATGCTGCGCCTTGATTATATGTATCTGGATTCTCTAAAACCGACAGGAAATGCCATCTTGAGTCTGGAGCTAATAAGCTGAGCTATCCATCAGCTGCCATCAAAAATAGGATAATTCCTCATACACATCTGTTTGTTTTCTTTTCTATGAACAAACAACAGCAATCTTACAATCCTTACATTTTTGAGAGAATGCAATAAAAAAAAAGGGAGGGAAATTTTGATCGCTCATCGCCAAAGTCAACCAAAGCTCCCTGCTGCATTGATTTGCATTTGATCTCTCAAAGCTGGATAATCATGGCTGTGTAAATAGCCATTATTTCCGCAGGATAAACAGAGATCCGCCTAAACAAATGTGTGCTTCTGTACCTGTTTGGTGTAATGGAAGCACAAATAGGATTTCATGACAGCTAATAGGGTTGTAGGTTATTATTAATCATAGAGAGCAGTGTGATTATCCTTTGGTTTTGCATGAGTGTGAATAAATGCAGCTTTTAATGCAGCATGAATGGATGTGTTTCATTCATTTTTTTTCATTACCTTTTAATATTTGTAATGCGTTTTATTACTGCGCTGCCACAAAAGGTATGCCTCAGAAGCATTTGTATTTGTGTGTAAATAGAAGCAAACACCCTCCACAGTGCCACAGAACAGTGACTTCATTGCTACAGCTGAGTGCAGCAGTGAGATCACATGGACTGTAACTCATAAACACATCAAGCTTCCCCATTCAGTGCTCAGGGCCTCGCCCGCTCTGCTCTGTAGTTAACTGTCTCTGAGTGTCAAATCCTTCATCCTGATGCAGGAGACACACACAGAGAAGAATTGCTGTGTCTCTCATTTTATGGCTGTGGATGTCTGCGGAGGGGAGAAGCGATGAGTGAGTCAGTAGTGGTTAACTTTGTAGCTAATGCTCTGTGGCAGTTGCACAGGTTTCTTGGGCTCTGCTTAAGGCACGGAGGGAAGCTGGTTGAACTGCTCCTGTCTCACAGTTCTCACTCAGCCCAGGCAGGTTATTTAACAGCACACCAAAGTAAGGATGAAGAGCAGAGCAGTGAGAGAGAGAAGGAGGGAGTGGTGGAATCCATCAGAAAAAAAAAAAAGAGAAAGAGGTCAGTGCAGGGTGGAAAGTGAAAAAGGGAGTAGATGAGTCAAAGATGTCCAGATGTAGCCCCAGGTGGTGTAAGATGACATCAATTATAAATCAAATTTCATCTCTCTGAAGAAGTCTGCTGGGGTAAATTCTGTATAGATTGGTGATTCTTTGTTCCTGGTCTCAGACTAAAATGTTAAAATCTGAAACCGCACACACCCAGCACCTGAGATTCCAACAATAGAGCTTGGTGGAATATCCCATCTACTTAAACGTATCTACTGTATGTTAAAGTCTGATATGCATGCTGAGGCGATGCATTCATTTCATGTTCCCAGCTGCAGGCAGTCTGTGATGTCAGGCTCAGTTAGCTCAACCAACACCGTGCCTGTTAGCTGTAGTTTAAGCTTAACCTCAGCTACTTAGAGAGAGATCCTGAAGTCGACACAGATAATCCTAGAAGGTCTGTCCCTCAAGCCATGTAGATTTTAACATCCAAAGCATATCTTTTGCATGTGTCCACGCTACAATGGTTTAAAGCCGCCAGACATTTAACCTCATTCCAGGAACTTTTGTGCTGACTTATGAAATATTTCTGGTAAAAACAAATTACTTTCAGCCAATTTATCCTAAAGTTCTCCGGTTAAATCTCACACAATGCTGCTGAAGTGTTGCTCGAGGACATAGAGTAAAGAGATGAGAGATGCTCGAATGAAACCTTGATTTCAGTAATTCTGAATTCTGTGTACGATGCTTGGTTTTGTGCAACACTGTTGAATATCATCCCCTAAACTATAAGTATGTATAAGTATGTGTATGTAAAGTCTGATTTCAAGTCCAGGCTATTTGAGGATGTTGCCCATTTCTATATTCTTTCATTGCAATTATACAACTGGATGAATCATCTGAGACACTCTCTCTCTCTCTCTCTCTCTTTTCTTTTCTTTTTGGTGTGTCTTTATTTCTGACAGTATAGCAGTTCAAGATTATTTGCTGCTCTGACTAAAACGCTTTCAGAATGCAGAATGCAACGATGCAAAATGAGCTCATGACTGAAAGAACAACAAGATGTTAATTTTAGACCTAAATTGTATCACGATTAACACTGACAGCCATACTTACAACCAAGAAGCAACTCTAGTGTCTCAAGCATCCACCTGAGGTTAATAACAGAGATTTGACTTACAGGTAGCTGTACCAGGCTTTAGTCTCAACTCCACTTCTGTGCTGTTGTCATTGCTGCTCAATGTGCCATCACTTTCCCCTCAAAAAACCATGAAGGACAATACTGAGACACCACCTCGGTTCTATTTAGTCTATGGTTACAATAGCTCCAGCTGGCTGCGGCCAAAATATGTCAGGACAAACCAAAAAGACTGACTTTTGATCACACAGTAATCAGAAATGTGTTTCTTTTTCTGCTCTGACATTCGTCATACTGTTTTTTTTTTTTTTTTTTTTTTTTTTAAGGGTGAAATATGTCAGGGTTGTGTTTTACGACATGCTGCTTTGCACCCATGGGGCCATAAAAATCCATAAATATGGGTTCAATAAAACACATTTTGACACGGGCTGTTTTATTAATGCGATCTTGTCCCTCTTGTTTATGCCAATTTATTCTTTCTACAGAAAAAAAATCTTCCTTCCCATGAATGAAAATAAACAAACATTTGCATAAACTTTCCCAAACTTCCACAACCAGCGTCATGGGCCCAAAGTCTTAACTTTCACTGCTACAGCAAACACTGACAGTTTCAAACTGATGTTGTATGTTTCACCAAAAACCTGGTTCCAATTAGGCAGAAACCTTCAGATGTTTGGAGTTGATGTGAACTATGAAGCCAATGTCTGCTTGTACTCAAAAACTGTAAAACTAATTACACCAATACCTTCCCACACTTTTACTCAATTAAAAATAAACTTGCCAAACTGAATTCATGGACCCTTCTCTGAGAACAATACAGGAGATTTCTGAATTAGCAAAAAGAGAGCAGGCAGGGCTTTAAAATCGTTCTCTATTTGCAGTTTTGGAAAAAGATACATCAGTTCTCACTGGACAAAACTTGATAAAAACAAAGTTACGATTTAACAGTGAGTGTAGTACATCAATTTTTAGAACATCAATTAAAAAAGAAAATGTATATTAAAGGTGTATTGCGTTAAATTGACATGTCAACTATTACAGAAGACAAAAGGGAGCCGCTTGAATATGATTTTGCTAGTAGAGCAGTGACTGTTACAGAAATAGAAAAATTAAATCTGTTTTCTGAAGTTGAGGTAGAAATTTTGCCTCAGTTATGAAAATTTTGTCTTTGTTTGAAATCCTCTACATGCCACCTCAATGACATTCCAAGTTAAAGTATGATTTCATTTATTGCTTCGTATTCTGTGAGAAGCTCCAGATCACGCTCGCACTTTGATGCTTCATGTAAGTAGTTCCAGACCCGGATCAAGCAGAATGAATACGCTAATGCGTATATTAAGCAGTGTTTTAGAGCGTGATAAGACTCAGATCTTTCTGGTTTAATGATAATTTTAGTCTGGACAGTTCTTCTCCCTCCTTCCTCCTCATTTTTCTCAATCCTCCGCACATTGCCCAGCCCTGACTCATTCCTGCACAGCATCTGTAATTTTAACAATATTTTTGCATTTTATTATCAGGTTTACAAACACATTTTAAAAAAGAATGGTGTCGTTTCACATCCTTTGTCATTTAAATGTGATATCTCCGGCATGACTAACACAAATTAGGCTAAAACCCAAATATCTATTTAACAAGCGCAGAAACAGTAGGGAGGGCGGCTGCTCATGCTAATGTATGAAAGTGGGATAAGACGGAGCTAATTAGGGAGGTGTAGACGGATCAAAGCAAAACAAATTGGACTTTGAGGGTTCTGCCGACGACTTGTCACTCAGTGACATCTGTGAAAGATGACAGGTGAGCGTGTGAGTGAGGTGACAAACACACAGTGTGACTCCACGTGGATTTTTATGCTGTTTAATGAGAAAAAAATGTGTGCCTCATATGTGGGTTACACAATAAACAGTTGAAGGAGGGATAAATAAGCAGGCGTTGCTGTATACTGCAGCCATAAATCTGCATAAGATCATTTAGCCCAGAAAGAGTCAAAATGATGGACTGTGCTGATAATCACGCGCTAAGCAAGTGTTCTGTAAATGACTTACACAAGGCGCACTGCTGGTAGACTCTCTCACACAAACACACAGACGTACACACTCACACTCTACATGTCCACTTCCAAGCTTGCAATTTTGGAAATGGGTCAGATGTGATGGAGATTCATGCATCTCTGTGTTTGTCACTGTGTGTTTGTGTTTGTGGCTGCAGCACCATGCAAAGGGAGTGACTGATCGGGCCTCATTGTGGATGTGGCAGAATGCAGATGTTTCTCAGTACTGCCTCGCTATGATTTAATGATGAAAAGCAGAAGGCAGCAGAGTTAAGACTCTGGAGAGGCAGCAGGAGCAGACTACGTCAATATTAGAGTCAGAATCAAAGACGGGGGAAGATTGTGATTTATTTGTCACTTTTTATTTCAGCGTTGCTTACAGACACAAGTTTGGGAACTCTTTTTATCTCTGCGTCTTTCATCCTTCTTTTTTTTTTTTTTTTTTTTTTTTTTTTTTTTTGTATTTTACGCTGGTTTGAAAGCTTGTTTTTCTGGGGATGTTTATGTCATCAAAATAGAGCCCTGCCTGTCTGAGACTGCACCGCATCTTATGGATGATCCCTTGGGAAATCCGAATTTTATGTTGACAGGAGGCAAAGTCTATCATCTGCTAATGTTTCACTTGATTTGATGTTTTATGGAATGTTACAGCCTGTCATAGCTGTTGTTAAAAACTGTGGGGAATACAGTATGCCACTCAAATGTACTTCCAAAAAAATTGTTTAAAAAAAAGGACATACATGTTTCCACATTAGAGTTATCAGCATCAGATAGACTGAACTTTTGTTGTTTCAGCACGTGTTAGGAACAGCAGTGACAGTGTGAAAGTGTAAGTAAGAGAGGGAGTGACAAAGGAGGATCACAGCAATCAGGTCTGTGGCCTTTCAATTGATTAAAAAAAAATGTATTTTCCAAGGTGGCCAGCAGATGGCACAGCACCTTTGGTCTCTCAGGGAAGAGGAGCAAGCAAGAGAGCAAGAAAGAGAGACACAGAGAGACTGAGAGGGATCTTTTTGTGAGTTTTGTTTTCCTGCTTGACTGATCTCCCTCAGTGGTCTGATTGTGAGAACGGACTCGTGGGAAGTGTTCTCTCACCGCAGGTGTCAGACTGCTGTTAGATAAGATTATTTGTGGGGGTGAGGAGGTTGCATTATTTTGTGTCTGTGTGTGGGTGTGCTACTGTGTGTGTGTGTGTGTGTGTGTCTGCTCACTGTGTGTGTGGGGCTTATTTCTCATTAAACGTCTGCCTTGATGGAAACGTTAAAATGCTGTATTGTTCTCATTTGGAAACAGTACCACACAGAAGTTGTTTTTGACTTGCACACTGAGCTCCATATGGTCACACTCAGGAGGAGAAAGACGGGGGAGCGGAGTGAAAAGCTTGTGATCCGAGTCATAAGCTCTATCCCTATTTGTTTTCTGTCACATAAAACTAAAGTTGTATCAGTTTGTTGTTGGATAGGATTGTGTCTTTGCTGCAAAGTCATTCTTTATATTTCACCCTGGGACTGTAGTTCTCAGTGGAGGTGTTGACATGGCTCACTGCTCCAACACAGCAGAGTATGGGAGAAGTCAAAATACTAGTGTTAACAGGCACTATGTATATCATTTCATGGACGACTTACTGCTTTATTTATCTGTTACATTTAGCGTCTCTGATTGTTTCTTAAAAAAATCAATACTCAATCTTACTATGAAGGTATTTGTTCGTCTTAAAAAAATGAAAATGCAAGCTTTAAATCAATAAAACTAATGAAAGTTGAATCAATTTATCAGACTGCTACAATCTTCTTTCCCAACAACTAATAATGGTGATAATTATTTCACTTCTTATGCAGCATGTTGATGCATTTAAACTTTTCGAGGAGGCTTTTATGGAGGATTTTTTCCAAATGTAAAACGCTCCACTTCTACACTCTCTAATAACAGGATTTGTTTAAAGTTGTGAGTGATGTTTCAATAGTCATCATTCATGCTCCTCTGTCAGATTTTATTTTCACTTTGCTTAATATTGCATCCTCTTTATGAAGACCCAAGGGCAAACTCTGTTCTTGTTAATTTGCAGGCTGGCTAGAATTTAAGGCTTCCAGCAGGCAAAGTGCAGCTATTTGCTTTGTGTTTGTTAAAGTGAGTGTGTTTGGTCAGGCAAATTATAAAAACAAGTGGATAATAAGGGTTAGCAGGCACGATAAGCCATAATATCTTGTAAACTGGCAGCAGGGGTAGTTTAAGCCGGTCTTATGCTAATGTTACTTCAAGTGACTGTCAGCGGCAGAGAAACACAAACATCTTTAAACATGCGTAAACCCACAAATAAACACATGCACAGGCATAACTAGACTTAAGTACACCAACAGACACAGACGAGGCATGCTAATCATAGTGGAACTCTTAATTTACAGCTCGTAGAATTAAGAACGATGAATGAAATATTTTGCATTCATGATTTACATATTTACTTGCTATTTTTTGGCTTTGTATGAAGCTGTATGTGTTTTTTTTCTGTTGAACTGGTTCAGTCAGAGACTGACGGTATCAGTCAGGACAATGAGTGAGGTTCCATTTGAAGATCCTCAAGTGTTTTTTTTCTCGGATCCAGAAGTAAAAACATGATTGTTCATTGATACATTACCACCAGTTTCTGTCGAGTTCATGAGAACAACATCTTGTTCTGTATTACGTTACATATTTGCAGCACAACCCAATGTCAAGAAGTCACAGTTGGACAGGTAGCAGCAGCTCACTGAATCATGTTCACACAGAGAAGAAAAGCTTCCCATTTGTGTACCAACCTCCGTTTGCAAGTAGGAGGCTGGAGTTAGATGGTGAGCATGCAAAGGGCAGGACTGTCACACCAGAGTCTTGAGTTTGCAGCTACACTGTAGTCAGTAGATGCACTGTAACAAACACCTTTGGTGAAGATAGTGAAAAATATGCTGTCACATTATACCATAGCAACGGGAGCACTTTGGTTAAGGTTGGAGAATGGTTATGGTTCCACAAAATTCTTCTTTTTTTCAAGTCAGGGTTGAATTATTCTGCGATATATATGATCATAAATGCACATGGAAAGCCCAACTGACAAACATAAACTACATGGTTTAATAACTAAGTACTTGGCCTACAACACAGTAGCTATTGCAAATCAGCTGGCTATGACATCATTTTGTGAGGCAAGGTTGAACAAATGCTGTAGTTTTCCATATAGTGGGCTACATATCTCTTCGAGTTCATTGATTCCATGTGTTCTTATGATCACTTGAGTACCAAACCCGAACTGAATTATTGAAGTTCATCATGGGTTAATCCTTATTTTGTGTGATGCTAATAAAGTTCACCCCACAAACTCTGTCTTTGCTGTTTTGACTTTGAAATGATTGTCCAGAAAGCTTCCAGTATCAGTGCAGCCAGTTTGACTCTTCAGCAGCAAAGTAATAAACGTCTTTCTTGCCTCAGGTTAGCTTTTTTATTGTTATTTATTTATTTATTTTTGCATTAGCAGCAGGGGAAAACTCAGTTAATTGAACTCCAACATACCACACAGGCATACTCCTTAATGTTAATTCAGAAAACTTATGTTCCAACACCAAACAGCCATATGGTGACGGTTCTCTTTATAGAGGACTCACTCTCCTTTTAATGTCATCACCATCTGAAATGCCACATCTGATCATCTGATACTTCATAATTACTAGTCATGACATTTATCCAGAATACTTCTGTTTTACAAGACCTTTATGGCTTCATGTAGGAGGCATTGCTCCAGTCCCCTTTAAATGAATTAAACTATTGTTAATTTAGGATGATGTTATTTCTGATAATCCCAAACAAGTGATGTAAAAGTGGTCAGTTTGATAGCCGTGGAAAGAATTTGATACTATTTGGTTATTTTTGGATTTACTTTGTTCTTTAACAGAAAATGCTTCTCAAGCATCTTAAAGAACTACACATATTTAAATCAGCTGGGGCATGTCATGAATGGAGCCGACGCCATATGTCATTGGCAAACACACACATTCATATATGTCAGCCTTGAAATGTGTGAAATATTCTGTTGTCATTTTAATACATCCTGTCTTTTGTCAGCTTAGCATCATGACTGTCAGCACTGCAGGGCATGTTAGGGCTGACAACTTCCTCCAAGATTAACCTGCTGACAGTGATCTATCTATCTATCTATCTATCTATCTATCTATCTATCTATCTATCTATCTATCTATCTATCTATCTATCTATCTATCTATCTATCCATCCATCCATCCATCCATCCATCCATCCATCCATCCATCCATCCATCCATCCATCCATCCATCCATCCATCCATCCATCCATCCATCCATCCATCCAAAAAAAAGCACATGAATTGTCATTTTTCCAACCTGTTTCCATGGTCTCCTGCTTGTGTCCCCTCTCTTACCATCTCTCGATTTTTCCCTCCTTCATTTATTTCCCCTTCTTGTTTAATTGAATGTTGCATGCTTTTGGAGCAGTTCTAAAATATATAATGAGGTCATTTGCATTAGACTGCAGCTTGGCTGACCTTTGCTTTTGCCAATAATTACTGTAAAAGCCGTCTCTGTCTGTCATCACCAAGGATGTGGCAGGGACCTCTCTGTGCTCACGAAAGGTTAGCTGGAGGCTTGTGTCTGGACTTATGAAAAAGCCAGAGGAAAATGTCATTAGAGCGCGGGGAAAAGACACTCGGAATTAACAGTTGGAAATTCAATCAGGGTGGCTTTAAGGATGGCATGTGTGCGATAATGTGTGTGTGTGTTTCCATGCAGATCAGCAACAGACGGGCTAACGAACGTTTCCTAGGAGCGCTATATGGGTTAAAAGATCCCTTTCTTGGTGAAGATGCCGAATTTGGGGAGAAAGAACACCCTAGAGGCAACTTCTGTTAACTCCGCAGGCCTCTTTGACTTTGCCAAACAGGCTGAAACCCAAACGAAACAATCAGGCTCTTAATTTCTATGCAGCACGCCTCACAAACATGACAGCATGCTGCCACAAGTATCCAGAAATTCCCTGGCCCTCATTAATTATGTCTGACATTAATTACACTGTGCATTTATGAAAGGCTCACACATTTTGGACTCCGCACCTTGCTGAATTTCTGTTACAGTGCATGATGTTTAATCTGCATGTTGTTATTGGTTGTCATTGTGCAGTGAAACGTGACTGTATTTACCTTGTGTTAACTCCCCTTCCCATCAATTACTCGGCTCAAGTCAAAAAAAGACTTCTATTCCTCGATCATTCTCAGTTTTTCTGAAAATGAACCCTTATCCCTCCGTGTTTTACCTTTATTGTAAATGTAAAACATTTGACATCATGAGACAAACTCCTAAAACTGCCTATTTCAACTGATCAGGACTCAGCGTGTCAAGCAGCATATGTGAGCGTGTTGAGCTCAGAGTAAAATTGTAATGTGAGGGATAAATTTTTGAAAGGGGGCAGAGCAGAGCACTATAACATCAGAGGCTCTGTTTTGTGCTCTTGGTTCTAGTCGCAGCGGCGCGTCACGTTTCACCTGCCGGACGGCTCTCAGGAGAGCTGCAGTGACAGCGGTTTGGGGGACCACGAGCCTGTAGGCAGTGGCTCACTCCTCACACAACCTCTCCCTCTGGTGCAGGCGCAGGATGACTTCTACGAGCAGGCCTCCCCCGACAAGAGGACCGAAGCTGACGGCAACTCCGATCCCAACTCTGGTGAGTGTTAATACCTCACATGGCAGACATATTTTTCACTTTAGAATGCATGCATGGATGCTTCCCTCAGATTTCTCTCTCTCTCTCTAATTGTGTCTTTTGTTAAAGCTCAGGGAATTTAAAGCACTGTTGTCGACATTTTTCCTTTTAAAAGCGGAAAAATTAGACAAAAGGCTCTGAATGCATTATAATTGTCCTTTCTACTGCATACAATAGCACTCTTTCAGTTTTCCTTGAATTGTGTGAAGGACCTTGAAGTCTGAACATGCTGTGTTTTAAAGTACAGGTTAAAGAAAATGAAGGCAAGGTTTCAGATTTTCCTCAGGGGGAACGAATAAAACTCTTTGAACCGAGATAATAAAAAGTCTTGAAAAACAACATCAGTCTCCATAAAGAACTCAATGTGCCAAATATCATTTAATTTAGAGTCATTTGATTGCTCAAGTAGGTTTCTAGTGGATACATGAGCAGGTCATTCATTTCTCAGTTAATCATCCAGACTTGTTCATTTCTCCCAGGAGCAAACCTGGGCCTCCCATAGGCTCCTCACCTATTTGTGAAACTCATTTGATTTATTTAGAGATGATTTCCCAGTTGGAAGCCTTGGTGCTCAGCTGAAGATGTTAACTTCCCACTATTTCTGGTGGGAATGTACATCTCCGACCCAGTTTTCTCATTTTATCATTAAGAGGTGAGGCGTGTGCGAAGATCAAGCGCATTGCCCCAAGGTCGATGCCAGCTTGCCTGCTGAGGGTGGAGCAGCCAGCATTGCATAAATGCAAGCGCTGTGAGTAAACTGTGTGAGTGTATGATCTCATGGAGAGTGTAACTTAGCAGATGAACCCACAGTTGGCAGATGTAATGAGTGAGTCTCGTGGAGGCCCACTGACTCACTGTCTTCACAAGTGATTAGAGCTGCACATGAGCTAAACATGAGCTAACCATGTGCGGTTTCTACAGCTGGATAACAAGTCAAGTAGGAGAAAGCATTTGTATACAGCCTCATCTGAATTTTTTAATGCGAGAAGTAAATATTCTTAGCATAGACTGTTTCGAACGTTTACATTTACCCTGATTTCGACATTGGCGCTCTCCTTTGAAGTCATACTCACCAGTGGAAATTGATTCTATACGATCATAATTTCCAGGGGACATGGTTCATAATTTCATTGCGATTCAGAAAGTGTGAAGGCAATTAAGCCAAAGAGAGATGACAGTGTTACGTTATACAAAAGCTGCCATTAAACCATTAAACATTATTGTCCAGAGCTGTTGATGTGCACATGGGTGTCATGTCACTCAAACAGTATGTTAAATTAACATCCATGCCAAATAGCTGAACATGTCAAAACATTGTTTCATTGTAAATGTAATTCTTAGTGTAATCAAGTGCATGAGAAATGAATTTATGAGGCACAACAAAAGTCAGATTAGAATATGAAAGGCTTGAGATGTAATACTTGTAATCTATAAAATCAGTCTGATTATATTTTTAAGGTAATGACATCGAGAAAAAGAGTTGTGCTTTATCACACACAGTATTGCAAATTGGCAGAGTTGGATAACCACTCAAATAAACATGATTCAACCCTCTGACCTGTAAGCTTGATTAGAAAAATAGAAACTGAGGCAGACACATGACGATAATGATCTTTATACATGTAAAGAAAAAACCTGCATCCTTGCTCTTCAGAGACAAACAGGCTTTGCTGCCTCTCTGATACTACATATATAAAGCACAGCAGAATCAATACTGACCATAAAAGGCCTGATTCAAATTAAAACTGAGTAACATCTTCACACACTCCTAAGCCCTCCTACATTTAACAGGCCTGGTTACAAAAACTGTCTCTAATTTCACAAGCATCATTTTTGTGCTTTAGCATTGGCATCCCATTTTGTTTTCGCTGTGTGCTTATCAGTAAGCTATTAACAGCGACAACGGTGGTCTTTGATCATTGACCTGCTGCTTGTCAGAATAATGATTTTATGTCCTGTCTATGAGGGATGTGTTACCTGGTGGTGGTTTTCTCAGATGTGTGAATACAGCGGTCTCGGGTTAACTGGTTTTGAGTAAAGCACTGTCAGACTTAAAAAGCACTCTTTTACACACTGCTTTCTCACTAACAGTTCAGGATGACTTGATCTGTTGACACAGGAAAACACTTAGTTTGAAGATTTCTGACACTGTTATGTTCCAAATTGAGGTGTAAAGTGTCTTCTTGCACTATTAAAAACAAACCTATTCAGTGGAGCGTTTGAGCAGAGAACCTTGACAGTGGGTGGTCTTGCCATGGTGCTTTGTTCAAGGTCTGACAATAATATTATTATTACCTTTATTCTGACGTATTAGGACCCTTCAAAGGCCTCCTTAAACAATCAAACTCACATGATTTATTAAATCATCACAAAGCATAATTTTTGCAGGAAGAATACTGAATCTAAGGGTCTTAATTTTTAGTCTTTGGTTACAAGCACAGTGGGATTCTCATGGGTGAAAGATTCAAGCTGCCTTTAAATGAGAACAGATGATGTTTAAATCATAGATCCTACACAGTCTGCATTCTTTGACATTAAAACAAGAATATTCTCATCCATTATACATTCACACTGACTTGAGCTTTTTCTTGTGATGAGAATAAAGTGAAATTAACAAAGACCGCACTGACCTTTTGCAGCACTGGAGTCACATTTTTGGCACATCATCAGTGGTTTTGGACAAGTGCAGCATCCACTCAGACGCCACCTCATTAAATCATGAAATCAAACTGTGATTAAAATTTCCTTGTTTGATTCTGATCACACAAAATTTACTTTTAACTAATGAGTGATCACTAAAACCAAGTGAATAATCTTTGGGTCTCAGCTGCCCTCACTCTGGATTTGTGTTTAAAGATAACTTTCTAATTATTCTCCATGTAATGTAAGACAGTGGTCAGGCTTCTGCGTAGGTTGTGGCTTTCATTTGAACTAAAGAAACGTGCACCGTGGGAGTTATAAAAGTCTGATGTCTAACACTGTTTTTCTGTTTTTTGTTTTTTTTTTAATATATATCTATGTATCATAATGCAGTAAAACATAAGTACACATTTTATATTTCTTTGTGACTTGAAGATATCCCTAAAGCTTTACCACAATAAAAGAAATTGAAGTTAGTAAACAAAACAACACAAGGAACAAAAAAACACTTGAACATGAGGGTGGAGAAAATAACAAAACAGATGGATGGTAATCGAGGACAGCAGTTTCAATCGTATTATTTTTCCAAAGGGGAAAAGAGACTTGAGAGCAATGCATGAGTGAGGAGTATGGAAGCAAAAAAGAAAGACCTTGAAGAACTCTGTTTCTCTGTAAAGATTGATTTGAAGAGTGGTTTCAAAGAGGATTTTTACTAAAGCTCTTAATTTTTTACACACAATTCCCCAAAGAAGCTCTTACATGAAAGTGCATGAGCAGGGCTGCTAAGAGCGTCTTAATGTTCGCTGTCCATGGTGCTGAAAAGACAGACAAACTGATTGAAAGCGATTTTTTTTTTTAATTCTTCATGTAACTTTTTAGATATTTTAAAATTACATATTGTAGAAAAAAATCAAACAACCCAGCGATTACTAACAATAGTTTTAGTGTGATCACCATCAATGGAGTAGAAACAAAGATGCTATTTTAGTCAATCGATCCTTCAGTCTGGGAACTTTCCAACAGTGAACTTGCTGAAGTATTTGAAGATTATTTTGTTATATCTGTTCTTAAACTTAAATTGAAAATTGGAAGCTCCACATCCATAAGACAAATTAGAATATATAATTGATTCGCTAATAGGTAAAAGTGGCTTCGCAGCTGTTTTGGAATAAACAGATATTTTTTGAATTATGGATAAAAGTCCTCTGAGTTGAACTCGAAATCACCGAAGAAAACAAAACTCTGCCAAACCGGTGGGAAGACGGTATTTGTTAACCTGAAACAACTGAGAGTGGAAGAGCTCTCAACTTATAACCAAAAATCCAAACCTAAGGCCTGATTAGTTGAAATCAATATTAGGTTGGCAGAAGCAATGTCTGGACATACTGTTTTGAATGGAGACGGTAAGTAAGGGCATATAATTACAAAAGTACTGATACTTTTTATTGTTGCATGTTTTTATGCCTAAGCACTATTTTTTTTAAAATATTATTTTTGGGTTGCTATATGCCAGGTCATTTTTTCAGCACATTGTGTGTTTTGACTTGAAAGCTCAGATATACTCTGTATGCAGTCAATGTTTACCACCTAACTTGCTTTTATCCACTGCACTGTGGTGATTCACTTACTCTAAAATGAAACTCTGTTGGGATTTATTTTGCTGTTGCCTGCCTTCTTGTCACCTGACCGATGAGCTGCACCCGTTTAGCTCAGAGGTGGAAGCTCCAACTCATTGAACACTGTTAATATTTAAATTCTGTTAAACAGAGTTAATGTTTTGACTTGTCAGCTCATCTGTCTGGGAGTTCTTAAAGTGACATATGCTGTTTACAGAAGTAGTGCAGTCATTTTTTTCCACCCAAGAAACAGAAAGAAGATACCCCAGTGTCAGAGTAGACTTTCTGAGTGTTTCAATGCCAAATTGAAAGACCAATATACCATTACAGGTCAGTGTTTTGAGCTGCTGGCCTGCTCGTTGCGGGGGAGGGAACCACCAGAGTTCACCACTAGATTGACAAAAGCATACCCTCTGCTGCACTTCAACTCCCACTGAGACATATGCTGTCACCAAGAAGCCAAACTGTTCAAACAGGGCAAGTCCACTGGTGCTACACGGTATTTTAAAGCTGTACTTTAAACAACGAGGGGAAAAAAAGCCAAATAAGCTATGATGCTATATCTTCCTTTGATGTAGCAATGATCAGAAAGAATAAAATACAATGGGTAAAAGTTTAAATTATCTCTCCAGAAGCTTCTGTAACCTTGATGCTCCATCATATTTGACTCTTATTTCAGCAGGAAATTGTCACTGCTATTTTTTTTTCAGGTAACACTATTAAAAGACAAATCAAATAAACCATAAAGAGGAAAGTAATAGTGACTTACTTTAATATCTTTGAGGACCGCTGCATGTCCCTCTGCAATTATAGAGTGAGCTCATCCCAGACAGTTTCTGCAGCAAGAACTCATAATGAAAGAAATAAACATCCGAGACACAGCCCCATCAAACGAAAACATTCAATATGAAACAAAACATGAGCAATCATTTAAGTTTCTGAAAAGAAAAAATAATAATAATACAGATTACTGGAATGTAAAGGTAAGTCAGATTCTCTTCTTTTGCATGGGTGAGAGTTGAGAGGATGAGAGGACTACAAGCAAATTAAACAGAGAGGAGAGTGAGGAGGAGTACGGAAGTCATGTTTATCTATAAAACATTTAAAACGACCATTATTGACTTAAGTGCTATATGAATGATTTAAGGATGTTGTAGACAAGAGAAACAGAGGGGTTAGACAAAAAGAGCCCCTGAACAATCACGCATACACAAGTAAACACACCCAGAAAGTCAAAGCCAAGTAGAAATGGACTGTGAGATGAAATTTGAATGAGCTGTTGGAGTGTGAGACGGGTGTAATGAGGTGGTGTTTGTCTTGTCTGGGTACAAGATTAAACTTCAAATTAGAAGTATGAAACAACCACGAGCCCTTTGTCTGATGACCTAGGAGATGTAAAAGTCAAAATGGATAAAGTAGCAGACGGAAATGACACAAATGAGCACAGAGAAAAGAACTCAAACAACAAGGGGAGCAGTTAAATGAGGAAAGGGCTTTCAGATTTACATGGTGTTCAGTGTTCAGAATCTTTCGGGCAATTTTTTGTTACTTCTTCATAACAGCTTGTTGGTCAAAGAACATTTTGTTATTGTTATTATTATTCTTAGTAATCATTATCAGCTCAAAAAAGTCCAAATGGTGCATCCGTATTTATGAATATTGAGAGCATCGATCATGCTGGCTGCAAAAAATGACCATTGAAATTCAGACAAAACAAAACAAGAAAAAAAAAATGTGCAAAGGATGCTGAATGCTAGACAGCAAAAAACCAGAGCCATCAGATGCTGGCTATTTTCAAGCTCAAATACCAAAGCCTGTCTGTTTATTCAGATACTGAAAATTATGAAAGGAAATTGAAGGCAGATACACTCCACACCCTTTGTCCGAATCATTTTATTTATAGGTGATAGAACATACTCCTGCCTTCCTGACAAAAAAAAAAAAAAAAATGCCATTACCTTCATAACAACACACACGGCAGGCTTGTGCTATTGAATTTGAAAGAACTGAAATTGTACCATTTGAACAAGCTCAGAAGTCAGTGCAAGCTTGTCTTTTAACTTTAGAGTACACTTCCCTTTGTCCTTTGATGAACAGTGCATGCTTTTTCAGATAGCTGTTTGTTTATGCTTTGCCTTCCCTTACATATCACATCCCTTTGTCTTTGAATGTCCTTTTTCTGTCACCGAGTTTTAGACTCATGCACTATAATTAAATATGCTTTTAGAACAGAGTTGTGGAATTGTGGAAGATACAGCCTTTTGTCATTTATATATTCCGGACACAGCCTGTACACCTAACATCAGTACCAGTGTTGCTGCATGTCATGAGCTTTGATAGGGCAATTATCACCATCACTGACCACAAATGAAAGGGAGGAGAACTCCTTTTACTAAATTTTAAACTATCAAAACCTTATTTCCAAAGTTTAAATGTGACTTTTTCAACTCCTTGACCATTGTGATATTAGACAGTGATATGGGCAAAAATTAGTAAATAAATAAATGAGGTTAAAAAGAGAGATGAGAAGCCTAATCACATAACAAAATCAGCTTGAATGTAAGAGTGAATATGTGGCAAATGTGTATGTGAGGTTTTATTCATTTTTTTTTATCCATGCATCTTCCCAAGAGACAAAAGACACACTTATAAAAAATAATTAAATAAATAAATAAAAACACCACATGATCTTTTGAAGCACCTTGACTTCCCTAAGTCAATATTGTGGTTGGTCTAGTTCTTCTCTATCACATCGATCCAAAACACCGTTTATAATGCATTTTACAAGGCCTTTTACTCCATTCCAGTTAGCCAGGCTGCCTTTTAGCCTGCACAGTTAATTGGATTAATTCCTTTTCCAATTAATGACAGAGGAATGCATTAGGTACTCCCTGAATTCAAATAATTATCACAAGCTGAATAAATGCAACAACCCGTGGGATTTCATGATGTAAACCAAACTACTGAGAGAGCTTTAAAGGGTTAAATGTTGTATTTAATTCCTCCAGTTGGGTTTTTTCTTTCCAGTTTACCCAATATGGAGTCCCTAAAGTCATGAGAAGATGATCATCTTTGTGTTGCCTAAACTAGATGAAATCTCGTGAGCGCCAGTAAACCACCGTGTGCACAAGATAAGAAAACGTTTGAGAGTGTGTACATCGTCTCTTGCCATGTGTGATAAATGTGCATCAAGGTAAAAACTTATGTTCACAGGATAACAACACGTTCACTCAAGATATAATTCACCACTTACTCTAAAAATAAAAGAAATAAATATGCTTGAGCTTATTTAATCTTGTAGCTATGTCCTTGATTAGGAAGCTTATTATACCTCTTATTGACAACTCACTAAACTGTGTAGTTAATTTAAAAGGTGTGACTTGTTGGGGTTAAGTAACACATCCACACAAAGCATCAAACAGATATTGAGAAATATTAATGTTTTGTGCAATTAAGTGTTGAAAGCTGTGAAATGTTTGTCAGCAGTTACTGAAAATGTTACTGCACCGGGATTGCAGCATGGAAATAATATGAGGTGTTTAATCTTCTGGGAAGAATAAGTCTCCCACTCATTCATAATTAAATCACAGTTAAGGTGAATCAGAGGTGAGTCACAACACCTCTACATCTACTTTTCTTTAAATTACAACAGGGAAATGGTTGTTTTCATGCTTCTTATTTGTTTCTATATTTCCATTACAAGCAGGAAGTCATGAAGCCCATCTTTATTTAATGCCCTTAAGAAACTTAGTATATATAGATCTGCATAATTATACCTACATGCAAAAAAATATATAATGATGTAAAAGAAAAAATCCCTTGCCTGGCTCTTCATTTATAAGAACATCTGAGGAATTGACTTAAAAAAAAAAAAAAAAAAAAACTTGGTTGCACTTGGAATTTTTTGGCAATGTCAAAGCTCTGAATGGACATCAACCTGCATATATCTGCTGAAAGACTCGGTCCAGCTATGCAAGCACGGGTTTAACCTCAGGAGATGTTTGAAGTTGAGTGATGTCAACAGAAACATGGTCCACCAAAAGGCTTGTTTGCACTATTTATGTACAGCAGCACACCCAAGTGACAGGAACAGGGCTGGAAGCACATGGCAAGACGGGGTGAGTGGACAAGGTGCTTGTTGAGATAGCACAATGTGACTGGGAGTTGGGTAGCTGTTAAGGGGCTTGGCGGAGAGGGACAAAATGCTCAAATGCAAGACTGTTATGTTCTCTAGCATGAAAATGGAACCACTTTAGCCATTAATCATTGATGGACAGGAGATGATGGATGACTCCCTTGTTGTGGTACTCTGCTCCAACCCTCTCTGCTTTGTCTCAGACATCAAAGTCTCACTGTCTCTACTAGGCCTGACTTTGCCAAGTATTTATGCAAAATACAAATAACCCTTAAAACTGTCTCTCTGTTGGGCACAAAATATCAGCTAAACACTTGAACGCTGTGATTTATCATCAATTCACTGGTGTTAATAACCAACACGTCTAGCTATTTGGACAAGGTAAAGGATGTTTTTTCCATATTTTTTTAAACGGCATCTTGGCCACTTATTTCATCACAATATTTAAAAAATATGCTGCAGGCAATCACAGTGCCATGTTTTTATGAGTGCTAATGCCAAATTTGGGCTGTTATATTTCCCTGGCGCCCTAATTGTCTCTGTGTGGCAAAGAAGATTGGCAGCCTCTTCACTGTATTTACCTTTGGGCCACCAGGCTCGTCGTCGGGGGAAATGCTGGAATTACTGTGCTACACAAAATAGGAACTAATTTCACTTTGCAATTTACTGTACAACTTTACTTTGCTGTTCCAATCTTCAGGGAAGAACATTTGTGCACTAAGTAGCTTTCTGTAAGCCTGCAAAAACAATCATCCATTGCAGATTACTTCAAATTTCACTGCCACATGAAGGAGTCATGAGCGCCATCATACTGTAGTGAGTTGCACTGAACAAGTTATGGCAGGTGTTCACAACCTGTTTGGGATTCCCTGACTTTTACAGGATCTAAATTAAATTGGTCTTGGTTCTATTCTTTGTAGTGTTCAAAACAAAGGTAAACCAAACATGCCCTTTACATTGTTAGAAGATAGAGTTAATTTTTGCTATCTTAAAGGTCAGGTTATGTTTTTGTAAACACGTCCTTTTGCCATTTGGACTCAGCTGTAATCCTGCCAGGTAAATATTGTTGATATTTCTGGGTTGTTTATGTCACATCTATATCTATCTCGTGCTGTTTCATCTCTAGTAGACACTTGTTGTTACCAAACAGACTGTTTCTGTGTTGTTGTTTTTTTTTTTTTTTTTTTTGCCTAACTTGAAATCATTTTATCAGTTTTGGATGGTGTCTCCAGACTGTTTACTTTCAGGCATCTTCTGAGTTTTTTTTTTAACCCTCTTGAAACATGTTGGAGCTGCTTTTTTATGTTGCACACTTGCAAGGACAAGGGCAAACACAAACCTATCACTGTCTTCACAGCAATTTTCTGATACGATGAGTAGTGGTCGACAGATATGATGCTGATAATTATAATGCAGGCATGATATATGATACATAATGTGATATCATGTTGTTGTGTTTTGCATTTCTGCAACTTATTAACATGTTAACCTTCAGGGATAGAATCTTTGGGTGCATCACACAGAAAAAAAGCAAACACTTCTATGTCTTTGCACGATAACTCAGCTTTCATAGAGGTGGAATATCTTTGTATCTGATATTGTACTGATCCCAATTTGCTATAAAAGGGACTGCAGCAGTAACAGGCTATCATTCACAGTGGGGAAAAACATCCAAAAGCCCGTAGAAACTTCTCAAACCACCTCTCTGCTGCCTGTCCATCTGCTCAGTATGTTCTAGCCACGCCTTTGCCAAAATATGTCCGAATACCCAACATTAGTAATTTTCACAGTCAGCTGCGTTGGTGTGTTTTGCATTTATGAACCATTCGCAGAAAACCGGCACAAAGGAAAAATAAGTACACTGAAAACTGTAGGAAAAAGATGCGTTCGGTTCTGTTCTGTTCTCAGTGCACATGAACATTACAGAAATTATCAGCAAAGAAAGTCTGGACATGGTAAGTGTCAAAATCACATTACCATACTGAAGAAATTAAGCCACAGAAGAGAGCACTGGCTGCTGGGTTGCCTTGGATTATGACCTGAAAGTGCACACAATCACTCATGGGCATGCTCACTCAAATTCTGTATTCAGTACAAGCTTTCATACATTATGTGACCAGTTGTTGGAATGCATGCAGTGACTTAGGACACTTGTGACTTCTGCTTGGCAAAAAAGCAGACTGCAGCACTTGGATGAGCTGCAGGGGTAGAAGAAAGCATGTTAGTGCCGCAGCCAAGAGCGTGTGGCAGTAATCATGACATGAGGCTGTGGCAATGATGGTCCTCGTGTAACTCAGCTGAGAGTAGCTATCTTAATGCCTATAGCAAACAGGGACGAGTTCAAAAGCTAGTGCACCTCATGGAGCAGTACGAAGCAGATGTGAGATAGGGCTATCTGCAGCTCACTGCGTGTGATTAAACTTAAACACTTAAGCTGTACTGAGCGTAAGCTGTGTCACACTGACATCTCCACGTGTTTAAAACTGATAATGAAATATTTCGTGAAAAAAGAAAAAGTACAAATAATTACATCAGACAAAGGCATTTGGGAAAGGTTAAAAATGAGTTATGATCGACATGATGTATGATTAGCCTTTTTCTCTCTAAATGTCAGTATTCTCTGAATCGACTTGATTCCAGATTTTCAGAACTCATAAATCAACTTGTGCTTGAACACTGATGACTCAGACTTGTACTCTTACTTGAGCATTGACTGAATTTGGACTGAGAAGATGGAGTGAAGGAATAAGACTTTTTCTTTGATAAATACCGTTTATTGTTATTGTATTTAAGACCCGAATCATTTATTATTAAAGCAAAAGCAGAGCATCATGTTTGACATAAAAAGCACCATCAAGTAGAAAACAGGGACATCCTAAAACCTTAGCAGACATCTGTTCAAGATCTAATCAGACAAATGAGTGAGATGCCAAAAGTTACATGCAATGTTTATGTTACTGATGTTGCTGTTAGCTAGCTAGCAATACTGTTAGCCTCTAAGGTGGCTCAACCACTGATCCTAGATGTTTGTTAGCTTAAAATTTTGGCGAATAATAGGTGGACAGGAGGTTTATTTTTGAGTTTATTTGCGATACTACCACAGCAGACTCAATGGCTGAGTTCCCCCTTTAAGAGAAGCACAGTGGACCTCTATACACAATGCACAGAGCTGTAACTTGATTGTTTGAATCTCCAGACACACTGACAAAATAAATCAGAATCTTTGTAAATTAATATAATGTGTTGTCTGCACATCCATAGACTGGTATGAAGCTTGAGTTGGGTGACTGTACTACAACATCAAACCCAATCCCCTTCGGTCAAATAAAAACTGATAAAAAAAAAAAAAAAAAAAAGAAGAAAAAAAAAAAGATTGTAACCAGATCATTTCAAGATGCACCGCAGCGTCTTTCCATATGTTCAGTTCTGCGCTACAGGTTGTGCTGCTGCTGACAGCCTCAACTCACACATCTTTAACTGTCCTCAGGCTATAGTGTATGCATGTCGATTGCAACCATAAAACATATGTTGCAAAGATATTGCCAGCACTTAAGCTGTCTGGTTTTATCATTGCATATTCATGCACAAAAATGTCATTACATGATGCCTTTGATAAATGCTTCATTGCCAAAATTAGGACAATTTGAAAGCATTTTCTCAATTGACTAAGAGTAACAGACTCGTCCAGTGAAACACTGAACTCTGTGCCAGCAGCTTTGTTGTTTCTGTAGTACAGATGCCCAGCAATTGACTATTCAGGATAAACAAATACCAGGCTGTCACTCAGTCTGGCAGCCATCCGACCACCTCAGTCACAGACAGCTAGTGATGCCAGTGAGATGGTGGGATGCCAAAACAGTAGATGGATGTCACAGATCTTTTGACTGGAGCTCCATGCTGCACCAATAGACCTTGGGTACCTGTTTGCATATCCTTTGACTGTATATCAAAGTGATGAATCAGTATGGAATCTCTTATACAACACATTGTCAGGGTTTTACTATCCAGGAGACGAGATCTATCATAAAAGTTTTGTTGTTTCCTCTTACCGAAAGCTGCAATGAGACAGCCTTTCTGCTCCATTCTCTTAAGATAAATCTAAGGGGAGGATCTGTGCATATATGCAGTTTTAAGTCCCCTTAAACCCACTCCTGCTGTATATGAAGAAGTGTGTGTTTGTGTTAGCATGTTCCCTCTGATACCTAAATCCCATTGTGTGAAGAGGAAGGAGCAGGGTAAAGTAGCGCGAGGGCCCCTGACCAAGCCTGTGGGTGGGTGGCATGGATTCATAAATCAGGGAGCAGTGTTAATCTCTCTCAGGTATTGGAAAGCCAGCCCTCAGTAAATATGTTGCCCCAGGATAGAATGGGGTTTAAAGGATTTCTGTCTCCAAAGAGAAATTAGGCAGGAGCTTCAGAAGTGAGCTAAATGGAAGTGCTTGCTGGAGCATACAGAGGGAGCAGGGTGCTGCTGTCAGCTAGTAAACATCGTCTCAGACTAGCCTCCGTCATTATCGTGGCAGTCGGTGCCAACAGCGAGGGTGAGCAGACGGGTGGGCTGATGAAGAGCGTCTTCTATGCTGATGATTAGTCACAATAGGGAGGAGGAAATCCAAGGACTGTTGGATTACACTGTTGGGGATGAGAATTATTTGTCGTCCAAGTAAAGTGGCTAATTACAGGAACTTACAATTACATCCCACCCACTTTGTGCTTGGGAACTTTTGAGAAATTCTAATTAGAAATTAACTCGGTCCAGTAATCTTTTTTGCTCAAACTAAAATCACTTCTTTCAAGTGACAAAAAAATTCTGGATTACAAATGCAACATATGAGTAATGGGGCACAACAAAGTAAAAATACCGCAGATTTGTTGACTTTTTTAAGAGACTGGCTACAAGCTTAAGACTCAGTCAACTAAAAGTTCAGTCATGGATGATCAAAAGCACTGATGGGAACTTCAGTTTATCTAGTTTATTTTATTATTTTTTTTTCTCTTTTTTTTCAACCAAGAGGTCACTTGGTCTTCATATTTTAGAGACTTGTAATTGTTGGTAACATTTATACACTGTCAAAGATGACAATGTATACTTTTGTCCTCTTTCACTTTCTTTACACATCTGTCTTGATAAAAAGACCATAATGTGGATGCTTGTCTTGTTATCACAGCGTGCTTTTGGAAAGGGGCAGATTTCCAAGCTATCAAAGAGACAGAAAAAAAACAAACATAATTGGAGGGCTAAGAGAGAAAAATAAATCATAAATAACTCCCCATTGTGGTTTTTTAAATGACTGATGCAGTCATAATCGCCAACTGAAATTTTAAAAAATAATTATGAGGGATTTTTCTCCTCTGTGCTATCAGCTGTATTGAAACTCTTTAAGCCAAAGTGTTGGAATACCAGCTGAGATACCTAACCCCCACATGACGAGAGCTTGCAGGTTTGCAAAGGGCATGTCACCATCAATTTCAGCAATGCAGCTTCTAAATTTTTCTCTTACTCTATTTTCTTTATATATATATATATATATATATATATATATATATATATATATATATATATATATATATATATATATATATATATATATATATATATATATAATTGTTAGACTTTGTAAGAGCCGCATTCTCCTGAAAAGTTTAGAAAATGTCTTATTTTAGGATGTGAAAACACAGAAGTGAAAGGAGAAAAAAATCTGTTAATGAGCTCATTAAAAGATTTTTTTCACTGCAAAACAAAAAAAGTGTTTTTTAAGTTTCTTTGAAAAAGAAACATGTCTTAAGACAAGAAACTTAAGAAGTACATTACATCTTTTACCCTTCACAATCAATTCAGGTATCATTTTGGTCTCCTACTACAACACTTCTTTTATTAATTAAATGGAGATAACCTTGGAGGACTGATGTCACGTGTCAGGTAATCTTAGTATATATATATATATATATATATATATATATATATATATATATATATATATATATATATATATATAGTCAAAGGAAATGGCACTGAAAAAAAGAAAAGGTTTAATATCCTCTGGATTATCTCTTTCCCTCAGGAACTGGCAAAAAATGTACAGTCGACATCAGTGCTGTTTGGAGAATCTTTGTGCAAGAAGAGGAAGTATGATAGAGTCTGTTGGTGTAACAAACAAGTTCCAGTATATTAATTAGAGAGCTGTGGGGGTGACAGTAAATGTCATTTTTCAGTCTGACAGCTGCGTCTCCTGTCTTTGTGTCTATATTACACCTTGTCTTTACAGATCTGTGTGCAACTTGGGTATGGTTCTAATCTTTCAACTCACTGTACAGAGATAACAGACTGGCCAAAGATAAGTGATCTAATCTGGCATGGATAAAGTAATAACACTGGAAATGCTGTGTATGTAGCAAGACCGTTTTTAACACCTAAGCTTTACAGGAGAAAAGCCCATTTTGTAAAACGATGAAATATTTATCCTCAAAGGACTCATAGAAGCTGTTTCACATTGTCTTTGATTCCTTTCATTCACCTCTTCCTTTTACTTTTAGCTGTTAGTTTTAATACTCCACACTCAGAGTGTTGACAATAGATAAATATTATCATTCTTTGTTGCAATGTCGAGCTGCAATACAAACTTCCAAGCCTTGACACTAAAAGAGAGAGAAAAATAGAGAGACAAAGACGCCAAAGAGAGGCAGTATTTATCCTGAGACAGCAACTTAAATGGGTTATCATAGCATTAAAGTTCCTCTGTGACTGGGCTCCTTTAACATGTCGCTGTGAGACTTCTCAGAAAGAAAATGGTATCTTCAGAGAAAGCTGCACCTTAACCCTGGTGAACTGATCTGGGGGTAGTGAGTGCTGTGATAGGGACTAATCCCCTGCTGTGTGCTTTGAGCGGGACTCAGAGCAATACACCAGAGGGAAGCAAGGAGAGGCGAGGAACAAGCGCTAAGAAAGAGACTTCTGACAAAGTGAAAAATGTGTTGAAGTGGTGCCGTCACCGTGATGAATCCTTTCAAACATCATCTCAGAAATGGGATGGAATCTTAATGCGCATGTGTGCAGGAGTGTATGGAGAGTCTGTGTGTGTGTGTGTGTGTGTGTGTGTGTGTGTGTGTGTGTGTGTGTGTGTACAGTGGATTTCTGAGTGAAGCATATGGTGTTTAGCTCCTGCAAAAATCCACCAGGAACCAAGCTGATGCCTCCTGGTTAATTGCAGAATTTAGCAATTTAGAACTCAGAGTGTGACACTGAGAACTCCAGCAGCTGTTTGGAGGGGTTTTATTCTAATAGATGAAAAGAAGTGCTGGGTGTATATGAGACTACAAAGTCATAATACGTGAGGTTATAAACTGACAACAGAGCAAAAAGAATAAGTAGTGTTTTTTTTTTTTTTTTTTTTATACTTAAGGAGATAGTGGCTCTATCTTAAATTAATAGTAAGAATAAAATAAATACCAGTCTTCAACCCAAAATTACCCTTCAACCCAGAATCACACAAATTTGATAAACACTTCGAACAATGACAAATTTAACAAATATATATTATTTTATATAAAAAAGGAGTTTTATAAAACATTTTACAAAAAAAGTAATAAGCAGATAATGATTTGCAAAAATCAGAATCTTAAATCTACCTAATGGATTTAACCTCTTGCGGTCTACTTGCAGTACCAAAGAAGCCCACTAGTTGGTTGACCATACTTTGCTAATTAGTGATGTAGAAAATAGATGTAGCTACATGTCTTGTTTTACAAATAATTATTCCAGATATCTTCAACAGTTTAAAGTTTATTTGCATCAACTGTAATCAATCATAATAATCGGAAACTTTCCTTTGCATTAAAAATCTGAGTAAATGTGCAAAATGTGCATCAGGTTTAAGTAGCTGCAAATGTCTTCTTGACTCTTAAAGTGATGGTTCAAACATTCTGCATATAAAACATACTCCTGACGAGACCATGCACTTCCTCACAAGACCCTTAAGACTTGTAGACAAAACAGTAGGAAGGAAATATTGTTTGCACATCAATGTGTCATGCCCAATACATCAGAAACCAATAATCTCATTTTGACACAACATGGTGGGATGATGCATCTCACTGCTGAGCCGAGTATTTAAAATGACACTGAATAGCTGAAGGGGGATCAACAATTAAGGGTCAACAAAGGTGGAGCATTTGTTCGTGACAGGCTGACAGAGAGTTTGTCAGTCGTAGAGGACAGCATGTTAACTGCTGTTATTGCTTACTCAATCATGTTTCTGTGACTTCGTTTTGACAGGGGAAATGATTGTAATGTTCTTACAACAAACTTTTAAAAATACAGTGAACAACAAAACTATCACTTTTCTAAAAGCAGAAAAGCAACATGGAAAATGTTGCGTTTCATCTACTGCTTCATAAGTGTCAATGGTTCTATTCACTTAGAGTTCCTGAGCACCCAATGGTATTAGAGTTTTACCTGTATAATTGTCGGTTTTGTTAGGTTACCTTACTAATACCGCTCTGATGACAGAACATCAGCACTTTGTGTGTTCTTTTTAGTAACATTTTTGAATCAGACTTAAAAAAAAAATAAAATATATATATATATATATATATATATATATATATATATATATATATATATATATATATATATATATATATATATATATATATATAATTGTTAGACTTTGTAAGAGCCGCATTCTCCTGAAAAGTTTAGAAAATGTCTTATTTTAGGATGTGAAAACACAGAAGTGAAAGGAGAAAAAAATCTGTTAATGAGCTCATTAAAAGATTTTTTTCACTGCAAAACAAAAAAAGTGTTTTTTAAGTTTCTTTGAAAAAGAAACATGTCTTAAGACAAGAAACTTAAGAAGTACATTACATCTTTTACCCTTCACAATCAATTCAGGTATCATTTTGGTCTCCTACTACAACACTTCTCCGGGCTTGTCAGGTGACTGTCTCATTCTAAGTCTAATTCATCTCATGCTAGAAATGAGACACTTGCTTAGATCTCAGATTTTGTATCAATAAAAGAAAGACAGCTCATGTATCTCTGCAGTGAACACATATCTCTAGTGAACAGTCAAAAGTAAGTGAGACACCATCTGATTTTATGTTGCACACCTGTGGTTTTATGCACAACATCAGGACACAGTAAAATTGTCAGACTGCAGAGGCTTTGGTGGATGTGCCGCCTTGCAGCCTTTTTAAGGGACTTTGTGATTTATTCTTGGGCTGCATGGTGGTACAGCGGTTAGTGCTGCTGCCTCACAGCAAGAAGGTCACAAGTTCAAATCCCACATGGTGGGCCTTTCTCACCATTCTCTCCGGACTCATACCACAGTCCAAAAACATGCTCATCAGGTTAAATGGGGATTCTAAACTGCCCGTAGGTTTGAGTGTGTGTGTGTGTGAAAGGTCTCTATGTCTCTATCTTTCTCTGTGTCAGATTGAGTGGTGACCAGTCCAGGTGTACCCTTCCTCTCGCCCTAAGACAGCTGGGATAGGCTCCAGCCACCCATAACCCTGAACAGGATAAGTGGGATTGAAGATGATTCATCCTTTCACAATAAAAGCCTCTGTAGGATTTGATCTGTTCCATTTGGTTTTTAGGTTTTAAGTAACTTGATAAAGCTCTGACATGGATTCAAGAGGGTGAACAGTCATAGCATGCTTAGACATAAAATAATAGCAGTCTTTTGTCTTTGAATTCCTCTGACATCTGCCATCAGTGTATACATTTAGAACCATTCCTCTTTCAAGAACATAATAGAAACTGTGAACAAATAAATAAATCCAAATCATCAAACAGCCCTTTCAGAGAACGATAATGTGAAAACTTAAAATTAATAATATGTGATCCTGTACAGATTTGTGTGTGTTTCTGTGACAGAGAGGCATACAGAAGACGCATACTCAGCTGAGACTTTAGGTGGGTACAACTAATAAGAGGTGAGAAAGAAAATAACGGCGTTGAAAATAGATGGAAGGATGACAGGTGAAGTCAAGGTGAGCTGACAGGGTGAGAAGTAATCACTGCCAGAGTCGAATGCATACTGATCCTGCAAGTGATAGAAGGGAAAAGGTCACGGAGAAAATAAAGCAAGTTTGAAAAGAGAGAAGGGTGGCAAACATTTAGAGCTTCACATTGAGGACGACAGTACCTTGGAACCAGGAGGACAGTGTTAAAGGCAGGCTGGCTTTTTTTTTTTTTTTTTTTGTCATCAAGGTCTGTTGAGGAACATGACTTCCTGTCTTAACACAAAGGAAATAATAATAAGAATATCTGAACACCCAAGGACGCTTTCCAGAGTGGTTAAAAACACAATAAATCAAATAAATAATAAATACAGACATGAGCAGAGCTTTAACTTGCAGTGAGGTCAAACGGCAAACGTTCAAGCTGTCTTTGATGAGTTTGCTCGTCTGCGATGCAGACAGGATTGAATAGTCACATTTATTCACACAAACATTTGACCATTTTGCCTTTATTAGATGAAAAAGCTGAAGGAAATCTGGATATTATAAAGCTCAGACTTTTATGCACAGTATGAACGGTGCTGTTCAAATTAAGCTGAGTAAGTCTCAAGTGTAATAATTCCTCCTGTTAAGTGTGCTGCAGCTCTCCGTGAGCAACACATACTGAATTATTTTTAAGTTATTAGTGCAATTATAACTTCACTTCATCTCACTCCTTAAATATGTGCAATGCAACTTTAACCACCTAGGTTCCATAAATGTGTTAACATATGTGTATTCATTTGTGCATATTTCTTACTCATTATTTGTTCTGTACATTTTTTCTTAGGGTATTACTTTAGTTTATATATATTCTTTATTGCCATGTTTGCTCTATCCACTTTGCTGCCTTAACGCAGCAAATTTCCCCGGTTGTGGTACGAATAAAGGATGATCTTTTCTCAACCTACCATTAATCTTGAGTTGAGTCGAATCACTGAAAATGGCCCTTTGACCCACCTTTGGGTTCCTACCAACCAGTAAAGTAGCAGATGTGCAGTTTTTCTTGAAGTTCTTTGGTAGGCTGCATGCTGTCTTTTATTTTGTCGTTGTTAAAACAAACAGTGATCCACTTCTTAAGATTCTCTGTGGAACTGTTACTAATTCAATCTGAAACAGTGGTTTCTTTATTGGATACATGCTGTATGAATGGTGACTAAAAAACAGCAATACGCCTCTCAAAAGGCCACTTTGGGGTGTTGTATCCATACAGAAAACAATGTTGATTCTGTCGACCAATCAGAGGCTGTGATCCCAACTTTTCAGTATAATATATTGAATAAAACTTGGACATAAAATAGACAACAGCATGTAGTATGCATTTAAGTGCCAGCACAGCAATGTTTTCCTCCTCTTGCCGTTTGTTGAAAATTTATTGTTTTTGCTGGTTCTTCACTAAGAACTCTACCAGTGGTGACGTCTGAAGACAAATAGCTTTCTCAGCTAATAGATGGCTTCATTCGAGCAGTTGTCTTTTCACACACAATAGCTTTGTTATGTGTTACACAAGAAAAATAGGCTCCTATATCACAGCTTGCATTGCATTTTTTTTCAAATACTGCCAAGAAACAAGCGTTTTGGCTGCAACAATTCCAGAAAACGCCCCTGAAACCTTGAAAAGATTGGCAGAGCAGCAGTATATGATCACATTTATCGTGTGAAATTCTGTTTAGGTAGACAAAGCACCTCAGTTAACAGGAGAGGCCTTTTTCATTTCGTGAAACCTTTCAAAGAAAGCTCAACTAAACTGTGCCTAAAGTAGCTGTACTGATGTTTATACGAAGGTTTAAACACACAGCGCTTAATGGATTTGTAGAATTGCAGTGTGGAGTTTCATTCACACACGCAATAGCAACACTCTCAGGTGTTACACTTGAATGGCGGAGAATAGCTTTGGTTATAAATGCAGCACAGATAAATGTCTCTGTGGTGGATCAAGGTTTTCTTGTCACTGATCCAATTATGACAACCTTTAATTACACGATAAGTGAATCTCTTTCACTTTGAAAGTGTAGAAATTTCCCTTCACTAGCAGAACATTTAAATATCACTCACCGTCGCTCCCCTTCCAACAGGTCGACACTTGATTGACAGTATTTTGACTCAGCTGTTGTCGCGGTCGTTACGCCAACGCTTCGAGCTGAAGGATTCTGTAGATGAGCTTCAGCATCCTCCCCGTAGGTTTCCACCCCTCCGTTCCATCAACACATCCACTGCTTTTCTCTCATTTTCTTTCAACACTTCCATCCGTTCTTTTTCACTAAGCTCACCCACCCCACCCCCCACACACACACATCTTCACTCTGCTTCATGTCACCTTTCACTGCCCTCCATGCATCACCTCTCAGACCATGTCTCCATCAGCAGTATCCTCACTCCAGCTTTTTCTTTTCTAATACGTCATTAAAAAAATCAAGGAAGATAAATCAGAATCCACCGAAGGCCAAATCTTGACAAAAGGAGGATGAAATAGAAATAGACAATAGAAAACAAACAAATACAAAATCATATCTGCATTTAATAAAATTGCCTCTCAAACAGAAAACATGAAGAGAAGAAAATTTAGCATACAGATGACCTCACAAGGAATTTAAGGTTGCATGCTAATCTTAAAACGTAAGGTTTTGACATTCACAGCTGTGTTTTTGTCTGAAGGTCTAATTTTAAACCAGCATCTGCACACAGTGCAGTGTGCATTTGGTCTTTGGTTAATCTCTCTAACAAACAGCTTTTTAACAATAATTGGAATGAAAAGGCCTCATAGTAAGAAGTAAAGCACTCTTTCTTTTGCTAATTTAATAAATAGATTGTTTCCCCCCCTTTGCTTTTATCATAAGGCTGATAGAAGTAGCTTGTAGGCAACAAGCAGAATCTGAATCAGAAGAAACATGCTTCAAATTAGAAATAAGAAACTTCAAAAGCAATTGTATAAACCAGATGCAACATCAGAAATATGCTGCAAATGAAAATGAAAAGAAACAAGAAAAGCCAGAACGATTACATAAACGGCGTGTTCCGTCTGTACACAAATGATGCAAAATCCAAATGGATACAGATGCAAAATATACGATGAAAGTGTTCCAGACCTGTACGTAATAAACTCAGAGTCTGGTTTTCTCTGTCTTGTAACATGAAATCGATGCTTTTGGTGCCCACACAGGCCTGAAGCACTGTTTGTTTTACAGTTGGGATTTGCAATGTTTTTTTGTTTGCAGTTTTTTTGTTTTTGGCTTTGCAGTGTTTGTATTTTTGGGGGATGCTTACTCTTAATTAAGCGGTTTCTTTTCCATTTGCATTTGCAGAAATGTTCTGTCGCTGCATTTGTTTTGGACTTTTAGATGCATCTCTGAAGTCGCATTTGCAGAAAGTTTTCCTGATGGAGCCCATTAGGGATCATTGCAAATGATCCACTCTTGTTGGCCACCATATTTTACAAATGTTTTAGTGTTTCCATAGCGTGCTGTTTAAGTTCATTATAGGGAAGAACACTCCAGGCATACATCCAAAAAAATGAATATTCACCAATAACCATTTCACCTCGCATTTCATCTGACTTTTGCTTCTGTAGCAGTAAAATAAATAAAGTGCAGTTTGTGCGTGCTTATGTGTGTCTGTGAGAGTAGAGGGTGTTTTGATGCTCAGCTCCCGTCCCTCCTACTGGGTCCTGCCTCGACCCTAACATCATGAGCTAATCCCCAGAAATGTCACTGAGAGCTTGGCAAGCCATTTGTTGCTTACTGGTGTGGAATTTGCCACTAGGTGTGAGTGATTCCTTTTAATCTGTCCCTCCATTACAAGCTGCAATTTTGCATGGTGGGCAGTATTACCCAGATAAACTGTTTAATAGAGTTACACCCAGATTTAAAGCAGGCAATCCTGAAGGGACTCAAGTCAAACTTTTTTTTCTCCTTAAAGAAAGTCAGCATTTCACAAGGAAACACTTAAAGAAGAGTAAAGGATCTGTTTTTGAAATATTTGATAGAGTATACATGTTTGTTAAAGCTCGACGAATCCGACTGCAACAACTCCAGGAAAAGTAAGATTTGACTTTCAGCTGCTAATGTCTCTCAAAAAGCTGTAGTAATATATGTATTATAAAGTATAATACTATATAATACTATAAACAATACTCTGCCATTCAGCAGCAGCAAATTAAATCAAAACCTCTGTGATGGATAGTGTACACTTTCTAGAGTTTGTTTTTATTTCTTTTCAAACAACAGGAACTAGTTTGCAACACAATCCCTGAATAAATGAAGCCTCCTGTTTTTATGTACTCGTGGACAGTGCTTAAACAAACGAGGCAGGAAGACAACATTTAATTATTATTTTATGTTTTTTGTTTTGTTTTGTTTTGTTTGAACAGTTACCTTGGGATAAGTGATGCAAAGGCAAGGTCTTTGTCCAGCTGGCTATTAAAGCTCATTTAAATTTAAAACATTATTTGTTCCACATTGTCCATGGCTTCTGTCTGTTAGCATTTGTTTCTCCTTTTGATATTTGTTATAGATGTTGGAATTATTGTTTTACTTTGTAGTTCTATCCCCCTCACCTCGTAGCATGATTATAAATCAGTAACAAAGTAATTAGCAACCCTCTTTCTTAATTTCTCTTCTTGTTCATTCCATGCTTGAAGAACTAGGAGCTCCCTTCCCTCGAAATTTATCCCCTCCATACTGTTTGTGATCATAGACCCATCATTCACTCACCTCCATGCTGTACTTTTTCTCAGGTCGAGGTGCTGACCGGACAATTTACACTCTGAGTGCTCCGTGCCAACCTGTAGCTATAACTTTCATTGTATGAGACATCCCTTAAAAACCATGAACCTTCTCCTCCCTGTGTGCCAGAGTGTGTTGCTGCGGAGCAAAAGCAGAATAGACAGCTGGCAGAAAAAAACCTCATACCCATCTGTCTTCTTCCTACTTGGCACTTTAGGCCTCTCCTTACCCCAAGATCAGAGAGCTTCTCGTGTGTGTCTGAATCTCTAATTCTCACGTGGAGGAGCTAAGCTGAAGGTATATGCTCGTACACCTGTTCAGAGCCGGATGTATCGCTGGAGAAATTACTGTAATGTGCGTCTTAGCTTCTCCCACTGACAGCGCTACATGGTGTTGTAATATGGGATCGAAACTTGATCCCCTTGAGTAGTTAAGTTGGGTCTGTCAGGTTGATGATTGTGTTTGTGTGTGTGTGTTTGTGTGTGTGTGTGTGTGTGTGTGTGTGTGTGTGTGTGTGTGTGTGTCTGAGAGAAGACAGACTGGCGGACTCTCAGGTTCTTTGAAATGTGAAGCTGATAATTACTGTGCTGCTCGGCTACATTGAAACTGTTCAGCACTTTAAAACTTAACAAAACAAGCACATGTTCCAGGGTTTACCAACCCTACTCCATTCCCTCTGACATGCCAAGCTACATGCAGTATTAATATGTCCTCTGACACCTTTGTAAGCAATAACTCTGAGGCAGTGACACTTGTTTAGTTATAGGATGCTGTTGAGCTGGAAGGAAATGGCCAATGTCAAGACTCAGCCCACCCGTTTCAGCGCTCCCTGTCACACACTGCCCACTCTCTGAGTCTCACCATGAAGTAAGACAGTGTGGGAGTGCAGAACTCCAAAGGGCCCTCAGACCTGTCACACAAAGACATTATTGATCCTCAGTATCTTAGCTCAGAGAGTCTTTAGTAAGAAGAATGTCCAAGTGTGCAGCTGAAGAAGAAGAAGCAACGGGAGAAAAGATGATTAGTTTGCATAAAATCCTTACTTTTCAAAAGATGCTTTTCTGCTCGACCACATGATTCTGTTTGCATTGATCAGATGCTTTAATTAAAGATGAGACTTTCTCTACGCCTAATTAATTGAAAGAGTTTGGTAAGTACTTTTTAATGAAGTTTCCAATGACTCATATTGTATGTGATGTGTCAGAAAAAACCCACTGCTTCCTCAAAGAAAACCATCTGATTTTTCTTTTTCTTTTTTTTTTTTCTAGTTTGATGCACTCGCAGCAAGTTGCATTAACTTCCAACTTAAACCCTCAATATATCAGTGAGAAGATGTTAACTTTAGAAGTGAATGTTTGAAGTTCTAATGCATATTCTGAAGCGCATTAAAAAATCGGACCAGAGTTTCCTTTAATATGGCAGCAGCCAATAGGCAGAGAAGTTTTCACACATTGCTCGGGTCCCTTGTGTGTTAATTAATATTTATATTTGTCCACTGCCTCAAACTCTGCCTTCAGGCATTTATTAAATTATCATGAGTTTGGGCAGAGGCATTACTGTGTGTGTGTTAGTGAGAGCTCAGCAATGCTATGCCGACGTGTGTGTGTGTGTCTGTGTGTCTGTGTGTGCAATCTGTGACACAACTTTTCGCCGATTCACCAATCAGATAACTCCAAACAAATTACAAAGAGGACCATTAATGACAACCCCAACAAACAATATCACCAGTAGGAGTAAATTGGGGGAGGAGCATTAAAGGCTTGTTTGTTTACCCATTTATTTACATAAGTCAGTGATGCAGAGAGTTGCCTTTGGCAGCCTGAAACCTAAACACCCATAGCTTTACAATCTCCACAATTAGAACCAGTCCTGTGAGGTATCTGACAGCGTGACCAGGAGGTGCACGCTACCTCGTGCTGAACACAGTGCTACTAAATGCGAGGCAGCCATGATAATTAGTGTTTCTAGCCAGGAGCTTCTCACTGGCGTCTCACCCCCGCACTGACCCAGGGAGATTGGAAAGAGGCCCAGTGGCTCCCCAGAGACGGAGCCTGTCAGGTCCGTCACTTCTCCCACGACACGGGACTGAGCGGAGGTGTTTTAAATGCCAAACAGGACACACTTGCCAGGCCTATCGGCTCTGCCTGAATACAAGGCCTGCCTGTCTGTCTGGTGTCCCTACTCTGCAGACCCTGAAGCAGAGCTAAAGCTCATTGTCGGGGGACAGTTCACCTGCAGGGGGGGAGGGAAGGAACAAATCCAAAAGAGTGTTTGCAGTTTGTATGTTGCAGAGTCCTCCGCCACACAAATGTACTGCTGAATCAACCAGAAATACATCTCTCTGTTGTGTTTTTAGCTGTGTGTGTGCATCTTTTCTTCCTCTTTGTGTCGTGTAATGCAAGCCGGATGTCACATCTTTTTTTTTCTTTTTCTTTTTTGCTGTGCGTTTGTCTTTGTTTGCACTTATTTGTATAGATATGCAAAAATTGAAGTATGTCAAGAAAGGCAACAGAGAGTCGATAACATGGAGCCCGCATGAAGCCTGACTGGAGATCACAAAGGCTGCACTGAATGTGAACGCTGAGCTGCAGAAACAGAAAGGCGGCATTCAAGGTGGTACGATGCAAAAGTTTTGGTTGTAAAACCAGTGGATTCAATCTAGAGATTTGTATAAGAAAATCATCAAGGCATACATCATTTATTATGATTAAAAAGCTTTTTTTTCCCTGCATGCACCTCTGTGGTAGTTCAGGGACTGAATATCTTTGCGGTGCAATCTGAAGCTTTTAAATAACATTCAGTCACAACATGATGCGAGACATGATCACATTTTTTTTTTCAACAAAAGGTTCACTGTGATTTTGAAATATTCAAACAAAAAGGGGGAAATGAGCGAATCATTTTGTATCATCCATGTAAATGTACTTGTGCAGAGGCTGCAGAACAAATGAACAAAGCATGGATACACAGACCTACAGAATAACTAACACAGCATATGAGCTGCGTTTCCCATTGAGAGCTTATAAGCTTGCAGGCATTCTGTTCTTAGGAGGATTACAGAGAGGTCATACTACTCCGGTTGAGAGCATGACCCTTTGCTTTGTGTTAATTGTAGTACTGTATGCAGCTGCTATGAAACTATTGTGAGTCATCTGAAGATACACTGACAAATTACCCTGGACAGTTTCAGCGTAAATTGTTTCATGTTTGTTTTTTCTTCATCCTTACTGAAGCATTTTTTTTTTTAATGATGCATAGGGACTTGTCTGTTTACAATGTTTTCTCAAAAGGTGTGATCAGGAAAGACGTCATCCTAACTGAAAATATAATGAGCATTATGGTGATATAAATCTCAAATTTCCATGGCAAGAATTAATCCTACACCAGTAAGATGGACATTTTAAGGCTCAGGTGGTTTGGATTTAGTCTTTTTTATTTAACAGTTAACAAAGATAAGGTACTGGGTCAGAAACAGAAAGCCATCTCTCTTTGTTTTCCAAAATGATTGTGGGAGGAAGTGCTTTAAAAGATCGTTTTTAGTAAACCTGAATATACTCCGCGATCTCCCTGGAATAATTCAACACCATCAAGACTCACTGCAGCAGTTATTTTTAGACCGGAGAGAACATTAAGGAAAACATAACACATTAAAATGCATTGAGAATACAGACTGACTTCAATTTAACTTGTACAATTAAAGCGAGCGCTGTATGCAGAAAGAGTATACAACCTTTAAGCCACTGAACAACAGCCAAGTGTTCAGTGTTTACTTGGAACAACTCCTTATGTCACTCACTGACTGGCAAACGCCCACACAGCCATACAGAGTAAAGAGTTTATTTGGCTTGTCCTTAATCACAGCTGAGAGCTACACAAACAGGCTGGACTCAAAGGGCTTCACGGGGTGTCCATTACAGAAATAATTAATTCAGAGCAGCATTAAACATGAAATATTGATAAACATAATGGGGGTGGGGGGATCAGAGGAAGCATTTCGAGGGAACAGTGAGACCAGAAACTGGGCAGCAAGGCCATACTGGTCATTATCATCAGGATCAGTCTGCAAATGCATGCACAATGGAGTCCACAACATTTTTTATTTTATTTTTTTAAACAAAGTAGTAGTACTTTTAATGAGTGGCAGAGCAGTGGAATCAGCATGCAGGCTTTTTGTACAGTTTTCACAACACACAGGGTCATGCCGCCCCAAACTTCTAGAAGGTTTCCACCATCTGCTCTTTCATATCTCAGCTAGTTTACCCCTACAGTTGAAATGTTGATGTATTCAAAATGCTACAACTGTTTACCATTTCTTCACCCTTTATCACTGCAGGCAGATTATTAGTGTAAACTGCTAAAATGGAAATGATACGCTCACCTCCAAATGAACGCGACACACTGGCCGAAGAATGCTGATTTATTTTGTTTGTTTTGGCGTCTTGTGACTCTGGCTTTCCATTGAGCACAGCTGAAATGCTGAGGCCTCATTAAAAGCCAGCATCGTAAGCAAAAACTTAACAACTTTAGTAAGCACGGTCAGTTGAAATGCAAACTGTTCTGCCGATAATAAGACTTGCGCACAGTTTAAATTGTTCCTTATTTTTAAGAGTCGTTTGCGATCAACTGCAGACAAATGAGATGTCAACTAGAAATTATACAGCGAAGCTATATTTCAATATTTTAAGATTTTTTTGTTTTTCATGAACCACATCAGTTATAAAAAATTGGATGTGTTTCCAGACCTTTGTTCGCTGTGGGGTCACGCAGCCGTTAAAACTTTCCATCCAGCACAGTTAAAACAGTGGAGCGTCTCTAAACGCCCCGCATTGAACGCGAGTGATCCACAGAGCACACAACATCCAGCAGCTTCAGTTAATGATATGTCTGTGAGCAATGCAAGAAGAGAAAACACAGTGGTTAGCGTGCCTCTACTTTCTCTCTGCTGTTGGTTGACAATCGCATTTCAGCTTTTGTATTTCCTTCATGCTGGTGCAGAGGCGAGGCTGTCTTCAATCTTTGCACATCAGATGCACACTGACCCTTCTCTTCTTTTTCTGTATCATACAAATGCACTTTGCACCATAGGACATGGGGAAAAATATCAAGCTGTTCAGCACATGAATAAGAAAGGCATGTTGTTGGGTACATCTTAGACATTACACTTATCATCTATCATACAGCACTGACTTCATTTCTTTAATAGTTTTGATGTGGAACCAAATGAGGCTGAGGATGTAGTTTCAACTGTTGAAGAAGGACAAACAAAGATAAATGTCAGCTACTGGAAAGAAAATGAGAAAGGAAAAAGATCTCTGAGTTTGAACCCTCCACGAAGGAAGTGGCATAGGTAGGTGAGATGAAATTTATCACAGCACAAATTTGTAACAGTGCATGCTTATTTTCCAGCTTTAAATTTCACATCCAAGCCAACACTATAGATACTGCAGTTTCACATTAAAAAGTGTTGGAGCTTAATGTTCACTGCAGTTTAAAATAAGAGGTGCTAATATAAAAGCCAAACACATCACAGGCGCCACAAAGCTTAAAGAGTCACAAGCACTAATGACCATCACTGGTGTGATGGCGTCAGACATGATGTGCCTACTGATTTGCATTTTTTAATTTTGAAACTAATTTAGAAGTAATGTACTGTCACACAGTATGCAAATAGCATATAATAAATGGAAGCACATGATCTCTCTCATTTGGTGCCTGACGTTTTTTGCTGCATCGGATGATGAGTGCACTGCATGCCAAACAGCACCCGGGTCAGGGTTAGACTCTTAAAACAGCTCAGTAGTTTTGCAAAAAGGAATTGTTTTGAGAACCATTTTTTTTCTCTTTGCACTTTTGTCTTTAAAGTCTAGGTTGGCATCTGCAGCTGACCTTGTGCAAATTTAGAAATGCAATGAAAAAATTCCACTGTAACAAAAAAACCCAAACAAAAACAAAACAAAAAAACAACAGAATATAAGCTGCATCAGTATTTTAGAATCAATCTGTGTATTTTTTTCCATTTTGAACTTGTTCATATTATTATTTTTTTAACAGCATTTTAATATAAGTGTTTTCTTCAATGCTTTGATTCCCAGTCACAAATTACTGACATCTCCGACATGAATGAAGTACTGCACTCTACTATAGAACCATGGACAGATATTAAACGATCCCTCTGGTACCCCATCAGTAACTATATATGATTTACACCTTAAAAAGAAAAAAAAAATCTAATAAAGGGGAAAAAAGTCAAATAGTGGCATCTCGAGTTTTGTTCCCATCCTTGTAAACCAGCATGATTTGTAAAGCAAACCAGCTGTTTAGTGTTGGAGTACTATATTTTGGGTAAAACACAGCGCCAAGATGCCTTTTTGCATTTTGTAGAAGTAGATTGATTCCTACAGGTTATGACACAGCACAATTTTCAGGTGGAAAAATCATTTTTTTTAGAGATGTAAACTGCCTTATTGTAGATGTATTGTTTTCCATGAACTTAATAGAGACAGCATTTATAGAGTTGTTTGTTTTTTTCTTGTATCTCAAGATCTTGTAAATTGAAACAAAGCCGCACAGCTTCTTGGCCCACTTGTGCACTGAACCATCTTTACTAAAACAGTCCAGTGTATGATCCAAAGAGCTATGTCTTTGCTCCAACAAAATGGCTGCTTGGAGAGGAAATGAAGTCTAAGTGTACAGAAAGACATGATGTAACAACAACTGCAGCAGATGGGTGTACAGAAGAGACAAAGAGTAAACCTTCCCTATCAGGGGGGCCATATGTGCCTTGGATAGCATCCCAACTCTTGGTGCGTAAATGTGGCAGATGTTTGCTTAAGATTGCCGCTCTTTAAAAAAAATAAAAAATAAAAAAACAGAAACTATAAAGTGGAAGAAGTAATACAGTATGATGCAAAGTAAACAACATATTGCATCGTAGAACTAGACAAATTTAATTCTCTTAAAATCTGAACATATTGCTGAATGACTGGAGCACAAAGGAGTGTCTCACTCACTTTATGTCAGATCAGTTTTAGAGGTGGTGGATTTAAATTATACGAGGAGATATAAAGGTAGAAAGCTTGTAAAGGAGCACCTCAGATTGATTCTTTATTACCTTTAATTCATTAATGTTACTGTGCTTTTTACTGTACTGAGATCACAGCTCTCTGATTAAAGTCGTTTGAGTGTTAAAGCCGCAGCCGACACGTAGAGACACTTTGTTTATCCAGACTAAGAGGACAGGAGATAGGACAGGCTTGATATTGACAGAATAAATGACAGGGACTCACTAATGTTGACAACTGCCGGTTACTGCCCGGGGTGTCACATGATCAGTGATGATGGGCCCTGATATGACTCACTCGGAGCGAAGGCCCTTAAAAATGGGCCGCCATGACCTTTCCCTGGGGTACGTTAGCTGTCTGGGAGAGAACAGCTGATGCAGCTGTTTGCATTGTAGCACTTTTGCCATTTGCACAGCATCTTCGGCGTTCATAACCTTTTCTGCCAAAAGCTCTGTTATTCACAGGCTTCATGATCAGGGCTGATAGGCTAAGCGTAGCAAACATTTAGGTTCAAATAACCTCCGGTGTCAACGGTTCCACTCAGAGAATCTTTCTCCCTGATTACACTTTGTACATGCAGCGTTTGTGGTTTTTTTTGTCTTGAATATAAAAACTTCACAAAGTGGTTTATTAGTTTACACAAATGGGGTCTAGATGGTGTTAAATTGATGCAGCATCTTTCACAGGCTTGTAAATTATTCACACTCTTCAAAGCCCCCTCCCCTCCCCTATGCCCTGTGTGTGCACATGCAGAGAATTCTTCCCACATCACTCGGTGTGTTACTTAATGTATGCATTTAGTTCTCTGCATCCTGGCTAGTGTTGTGTGAGAGCGTGTGTGGGAGAGAAAAAGAAAGAGAGAGAAGAGAAGAAGAAAAAGACAGAGCTATTTTAAATCTGATACCTGTGTCACTTCCACTTGCCCCAGAATGGAAATTATATTGATATTTCATACTCTGGATGTAGATATATGTAAGATTACCCTTTGGGGACTTTTGCTCTCCTTTGAATTAGGACTCGGAATAATCAAATACTATGAATTTTTATTCTTCTTAATCATGAAAAGGCTATGTGGAAACAGCAGAGCCAGAGTTGATTAAAGTGCAGCTGAGATTCATTGAATCTGGCTCAGAGCTCCAAGGAGTATTTTAAATAGGAGTCCATTTAACAAAATGTTATGTTCTTAATGGGAAGGTAATAAGATGGTCTTTATCTTTTACTGAAAAAAAGTGGAGTCGTTTCGCTGCATGATGTATGCTTTAAAAAGGAAGTACTTTGAGCTAAAGGAGGTAGAGAGGAGGGCCAGAAATATCACGAAAGGAAAGGGACTTTTGATCATGCGTTTAGTGTATGATGTATGACAAATTCCGAGCTGTCATTACCTCCAGCGCTGCAGCATTAGAGGCAGTAAGGAGAACCATAAAAACATTATCTAAGAAGTATTTCTACAGCGGATTCAGCCCAAAAGCCAAAGAAAAGGGTTGATATGACAAGTCAAGTTAATTCTCATCCTGCAGTCGTTGCTGCTTAATTCTTAGCAGCAGAAAGGTCACAAAGTGGAGTTTTTCTCTAAGTGTATCTTGTGTTATGTCACATTGAGTTTTGCTTCTTCTCTGATCGGAGTTTGCCGGTGCAACATTTATTTCATACAGGGCTTTTGTGCACTATGGATTGATACAGTTCCGCTCAAAGTTTGTTGCATTAAAGCTTCTTCTGTATGCAGTGGTGTAGTGGTCCCTTGAGAAGTGGGTATACTCTAAATTTTCACCTTTTTTAAGTAGTACAGAAAAAAAGACGTTTTTAGAACCAGTGACATGTAAGACTACTTTACCCAAAAATCTGTCATTTCTACTTACTATTATAAAATTATCATGACTTAATTAGGAGCAGTTTGTAGTTACTACTTTTCACACAAGCAGAATGGATTTATTTTTATTTATTTATTCAATTAGGACAGTGCACATTAATTAACAATTTCGTTATACACTTCATTGTAAATGTGCCGGAGTTAGCACAATAGCTAATTTTCATCCGTTGTCCTAAGGCAGGTGATCGAACAGAAGAAGAGAAAAAATAAAAAAAAAAAAAAAAAATTAATTAAAAAAAAAAAAAAAAAAGAAAAAAGAGGGAAAAAAGAGGGAAAAAAACCAACCAAACAAAAAAACGAAACAAAACAAGACTAAGTAAATTAAGATAACACAACATATACGACATGAATGTGAAATGTATTTATCATGAGGCAAACATGGTGTTTCGGTTATTTTTTTAACATTTATTTAAATAAAATACTTTAAATCTGAAGTTGACGATGCATTCTTGTTCATATTCAACTCACCGTCGCTTGTTCTGTTATTTGGTCTGCTCTGCTGCCGTTCACAGACACCTGAGGTGTTAGCGATATTTTAATCGGCATGCCTATAGTTAACCAATCTAATCAGTGAAGGCAGCGAGTACCACCCAATCAGAGGCAGGGGAGGGTGGGTCATGGCATCACCATGCTTGCGGGAAAAAAAGGGCAATCTGGCAGTTAGATATTACTGAATGGTGCCCATCGGGGGGTTTAGAAGTGGGTATACTCAACGCTGACTGAAAAATAAGTGGGTATACTCCGTATACCAGGGTATACCCTCGACTACACCACTGTCTGTATGTCTCTGCTCCTGTTGCATCCTGGTAACACATCTATCACATCTCATTACAGCACAACAGATTTAAATCTATGTCTTTTCTTTGCTTTTTTGGCTAACTACAGAGCGGTCCAGCATCAACACAGCCATGTTCATACATGCAGAGATTTAACCACAGATGCATGGTAATCCTGGCTCTGCTCATGTCCACAGCCTGAGCCAGGCAGAGCAGCTGTGCTCACAGCCAGTGGCTGTATACTGTCACAGCGCGGCCTTTTGGAAGGAGTAATGAGCAATAAATGCATAATGTAAAGTGTCACATCATCCCTCCTTCCTGCAGCACCTGAGTGTTCCCCTAAAGCGGCAGTGGATAATAATATGACTGGACCAACACATTAACTGCTCCTTTAGATCATGGAGAATGCATGAAAAAAGCACCAAGATGGAGCACACAGTTTAAAGAGAGGTAACTCGAACGTAAGAGAGAACATGAAACTGGATAAAACAGCGTTCCCAGCATGACCCTTAAGGGGCTCTCAGCTTAAGAAGAGCGACTGTTGCTGCATGTTAGTGCAATGTCACCATTACGGAGTGCAAACAGCTAAGGTACAAACTCTCTCAGGGAGCTTATATGGTGAAATGGTCCATTAAAATGTGGAGGTATTATGATAATTATCACATTAAGATAATTTGTCATGCTGCCAAAATGATGGAGATGTTAATTAAATGTATCTCTGAGTATAGACACGTCATTGAATCCAGTGAAATTCTGTCAGCATGCCATTAAAAGTTATACAGTCAAAGAGAAAACGAGCTAATGTCTCTTTATAACCACACTTTGTCATATAGTCTCTGCAGATTTGAGGAAACATGATTAAGTGAACTTCGTTTTCAAAGTTGCTTTAACCCCATCCACTTGTTTTTCCCATCCTTGGGATCATGATTTCAAAAAAGAAAATAAATAGTGTGTCGTGTCCAAACAAACTTCAGTAACTTTCCTTTTTGGTGTGATATAAATGAAGCGCTGAAAAGACACTGAGCTTAAAAATCTCTTTGCCTTTGTGCCAAATAACCCTTGCGGTTTTTTATCAGAGAATATTTTGCTGTCCCCCTTCAGAGAGGGAAGGGGTTTAACAATTACATTTCCCACAACGCCAACGTGACTTTAACAACGAAAAGAAGAAAAAGAATAAAGCAGGTTATTGCACAGCGGCAACAAACCATGTCCAATGCCTTGGAGCTGTGTTAAAGGGCTTTAATGGCAGCAGTGTTTGGATGCATAGCCCTTTATATTAAGAACAGCAGAAGGAGCCCTGGGTCACACCAGAATGAAAGAAAAAAAAAGATGAAGGCGAGAAAAAAGGAGTGAAGTCAGCCCATACAGGCATCTTATATCTTCTGCATTCTTTACATCCCGAGAGATCTTTAAACAATGTGTGAAAAAGGCTGCAGTATGTTTGAGAGAATGAAAAGGCAGGAATAATAATTTGTGAATAACACTATAATTAGTCAAATCACTGTGTGAAAATGTAATTTAGAATAACAGAGCCAGGCTGGTGTTGGTATAGCACGAGGCCGGTCTCTGCTGTGCAGTTCATGAGTCATGTGGCTGGGGACTGGACCTTTTTTTAAGGTTCTTGTGCTTTCAAGATAAAACTGAAAAATAATTGGAGAAATAGATTTATTAAGCAGTGTGGCGAATCAAAAAATAGAGTGCTCTCTCTCTCTTCTTTAAGACCCCCTCGAATGATCTACACAGACGCAAGCTAGGCTTGATCTGATGTCAGTTCTTAATCCTACTTAACATTTCCCTCACTGAATTTAAGAGTTTGATATTTTTACTACTTCTTCAGTCAGATGGATTATATAAAAAGAAATATCTGATGTGATCAAAGAGGCTTTGTGCTTTTGTCTCGAGACACAAGTGGTGTCAGTCGAAATCACGTCATCGGTATTTGCTAATTATGTTAATTTAGAAGGGGTATGGCCTGGTATGGTATCTTCCCCATTCTTAAAATTCATTGACGACACCAGGTGGTCTGTGGCAGGGACAGTTATTATGTCCTTTTGTGTTTATGTGCAGTGTTATTTGAGTCATGATTTCTTTATGTTCAGATCAGAGTCAAGTCAAGGCTGTGCTGCAAAATCTTTGTCTCAATGCTGACGAATAATGAATAATGATAATTATAATAAGATTAATATAATAATTCTTATAATTAATCATTTTTTTTATTCTCTTTTTTTCTCCATTATATATATTATTTATTATATTATCAAAAATGCTTAGCCCTCCCCTCCATTCCTTGAGTTGTTGTGGTTAATGCTCTAGTTTGGATCTGAGTCTGGTCACAAGTCCTGTAAATCCACCTCGATGTCCCGGAGTTAAGCACTACACTACCTCTTAAGAGTATGCAAATCTATTTTTATTCTATTATAACAATAATATTTCCATTATTTACAATTAAAATATCATTCAGATGCATACATGATATACTTAGTGGAGATGGAAATGGTATGTTAATGAGGTTTACATACTAGTACACACAAATGTTATGCCATGTATGAGTGGGTGTTTAAGTTGGGCCCCCTCCCTCTAAAAACTGTGAACATGCACTTGCTTTTATGTCGTCAAGGCTAATAATCCTGCTTTAACAGCGTATTCTCCCCCTGCAGTGGAACCTGTCCTGCTGGCTGAAATGATGATCCGTGCAGGTTAATCTAGCAGGCCTTGTTGTGGTGGCATGAGATGAAGGGGAGGATTTAGACAGGGCCCTCCTAATGCCCCTATGTGTGTGTGTGTGTGAGTGTGTGTGTGTGTGTGTGTGTGTGTGTGTGTGTGTGTGTGTGTGTGTGTGTGTGTGTGTGTGTGTGTGTGTGTGTGTGTGTGCGCGTGTGTGTGTGCTAATTAACTGATACAGATTGTTCCCCCCTAGCCCAGCTGCCTCCCCCCAAACAAACACAACCAACCACACCAACCTCTCAACCTTGACCACACACACACACACACACACACACACACACACACACACACACACACACACACACACACACACACACACACACACACACACACACACACACACACACAAAAGGCTTGTGTTCTTAACTAACTCTTGACATTCAGTGTTGGTTATTCAGGACGCTCCACCTTTTTAATGAATTTTCCTGGAACAGAGGGGTCAATTCTTTGAATAAAAGCAATTAGAAGTGTCAAGGGGCTTGACACAACCCCATGTTATACTATTTACTCGTAATTACTGCTGCTTTCATCTGCTTTGGACACTCTGCTAAGACATATTTGTCCCGACTTAAACCCTTTGTTCCTTAAACCATTGTCCAGAGAGGTTTGAAGCTTGCGAGATCAAGGTAAAAGCATAACTGCAGGAGAGAAATATATTATGTGAAATCTTCTGTCTTAAAAACGTTCAATATTTGCATTGTAGGTAGAAAGCTGCAAAAGTGTTAGAACCTTGTATTCTCCTGGATCAGAATTTTAAGCACCATCAAACAGTGCAAAGGTCAGCTCCATAATGCCCATGAAAGCACTTTGAATAAAAATATTCATAAGCTACAAAAAAGTGTGTGCAGTGGAAGGAGAAGCTTTCTTCCCTTTTTCTGCTCAAAGGTTTGGAGAGCACCTGTAGGCAGGTTGAGGAGGAGGATATCACGCAGTCATGTGTCACTCAAGGGGCAAAAGCAGGAGGGTGTGAGAAATCTTTTGAACAGACAACTTTTTGCTCGTGATGAGTATCTTGACTGTCCTGACTTGAGTGGGAAGTTCATTCCACAGGAGAGGGAAGCAGGAGAGGCGAGAATCAAGGCCAGGTGATAAAGTGGTGACAAGGTTACCGCCAAGAACGGGGAGAGCTGCAGCAGCTTAAGGGCTTTTGTGTTTTATTCTTTTGATTATTATATTAACGGGCAGGATTCAGGCTCATGCGCCGGTATTTTTTTTTTTTTCTTTTCCAGAGAGCAAAAAGAACAACCCTGCACCCTCAATTATTTGGCAGTGGGCTGTTTCTACGGAAGAGTATCATCTCTCTTTAGAAAAACTCCTCTCTCTATTTTCTGTCTCTCTCCCCTCCTCTTCCGTGTGTATCTATGAAAGATGAAGTCTGTAAGACCTACACTAATCCTGTAATTATGCTGTCGTCTTCACTGGCATATGTTATCTTCTCACTTTCTTGGTTATCCTTTGGACTAAAGCAATTATTGCACCGCAATTGAAACATCAAGTAATTAATTTGTTTCCGGTGTTGAGCGTACTTGGTTTGATGCCACGCTTGGAGTGTGAGATGAGTTTGTTTATGGGTCAGCTGAAGCGAGGGGGGTAAGAATAGCAGTTTGGGTTTTTTATGCATCTCTTGGCACACGGGACACCCACCCAAGGCCATGGAGTATGTAACATGCAGAGTAATGTCATTTAGACCTTGGCAAGCTTCTCATGGCCCACTCAGGGGACTCTCTCGCCTCTGTGGCGCTCTCTCTCTCTTGCCCTTTTTATTCCCTCTATGTCTCCCTTACTGCTCCCTCTCGTCATATCCATTTGTCCGTGCCATATTGTTCTATCTTTTTCTTTCCTCAACCTCCCCTTCCCTTTTTCTTCCCACTTTCTGTCATTTCGTCCTAATCTTCTCCCTGTCTCTCAGCACATCCTTTGCCTCCTGGTGCCTGCCCGTCATCTGCAACCAGCGCGCCTCAGAGCGCCGCAACACACTGCAGTGCCATGATCCAGAAACCCCACATTAACACTGGGATTTCACCCAGAGATTATTTAAGTGTGGCATGCCTGCCAGGCAGGGTTCTTCTCTGTAATCTCCACAGCCCCATGAATAGAGCGGGACTGGGGAAAGAGGGGATTTGGAGGAGTTTGAGGGCTGATGGGGTTCTAGAGCGGGTACAGTACGCAGCTTTTAGCCATTCTCAATATTTCAGTTCCATATGGAGTTGGATTTAAAGGGGTGGGGGTGATAGCTTGATGTGTCACAGAGAAACTGAGGTTAAATCCCTGGCAGAATGATCCTCTTCTTCTCCGTTAGCTATGTATCCTTCAGAGGTTTGCGAAGTAATTTAATTTGAGGTAATTGTAGCGAGGATCCATAATTAAAAGGATTAAAATGCATGCCATTTATAGATGGGCTAAAGGAAATGAAATGATGAGGCCGCTGGCACCGTTTCTGCTCGTGCCCCGTACACGTCTTTCCTTTCATATCCACTTCTTTTGTCAGTGAAGTCACATTTGCACTATTAGATGTGTCATCGGATTCAAATGTAGGATAAAAATAACAAGCGCAGACACACACGTTATGACACCACACGTCTGGCTGCTAGCTTAATATTACCATCTTGTGTACATTTCATTTATTTTATTTTTTTTTCCAACACGCTAGCTGGCTCATTTTGTTTCACTTCTCACTGTGGGAACGTGTGTTTCTGTGTGTGTGTGTGTGTGTGTGTGTGTGTGTGTGTGTGTGTGTGTGTGTGTGTGTGTGAACGCGTTTGTGTGTCCACGTTCGATGGCAGAGCGTGTCCTCGGCTCAACATGGTCACCCTCTCACAGCGGCAGAGGTCTATGACCCCATCAGAGAGTCAGAGTGCCTGCTGATTTTTTGACATTGAGAGGGGAACAGACAAAGCTACTCATCAAACGTCCAATGACTGAGAGGACTGCAGGAGGAA